>VWZV01002309.1:432426-987793 GCA_013397155.1 Irena cyanogastra
TGGAGAGCTTTTCAACAACAAGTCTTAAAAGAGATATGCAAAACCCACAAAGAGTATGGACCACAAAGCCCATACTTCCGTGGCCTTTTAAATTCTGAATTGAGTAGGACTGTAGTAGTCCCACATGATTTAAAACAGCTTTTTTCGTGCCTTATGACATCAACAGAATACAAACTTTGGGAATTGGCATGGAAACAATTGCTGAAAGAGGCTCTCCCAGACTTGCATGCTGACCCTAACACAGCTAAAGATGCCAATGGCATGCCAATCACCATTGAGCATCTCTCAGGTGAGGGACAGTGGTCCCTAGCCCCAACCCAAGCTGCAGTAATCCCTGTTGAAGCTCTCGAGAAAGTTAAAGATGCAGCCCAAAAAGCCTTCTTTACCTTTCAACCTCCAATACTCCGTGGTCATCTATGGTAGGCTGAGAGAAGTCCCTCACACTGTGTGTGTGTCAGGGAACAGGAGCCTTGGATGGATGCTGAAACACAGAGCCAGGGGAGCACAGAGGAGCTGGCAGGGTCCTTACCCGAGGAGAAAAGGGACAGGGAGAAGCCTTCACCCATGATAGATGGGTTCCATGAGAAGAAGCATGTCAAGAAATCAAAGCTGAGCCCTGCCTTGGATATTTGGAAACAAACCATTGATGTGGCAAGTCAGTCTCAAATTATTAAAATGAGGATAAAAGGAGCTCTCATGGAGAAGAAGTCTTTGGCAGCAGTAGTGACATTTTCTGTGTCTTAGGTCTAGGGTTTCACACAGATGTCCAGAAAGAATATCTGAAAGTATCACACCATCATAGTGCAATTATTTATGTGCACATTAATAGAGAACACAACATGGTCTCTGTCTAATTAAAGCAAAAATATCTATTACATAAGCTGACCTTCAAATAAAAAGAAATTTATTAGCTCTGCACTTACGTATTCTAAATCTGATTTGGAATGCTTTGAATTGTTTCAGTGTACACAGTGAAGAACTTGTTTCTTCTTGACACAAACTAACCAACCTTGCATCTGTGGCATGCCTGAAATGTATTTCAGAGGCACCATGTCCTGGAAAATAGGCACAAAATGTGCAAATGCAGTTCTGGCTGCTCTGTTTGAGCTGAGCTGGACAGTTTTGGGCAAGTAGCTCCTCTCAGTGCCTCAGTGTATTTGTATGTCAAGTGGTGATTACACAGGCTCCCCTGGAAAGCACCTTGACACCCCTGGATGAAAACTTCCAGGAGAACTAGACAGCATCTTCATTAATGAGCATTCACACACTAGTCTGTGTAAGTGAAATGCTAAAAAGTTAGATGCTAAAAAAATTAGTGGTTTTCAATCTGATACAAAACTGAGATACTGTATCTCCTGTGTTGAGTCCCCACCACCCCACCTCAGTAATCCAAGAAAACTGTCCCACTTTCAGAGCTGAGATTACTGGAGTTGCGCAAAATTAAATCCATTCCTCATACAATGAACAGAGGAAAAAACCCCAGGCTTTAAAAACATTCCTGACTAGTACCCCAAAAAGAGTTGTTATTTCATTTACATACAGCATGATTTTCCTGTATCCATGGGTTCTTTTGCAAGAACACCTGTGATTTTTTTTTTCTCTAGCTAGTACAATATTCAAGTTTTCTTTCATCAACTACCAGGCCAGCCTGTTAGTCATTAAAATCTCTGCTGGATTCCCTGCATCAGGGTCTGCTAAGCCATGGTTGGAGATCATCACCCTGTGCTTGTGCATCATGGTGGAGTGTTGCTGCCCCCTGGGCCTGCAGAGGAATGGCCAAGGGAATGGGGAAAACCAGTGCTTTGCTCAGGCATCTGGCTTTTTTGGGAACTGGCCCTCTGGGAAGGGAGTGTTGAGGGAGAGCATCGCTCAGCATCTCAGGGCTGTGTTGCAGGGATTTGTCTCCTGCCCACTACAGGCAGCTGAAACAGCCTGTCCCACCCTCCCTTTCTCTCCATGCACCCCTGAATTTACAGAGCAGCAGCTCCCAGCACCCCTTCCCAGCTGGACCACCATGGTGCTTTTCCTCCCCATCCTGCAATGCTGCAGCTCCCAGTGCCAGTGGTCACTTGGGCACGGACAGAGCAGGGAGCTCCACCACAGCCATGGCCACTGCTGCCCACTGGTGCTGTCTGTGATTTAATTCTCCTGATTGAAAGGCCCCTGCTCTCGTGTGCTGTGGTCTGACAGTGCTTCAGGCTGTGTATGTGTAAATGGAAAATGAGCTGTAAGATATTATGAACACCTTCAAAAGCTCAGGCACAGCTGTTTGATCCCTGACAAAGAGTGGACAGATTATACTCTTTCATTCCCAGCCAGGAGAGGAAACATCAGGATTGCAGAAATACAGTAGTTTCACAAGGAAGTGTCCTGGCCAAGCAGACAGAGACCTGCAGCACTGATGGGAACAGAAAAAAATGTACAGGATTAGTTAAAGCGGATAGCTCTTGGATCATGACAATCACAATTGTTTTATTTGCAGTTCTATTTATTTCCTTCAGATAAAAAAAAAAGAAAAAAAGCAGTTGACTCTGTCCCTTTATTTCCCACCTGAGCACCAGCTGCTTGGGATATTATCCCATTCCATGGGCACAGAAGATCTGGGAGAAGATCCTTCTTCCTGTGTCTCTTACTCCATTTTAGGGTCCAGTCTTTAGCTGTGGCAGATGAGGAATTCTACCCCTGTTATAAGCTAGACTTCCTGCACTCCCCATATAAATGATGTCTGATGCACCTCAGCAGCAGCAGGAGCTCCCGTGCATCAGTGATTCCTCATGGTGCAGGGGCATCATGAAGGCAGGGAGGGGTTGGCCTCAGTGCAGGCAGGTGACACCACTCATCTCAGTCCAACAGCCATGACTCAAAGGTTTTTATTACTACTTAGTAATGGTTTTGCTAAGAATTGACACCCTTCCTCTGACTCCTCACCCCTGCAATACAAGGGAGCACAGCAAGGCCTGAGTGCACATCCCGTGTCTCACCTGCTGCCATCCTCCTGGGTGCCTGCCAGGCCCTGGGTGTGCACACCAGTGTGTCCTTTGCCTCTGCTGCACCCACTGCAGGAGCTACAGGGACAGGGGAAGGGACACTTGACTCTATCTGGCTTGAGCCAAGGAGTGGAAAGAAACTGTGTGAGCTCTCAGTGCCCATACTTGGCACAGACAAACTGAAATCAGGAGCTGAAACCAATCCTGACTTAAATCCCTGTGCATTTTGCTCTCATGCACCTTTTTCTTGTCCTATCAATCACTCTTCCCACCACTTGACGTTTTACTAGCTAATGAAAAATACATCTGGCCTTCTCCCAAGGCAGACTCAATAGCACAACCCTTTCCATTTACCACGTGCAGAGGGAAAAGGTGACACTGTCATCTTAGAAACATCCAAGAGTCTCTGGCTGAAGTGTCCCTTCACAGAGGGGTAGCCTTGAGGAGAACACCTTTTATTGGCCAATCTAGCCATGAACTGCATCTTCAAAATGGAGATTTTTGGTTTTGAATGCTTTCAGTTCAGCATTTAGCATGGCACTCCTCACTCTGCTGCCTAGCAAGGAGTCTGTCCTCACTGCAGACCACACTTCACACTTCATCTAACATTGCTTGTTAAAATGGTGTCAATATTGACCAAGAAGCAGAAAACTTCCTCTGCAAGTGAACTATCAAGTTACTGCAAAACAGAACCTGGAGAAATGACTATGAAGTCTTGAAGGCTCATGTAAATTTGTTAGCACATAAGCATCTGTAGCTAACAAGATCATTATGAACTGGTGATACTGCTCTTTCAATCACTACTACGAAGTTTCTTTAAAGCAAAAAAAATCAAAATTAGACTGGAGAAAAACGTTCAATAGTACTACTAGTAAAATACTGTATTGGATTCAAGAGGAAATAAAGCAAATTCACTTGAGGAATAAAGACCATCCACTCGTGCCAAGAAAATCCTGTGCAGTACAGATTCCTCATTCAAAATGCAGGCAGTACATTTCTAACAAGCAGATCCTATTCTTTCACCGAAGGGAGAAGCCTACAGACATTTCAGCAAAAACATTCCCAACACAGATGTAGCTGGTTGAGTGCATGTCAGAATTGCTCATGCCTGGGTGCCTCAGTATGGCTCATGGAGAGCTCTGAAGCACAAGGGACCTTCTTGAAATGTCCTCTGTCATTCAGGGAGTTGTCCCTGCAAATGAGCACACTTCAGGACAGGAAGGGAGATTAAACGAAGGGAAGAAAATCCCAAAACACCCAATTTCAAGAAGAACCTTGAAAATTAAAAAGCTGGATATTTTGAGTCTAGTGTTTGGAAAACCCCAGACTAAGGCTGAATGTGTGTATGTAGCTTCCTTTCGGCCTGGTAATTTTCTCTGAGTACTCAGTAAACCTGTTCAGAGGCCTGGACTTTGCAGTAGGAAAAAGAGGGATTGGATCATCCCAGTAGCTTTTACTGTTTTCACTTAGTTTTAATTTTCTCTTTTTTGTTTTTAGGATTTCATTTCTTCAGTTCCTTCTCCTGTATCTTTGTTTACCTTTCTTCCCTAATTTTGGAATTTTAGTGGGAATAATTTTGACAAGTTTCAGTCCTTTTCACTGCACCTCATTTCATCTCAGTACATTTGGTTGTGGTCAGTCCATTTGCAAATTTTCTGGGTTTTTTCAATTGAATTTTATTTGATCATATCTCCTTGCCAGAGTGCTTGTTCCACTTTGTTCTCACTTTGTCCAGTTTGGAAGAATTTCCTTTCAGGAAAGGGAATGAAATCTTGCCATTTCAACGAGGATCAGCTGGGATCTGGAACCTTTTTTCTTGGGTGAACATTTCTCTTTATTAGGGATTTATCACCAGTCACTGTTTAATCACCAACAACATTTTCTCTAGCAATGGGCACATCAGTTACTTCATTAATGTGGGAAGGAATTTGGTTCCTCCACCCGCTATTCTGTTTCTCTTGCAAAGACAAGGAAAAAAGCATTTAAACCCAGTCTTTTGTCCTTATTTATCTCCATAACAATGGCTGCAAACTTATCTATCCTGACAGCAGAGTGGGGTGCAGCTGGCCAGGCTGGTGTGCCCCGTGCAGCTCCCAGGCCCCTGCTGGTGTCTGGTGCGGAGAGGGGATACACGACCAAAGCTTTTTCATGATGACTGCAAATCAGCACTTCAGGCCATTCCTGCTGGGAATTTATCTTGATTGAAGATTGGCAGCACAAGAAGTTGACATATTTCACTGAATCATATGTAGGAGAATGGTCCCATCTCAGTTCTCCACGAGGAGGTGCAGTAGCTTCTAGAGATGTTTGGCGCCAACCACCATCCATTCCTGCCACATACCACAACCTGTTTTCTGCAAGCATGTTCAGGGACTGCTGTTGTTTAGCAGTTCTATAAAACAAAAAAATCCACATTTAATTGCAGCAGACTATTTATAAACCTGTTCTTTTGAAGCCAGGTGTGCAGCAAAACAAATGATGGTGGCCACTGCTTCTTCCTGCGAGGGTTCAGTCTCTCCTACATTACACTTCTGCAGACAAGTATTTGGAAAGAAGGCCACACCAACCTCAGGAGACCTTGGAGAGGGTAGGAGCTGAACATCCCACCTATGGCTTGTGCAGATCTCCTCGTGCTGCCCTGTTCTCCAGTGTCACAGTTGTCCTGCCCGCCCCTAGGCTGAAGGGCAGAGCCCAAGTCCCCATCACTCCTGTCCACAGCTCCACTGGGCTCTGGGAGACACTGCACCTGGCTCTGGCAACAGCCTGCCTTTTGGATTTTGCCAGGAGGGAGTGGGAAGAAGGGAAGAGAAGCCCCTTGTGAGGAGTAGGCACAGCTCATACACATTTGTATAGCAAACACTGCTTCTCCCTCACTCAGTTTTTGACCCCTCTGATGAGGAAGGGGATGAAGAAGGATGATGAAGGACAGCAAGTTTTTTCTCCCATGGGGGCAAGCACAGTGCTTTCTCAAAAAAAAAAAAAAGAAGAAAATAAATTCAACATTTGTGCAGGATGACCCAAATTTCTCTTTTAAAATATGCATGAAGCTTTAATCTTGTTCTTTCGCCTGACATATCATTTAAATTCAGAGCAATGAAGGTGTCTATATCCTGGCAGACACTCAGCCATTTCATTTCAGGTATTCATAAAATATTTCACACACTAAGGATGGCTGACACTACAAAGAGCAATTCCTACATAACTATAGAAGGCATTATGATAGCATTGACATTTGTATATTATTTGGCAATATTTATTTTTTTTTTACTGCCAGGGCAGAAGATGATAAAAGGAAAAAAAAATTGTATTAGAACATGAGTACAAACAAGTTCACATGAAGTGCCTGAGCCTTTACCCTGTAAGCTACTGACAAAATATAATCTGTTTGCTCTGCACATTCATGGCTGACATTTCTCTTTTTCAGGCACCACTTGAATAGCCCTAGAGGTAGGGACTGGGTTTGCAGTAGCCCACGTTGCCAGTCTCAAAACACTGCCAAAGCCACAGAAAGAACTTACCATAAGATAAGCCACCACAGCGGGAACGTGAGACAAGCACAGAAGGGAGGAATTTGCAAGAGGAAGGTGCTGATTCCAGGCCTGATGGTGAGATCTGAGGTGAGAACATGAGGCTCTCCATCACTCCTTGTAGCTTTTAGCTCTTAAATTTTTCCATGTACTACACACATTACCTGGGCAGCATCCACATTTTTAAAGCAGAGGGGAGCTTTGAACTGGTAAGTCTGTCTTGACAGGTTAAGTCCAGTTCATCTAGGCCCCATAACCCTGATCAAAAAGGCATCTGAAATCCATTAATTAAAAATCTGCTCTCTTGCCTCAGTGTAATTGAAATGCAAATCTCAGCAAAACATGGAGGCCAAACGGATGATTTCCCCTTTCAATCACACAATTATGCCATTCTTAGGGAATTATTTGTTTGACACAAAGCACCCAGGCTCTGGAGATCTCAAAATCTACCAGCGCTTAAGCTTATGAATGTTAAAATTGTCACATCAGAACATGAGAAATTAATTGCTACTAACTGCAGGACTTGTCTGATGCACTTGATTTAAATATCATTAATTGCTCGTTTAACAGAGTTTTACAAGGAGCACCATTGTAAAACAACACCTTTATGATGGCAAATATTTGTAAGAGCATTGTAAGAGCATAAGTGAAAAACACACCACTGCTGAAATAGTGTTTGAGACAGCACAGAATTCGTGAGATGGGACAATTTTAGACAAAATTTCCAGTCTAAACAGAACCAGAAATAGCCAACTATTTCATTTTTTAAAGCATGACCCCAAAAACTGAAGTGTCTGAATTGCTAACTGCCAGCATTTCAAAAAGTCCACTGCAAATAAGAATTAAAAATCTGGCATAGATAATACATTTACGATTGTAATATATTATGTATAAATATGTAACGTAAGTGCATGTATATGTACACATATATAAGTAATTAAATTTTCTAATTTTAAAAAAAGCAAAACACAACAAACCAGCCACTTGGGACATGACTTAGAGATTCCTGGTGAAAAATATAAAGATGCATGAGTACCTATACGAAAAGCACATTCCAATTTGATCTTTCGATCATTCTGTATTTGTTATAGTTATGCTTATATCTAATGGTATTCTTCTTATTTTAAGGCCAGCACTTCTAATGTTCTTGAGTTTCTCCAGTGCAAGTTCTTTGCGCTTTATCTTATAGAGGACTGAACCACATGGATCGAAAAACTGAGAACAAAGGCCCTAACCCAGTGTGCTTCTTATCAGTATGGGCCTTGGAGTTCCAGTAAGCTATTAAAATGTGAGGAAGAACCACAAATGTGTCCTACAAGCTGGTTGTCTGCTTGACCTAATGCTCATAGTCACTTTATGTGAGGACGGGGATGAAGCAAACAGATAACAGTAATTCCAACCTTCCAGAAACAACCTGCCACAGCAACAGAGGGCTTCTGGGTGGAACTGTGACAGTGCTAAGGAAATACAGAACAAAATCCCAGACAACACCACCTCTGTTCCAAGAAAAATAGGACAGCTGTCAATCTCTGATGACATCTCATATCAGAAGCATGGTGTGATTCTTTAAATTCTACTTCAAAACTTCTGGGACTTTTTTTTGACTTCTGAAAAGCAGGAAGTAGATCAGGGCAAATTCACCTGTGGCGCAAACCTATTTATTTCACTCGATTTAGATTAGATATGAAATTGGTTCCTACCAGGATTTTAAACTATGATTAGATTTGAAATGTCGCTATCAGGCTTCAGAAAAGCGAGTAGAAAGGAAGTGGTGCTGAGCCACCTGGAGAGCAGCCATCCATCTTCTTGAAAGAAAATCATTAAATTCTTCGACCAGAAACCTATCAAGGTAGAAGACTTCTAACAGAAGGACGTCTAAACTTCTGGGTGTCATACTTTCTCTGCCTGAGAGTGGCAGGACTTGCCAAATTTCATTCTGGCCAGGATACAAAAGTTGGAACCTGTGTCCAAAGATCTGTGGCATCTGTATGAGACCTGTAACAGCCACTGCTAGAAGGAGAGCAGTAATTTCTCTCCTCAGTGCTGCAGCTGGCTGACAAGTGTGTGACACCATTCCAGCTGTTGGTAGACAGCTGTTCAGCAGCTCTCCAGGTAGTATAAAATGTGCAGAGGTTCTTGTGGCTTGAACATCTTCAGCCCTCACACCAACCTTTGTCCAGTCTCAGACAGGTAGCTCTCACCACTTCAGTGGTGCTTATCAGTGACACTGGTGGGACGAAAATGCAGTTTTGACTTATTTAGAGAGCTGCTCAGCATGATTAGACTGAAGCATCCTTCTTTGCATTGTAAATGAATCATTGTGGGGGGAGGAAAATATTAAGACCTAGTGACTGTCTCCCTGTACCCCTGAACCTTGTCTGCAAACATGTTCTACTTTAACAGCAAACAAAAATAATGATAAATCTTTAAAAATTTGATCAAACTCCTACCTTTAAAGCCCTATGAAACCACTACACACGCTAAGCTTTTCTGACAGGCAGTATTGGAAACTTGGTTTCCGCAGCTCCTTTGACAAAAATCAAAATTAATTGCCTTTCTTGTGCCAGCAGACTGTTGCCTTTCCCTCCCACACTGAGGAAGATTAGAGGTGCTTTGGTGTGGACTCCTTTCCCCCAGGTGCTGTCATTGTGGATTTGTGCTAAGCTCCATGTTTCACTACCAGTGCCCAGCCTCACTCGCAGCGCAAAGTGCAGAAGTGTTCAGCCGTGATCCAGCTTCCCTTTCCCACAGAACGGCAGAGTGTGCTGCACAGCAGGTTCATGAACTGTGGGTTCAGGTCTAAGCTTACTCACAGCTGGCTTGTGAGCAACAGCAGAGGTGTTTTTCTTGCCTGAATTCTATTTTAACCTTGCAGAGTGCTGTTGGGAGGGTGCATCTTTTCTGAGTGCTGGGTGGATGGTAATGAAATACTCTGGAGGCACAACTGGCCCAAGAAGGCTCCCAGTGCAAAAAGGATTGTCTGGAAAGAGTGCACATGGGAATGCTGGGGGAATAGCAGTAAAAGGGGAAACACTGTTCCATCAAGGTTTGGGTGAGTAAGTTTTCAAAACATATTTAGGGACTGACAGATTACAAAATCAATATTTGGGCTAGAGGTTTTTAAAAATTACTTCAAGTTTTTCCAATTTGGCCCTCATAAAAACAAAAGCTTTCCCATAATCCATGATAGAAGAAAAATTTGAGGTTAGTGTTTAGTTCTGTTTTGAAACAGCTTAGTGGTGTTTTGAAACAGTCCAGCAGCAATGTCTAGTACACTGAAACAGTATTATCACACTCTTTCAAAGAGAGTTATGAGGTAGGTAAAAGCAGGGATAAATTCATATGCAGCTTTCCAGGGTGGCAAGGAGAGCAGTGGAAAAGCTAAAATCAAATCCACAGACAAAAGACAATACTATTCTATCTCATTACTGACATTGCTATCTCATTAAAGGATTAGAATACAAATATTCACCCAAAGATCCAGTCTTGTCAGGAAAATAAAAAACCTTATCCTCTCCTCTAGGTATCTGTTTCTAAAAACAGGAAACCTGGCTATGTGTGTCTTTGTTCTGGCCAAGAAAAGCCTCTCTGGTTAGTCTAGACAACAGGAAGCAAAGTACAGGCCTGTCCTAAGAGGAAAATTAGAGAATGCTAAGTCAAGTTAAATAAATCTTTTATCCAATTGCAAGGCAGAAGTTTCTATTGCACCTGTGTATGAAACACCATGTAGGCAGTTTCTATTTGTTTTGAATCTGATCCATTTTCATCTTTCACTTTGAAGTCTCAAACCCACTACTAAATTTCAGACAGGGTCCTAATGACTGGAACCAGGCACCTGTGAGCTTTTTTCCCAAAAGAGATCAGAAACAAGCACAGGGAAGGCTAGAAGTTGAGATGTATTAATTAGTCCTTCCAGTGGCAACCTTATCCAGAAGATGTCACCACAGCACAAGTAGTGCTCATAGTCCCTAGAACAATGAACATAAATGGAAGGACTTTGGACTTGTACAGAAACCACTGAAAAATCAAGAAGAATGTTGAGAGAACACCTCAAAATGTGTGATAGCTGACCCCAAGCCACAGCAAAAACCAGGTGGTTGGGCAAGGTGAAAACTGTGCCTGGAGCAAAGGCTCTCAGTGCTTTAGAGAGCTTGGTCTAGCATGGCAGCAACGTGGACACTGCTACAACCTCAGGGAGATCAGCAATCTCCAGATGGTATCTGAGAGGTTTAGTGTCATTTCACTTCTTTGTGACCGCTGAGTGCAGGTATGAGCCAGCATGACTCATCCTGATTAATGCACGGTGGTTCAGAACAGATCCTATTGTGGGAAAAAGTTCAACGTAAAGAACACAGACCAGGACATCAGCCAGCAGGAATTGTCCTGAGTCTTGAGCCTTGCATTTAAGGGTTTTCTTGACCCTCTCTGGTAGCAGGAGATGAGCCCCATTCCATCACATTTATCCTTCTCTAAGAAGAAACCAAAACAAATCCACCCGATAAAGGTAAAATCCGCAGGTGCTCTAGGACTGGCAATGTATTAGAGTCTGTCACCACCTGAGCACCACTCTCCACAGACCTCCCTGACAAACGTGTTCCAGGAGCAATTAGAGCATGAATAACCAAGCTCTTATACTCAACAGACCTTTATTCAGATCTTCTTTGTGACTGCCCAATTTACACCATTTTGAGCAGAGGGTTAAAGGTGAGACTTGCTTCAGTGGTATTTGCACTATTATGGGAAAAGATTTTGTGAGAGGTACTCCTAGGAAATTGTGCATAATAGTTACATAATATAAGAAATCACATTCTCATAATACCCTTTGGCAGGTTTAGCCTTATTCCTAGGCTAATGGAAATGGTGTCCTTTCAGATTCTGTATTAATCAAAACAATATAATGAGAGCAGGTCTATACTAAAAAGTAATCTGAAGGTATATCTATATGGATTTCCAGTGTTCTGAAGCAAACTGTAGTCTAAATAAATTTTGTTATATGCATCTATCTTATATATATATATATTCACACACACACACTATTAAGAACCATCCACACCCATAATTAGATTTTTGATCTATCCAATGCTATAAGGAAGTCTTCTGTAAAAAGTAATGCTGCTTTAAAATCTGTACATCTAGCACCTGCACCGAAAACCTATTTCAGTTTCTAAAAATTTACAAAAAATAATTAAACAAGTAATTAAGTAAAAAGAGAACTTCTTTAAAAGCAGAATTAATTTGGGTTTCAAAAAATAAATAGCATGCTTCTTGGCTGAAGAAATTCAAATTACAGACAGGGATCTTAAAAAAAAATCAGTTTGTGGCACCTAGCCTTGCTGCTGATGTCTGAACAATCAAGCCGCTGCTTTGTTTCGGACAAAAAGAAACAGTTTCCTTAGCAATCTCAGAAAGTCAAAAAACACAGCAACAGAAGAAGAGGTTTAGTCGCACACACATGCTTAAAGCAGTAACAAAACTGCTGTTCTACTACTACCTTGTCAGATCCCAAGTCATGACAAACAGACAAAATCAGCGTCTTGGACACCAGATAGCCCTGAAGTGCTCTACAGGGTGTAGGCTCAACAAGGTAAGAGGGTCAGGGAGTTAAAAGCACTCCTGGGAGAAGTCAGCTGTCTGGTAATTCTCCAGTCTTGTGGTGAGGACCTGCCTGGTTCAGAGAATCCTTTCCAGAAAGCTCCTCTGATTTGCCTCTCTCTGTAAAAAAAGGATTTCTTTCTATTTCTCTAAGTGAGAACAAGCAGAAGTGGAAGGAGTGGAGCAAGTTGATTTTTTTTAGCATAAGCTAAAACTGGACATCGGGTCCAGTTATGAGCAAAGATCCTTCTCTTTGTCACACATTAAGAAGGTTATAAAGTTTTGCATTAGGGTAAATTGACATCAAAAGCTAATGCCTGATTAGGCATAATATGGGAGGTTAGGCAATGGAAAGAGGCATCCAGCTTTTCTGTGTAGAGCAAAATCAGAATTTCAGCCTCTGGGCATCTCTGTCTGCAGGTCTACCAGCCAATAAATCACTGGAAATGCACAGGCTTTTTTACGACAACAATCTTCCTCCATTACATAAACTCATTTCTTGGTCTCTTTGTCATAAACTAAAAGAGGATGCTTGACAATAAACACTCACAGTTCTCATTAATTTACTGCTGTTTGTGCAAAACCTCCCTGGTTTCACACAGACCTGGACAACCAGGATGATTAGGAAGTAAGATGATATTAACCAGGCAGAACCAGCCTGGCTCAACTAGCAAACTGAGGAGATATTTACAGTTTTCAATTTTAATAAGGTTTCATTGTATACTTCTGTGAACAAATATACTTACAGAGAAATAAAAAAAAGCCAAGTGATGCTGAAATCCACTTTTCCGTCTTTTGGCAATTTGCAAGTAGATTCAGATCCCGTTCTGTGTAGACATCACAGTTGGCCTTGACAGTAGACCCCAAGACTAATTTTTTTTTTAAGTTCTTCCAAATGAAGCTGGGAGCTACTGTAAGCTATGAAACGACGTGCAATTGAAAAGTCCCATTTTATTTCACATGCTGATCAATTACTCTACTGTATTTTCAACTTGTGCTTAGCAGTTTGCAGGTTGTAATACACATAGCAATTAAAAAGAAGTCCTAATTATGGGAAAATTACTATTTCTTTACACCCAGTTTTATATTCTGTTCTGTCCTGTTGTCTATATTCATAGAGGATACAACATTACATACTGCTCCTTCATGATGTTTTATAATACATAGCTGCCTGTTCAGATTTCTCACACTCTAAGGAGTTACAGTCTTGGAGTTTCCATAGCTGGTGTACCTACAGGACAGGCTACTTAAAATGGTATGGAAAAATGTAAGTAGATAAGTGTACCTTTGATCTAACTCAGAGCCTCCTTCTTGAGGAGGATACATTAGAGCTGATCTCAGTTTCTTTTCTGAATATTTTCACTGCAGGCAACAAAAGAGATGCAGTAGTTCAGAAGCCACACTCTCATGGTGAGGGTGATCTACTGCCAAATTTGGCACTGGTACCAGGAACAGAGATTTGAGCTGACACTAAGCCACAATGTCTTTTAAATTAATTTGTCATCAAACATCAGAAGGGTTTGTCATCACTTTCCTGTAACACAAGTACAGCAGTCTGACAGACACAGTAAAGGCTGTGGCATTTTTCTCTGTCAACCTGGCTTCTCAGTGCTCATTTTTCAAACATACCTCTGTTATCTGTGTTGCTCTGTTGGAGCTCTTGGAGGGTGCAGAGACAGTTCCTACTCAAAACACAGTGGGTATGAGGCTGGGTGAGCTCTGCCTCCTGGTCCTGGCTGTAGAGTTTGCTCCCTTAGCTGAGACATCATAGCAATGATCAGAAATAGCAGAACTGAGGGTGATATGAGAAGAATCTCTCTTCCACAGGTGAAGAACATTGGCCATGTCTCTGATGAGATATAGCTCTGGCAATTGTCACCCCAGCAGCAGCAGTACTTCTTACTCCAGCCTTTTGTCCCTAAGTCAGGAATTTCTCAGGGACAGTTAGGTATTTTCTCTCAAAGTGCAGTGAAGAAAAAGAATTCTGAGCAGCACCATAACTAATTAGAGACTATTAGGAAAAAAGGAAAAGAAGGTTAACTGAGTTCCTGTGGCCATTCAGTTCCTGTGACCAGATGCTTAAGGACTGGTAATTAGGATTGGCTGTGGATAACTCACAGGCTTAACCTGAGATATATGGTTAAGTAAAAGACTGCATGGAAACCTGTATTGTCAGCCACTGAGACACTGGAGCATCCTGGTATTTAAAACATTTTGTGGTACAGAATCCTGTCTACTGAGAACTAGTCTGAGCCCATAATTTACTTTATAAGCAAATCAATGAAGAAATTTAGATTTCAGTAATTTTCTCTTAGCCTGAGTGTAGGATAGTTTGAAATAAATCACAGTAAGCAGAAACATACTAGACAACCTATAGACTTTGATGTCTCAACTTACACACTTGTCTTTTAAAAAAAACAAACAACGAAGCAGAAATAGGCATGACTGTTACTTTTTTATTTGGTAAATGACAGCATCATTTCGTATAAAACAGAAAAAGAACCATGCTGATCAGCCACCCACACACTTTCTTTAAAGCTCTCATGAATTGGATCAACATTTAGAAAGCACAGCAAGTACTGGCATTTAAGTGATATTATAAAAACAGTCAAGCTGTGATAGTGAATGTGTATCCAGCCTTTGTACATTAGCTTCCCTATCCACACACAATGTTATGAAACATCGCTCAGAAATACGGGAATATGATTTTCACAGGAATTTCACAATCAGAAATCACCCCTTCCTTTACATACATGAACAAGACAGTTAAGCTCCCCCTTTCCCCAGCACCAGCTATTCATGGAGCTGCTCCCTCATCCTGCCTTTGATTACACAGTTGTGCTCCAAGCCCAGCATCTTCATCTTCCAATGAGAAAGGCTGGCTCCAAGCTCCTGTGCACAGTTTGCTTGGTCCTCCCACACCTGAATTTAAACTGAATTCGATCCTGACATAACTTGGGAATAGCTGCAGCTGTTGCCATGCTGTGTCCCTGCCTCCACCAAGGTTCATTTCTTTTTAGGTGATATCCTCTGCTTACAGAAAATGATGAATTAAATACTATAAATCCTTTGCAGGATTTGCTCAGCACCAAACATATAGTTGCCATTTCATCCTTTTTCATATACAAGGCAGCTGCATGAAAACAAGCTTTTGTTAGCTTTGTATTCCAGGTATCTCCAGAGCCACTGTTGTTTCTCATTCTGCTGCTCTGGCTCTTATATAAAATTTGTGTAGTGTTTACATTCTTCTACACTGATTTTTAATGTAGCTGTATCTTGAAACACACACATACACACAAACTCAGCTTTCAGGCTGGTCGAGATGCATTGTTATCCTTTGAAAGAACACCAAGTGTTTAATGTTTACCCTTTTTATTACCAATCCCTCTCTAGCACCAGTCTGATCTTCTCCATTCGATGGGATGTTGTGGAGGGGAAGGGGAGGAGGTTTTGCCTTGAATTTTCAATAGAGATTAAATTTAGTAAGTTATTGTGATGTCATTACTGGTCCAGCTGGACCTCCCTGAACCAGTGAGGGTAACCCTTGTGAGCTGCATTGCCCAGGAGTGTGAGCTGGCTTGCCTGCTTCTGAAGCACCCCAAGAAGGGCACAATCTTCCCAAGAAGCCACCTCATGCCTGGCCCAAAACCTGAGCAGGAAAGTTTAACATACACATCAGAATTAGCATGTGCAATCAACTTGAGTCTTCAACTCCCTCATATTTCAAAACTGGGATAACTCACCTTAAAAAATGGACCTACTGCAATTGTTTGGGTGTTCAGCTTCCTACTGACATCCTTGTGCTCCCCTCTGGAGCACATTGGCTCCTAAAGCAAGGTAACAATCCGGCTTTTCAGTGAAATCAACCTTACTTTCAGTTTGCATCCCAGTGTCTTACCATCAGAGCTGTTGGTGAGCTGTAATTCTGATTTCTTTGATCTGTCTTGTTTGCCTGCATAATTGAGAGACAGGCAAACCCATGCTTGGTGAACGAGTAATTGCAACATACAACCTTTTTTTTTATTCCTTCAGGGAATGCTGTGGCATGAAGCAAGTTCTTTGTAGCCCCTCATGCCTCCAGGATGTGGGAATAGCACACCCTTGGCTGGCTGAGGAAGGGAAATGAACCCACCTGATACTGAGGGTGGGAGGAGAATTCCCAGGACTGCAAGGCTTCCCAGGGGGCAGAAAGGAACCCCCTCTCCACATTCCCCAAGGGTGGCCAGCGGGTCTGGGCAAGAACATTTTTCCTCCCCGCCACCCTAAGAGGTGCACAAAGGCTTGCATGTCTTATAAAGCACATCTCGTTGGAGTTAGGGAATGGCTGTGGCCAAGGCACCTTCTCTCCTTAAACAGAAGTGATGATGCCTTCAGCAGGATACTAGATCCTGTCGTCTGCACTCAGGGCAACATCCATCCACTCATTAGGTGACCCAACAGGTTTGATCTACTTGGGCTAAGCAGGGACCATACAATTCATTTTGCTCAGAAGCAGAATTTAAAGCCGAGTTTAAAATTGCAGACCTAGAAAATTGATCTTAAAAAACCACTCAGCTCTGTGAAGAGCTCATAAACCTAAAATTAAAGCTTTAAAATAAATGCAAAAGCCATCATCTACCACATTATGTTTCTCAGTTATACCAATTTAAAATTTTCACACCGAGATAATCCGAGTAGCCCAATTCCATGTCGGTAATATCACCTACACTAACACTCCGCAAGCACAGCAGCAAACTCTCCCAGGCAGGAGGCCAGGTGCCAGCACCAGTCACTGAACTTGAAATCAATTTTGTCTCTCAGGTGTAACTTTATTCTTGTACTCTATGAATATATCACTGTGTACAGGGACAGCTATACACACATTTTCCAGAGATAAGTAAGATGAAACCACTGACTTAATAAATTCATTTTTTGTAGATGTACCGTACTTCTGAGCAGCTGTGTAACATAGAGTGGGACTGAAGCAAAGTATTGCAAAATGGGAAGAAAGAAAAGATGAGGAGATCTTTAAGATCTTTCACAGTTTCTTTTTCTGAAAAAAAAATCTCATTTCTGTCATGTGAGCTCTATTATCTCTTTGAGGGGTTGATTTGAGGGTTTTAACCAGTGCTGCCTGAAGGGGTTGGTTACAGTCTTCATTTCTCATCTCCTGTCCCCTTTGCAGGCAAACCATTATTTGCATCCCCAGTTCTTCCATGTCACAAAAGTTTAGATTTACCTGGTCTTTAAAGTGTCCCAAGATAAGCTGAACTTGGAATACTCTTTGGAGCTTCCACAAATAGGGAAAACTACATTATCCTCCTCTGAGTTAATAGATGTAACTAATTTTTTCTGATATTGAACAATGGCATATAAATTCACTCAAATATTTACTTGGAATTGAAAAAGAAGACAATAAGGAATTTAAAGAATTTTCAGAATAAAGCTAGCTGACTGCAGAAGCCAGAAGGTACTAGTTAGGTGGGAGCAGGCTGAGGTACCTGCATTTATTCTAAAAACTAGCAAAATGGAAACCGCAAGTCTAACACAGCACTGAAGTAGTAGAAAATGCCCTCTTATAGCTTTCTGTTTGCAATCACACTGTTAATAATCTGAACACCTATTTTTTCACCCATATTAGACATTTTCTAATTCACCACGAGAGCTGGTTAATGGCTCCCTCTAACCCTGGGGTCACACATCCCAGCTCGAGGTCACACTTTCAGCAGAGGCAGATCCCTCAGCATTTTCTGTGGCCATCTGATGCTTTTAGAACAAGCAGAGGCGTTGTTTAGGCAGAGGTGCTGTGGCTGTCCTGCTCTAATGGTGCTGTTATCTGGCACCGTGCCTGGCATCTTTTGATGCCTCGTTATCTTGTAAAAGCAGAGCAGCCGCACACGTGGTGCAGCTTTTCCAATGAACAAGTCACAAGACTTTCAGAGGTACAACTGGTGAGAGGCTGTTGAAATGCTCTTAGAATTATAATGACAACTTATCAATGCTTGGAACAAAATCATCCTTTTACTGATTGATTTGCAGGCTCCAGGAAGAATGTTTGCTTGAGAAATCTCTTCCGCCTTTTTAGTGTCATTTCTTTTTTATTTTCTACTGGTGATCTGTAAAAGAGGAATCTTAATAACAGCAGAGTGCAGACTCTTCTCAATTTAGCCTGTTATCAGATAGCTTTCTTGGGAGACTAACAGATAAGAGGAAAACATGACTTTTCTCCCAAATAACAACTGCTTTGACATGCACAGTTTGAGAGATTAGCTGCCTGTTCATGTCATCATCTGCAGACCTGTGATCTTTCTCCTACAACTCTGCTGCCCACTTGGTAGCCACGTCTAAAATGTGAGCATCAGCCCCCCTGTGACTATGCAGAAAAGGAAGCTCTTTAGGTACCTTCAGCGGAGTAGAGAGTCCTTCATGTGAGAACTGGTAATAAAGGTGAGCTCCAGGTAAAACTGCACCCAGCTTTTATCCGGAAGGAATAGGGAGAGTCTGTATTTCAACCAGTAGCTATCAATTAGAGATCCCTTACTCAGTGCACTCAACCTCAGGAAAAAAATAAGGTCTGACCTGTGCTCCTTGTTAGCAGATACTCAGCTGATGGACTACTGCCTCTAAAAATTACATTCTAAACAAAAAGACATGATGAGCAGAGGAGACTCAATATTAGATAAATTTAGTTTTTTAAAAGAACTTTTCTGACAAGCCTGAGTCACACTGGCTGAGGACAAACAACTCCACATCTTTTCCAAATAAGCTACCACACAGCTTGTTTCAAGCAAAGGAATGACACAGAGGGTGCCACTGTCACCAGGTCTGGCTGTGAGTCCTTCAGAAGTCACAGTGATACCCTCTCTGGCTTTGAACTCTGGATGTTGAAAGTCAGAGCGAACTTCACACTTCAGGGTGCTGGACAGCAGGTGATTTTCACATGGATTTAAGAAAGAGGTACAACAACAGGGTTCATATATGGTAATTAAGGTCCTCTATGGTAAACCAAAAAATGCCCAGAAACCACCCCTCTCTGTTAAACCCAGGACAGGGGCTTGCTGCAGAATAACTCCCTGGCTAGAAAAGTCCTGTATGCTGAGACCTGGCCAGTGCCCAGCCTTGTTCTGTTTGCAGACAAATAACTGACAGAAGAAAAGGACACAGTGACATATTTCTGAGAAGTCAGATTAGAGGCTAGGAGCACTGAACCAACATCTGCCTTGGCTAGAAGAGGAGGTGTGCCTTAAAGACAAGTTGCCAAGTTTTATCTGTGGCACTTGTGTCCTGCTGGGGGGAGTTCCTCAGACCCACACCATATGACAACACTACGGTGCCCATGAGGTTATCAGAAGTTTCTTGTTTTTCAGGAGTGCCCTTCTCTTCAGGTCTGGCTACCGGGCAGGGTGAGGGCTGGCAAGAGATCATAGCATCTAGAGGAACTCTTACTTCTTTGAGAAAAGAAGCCCAGCACACAGTTTGCCAGCCTTTTGAAGATACATTTCTAGATGGGGACAGAAAGCACTTTGCATTCTCTCCCCAGGGCAGGGACAAGCATTTCTCAGTGTTGAAACCTTTGTATCACTCACTGCTCTGGTTACAACTTTCCACCTCTTATGATATCTGAATCTGAAATCATCTATCATCTTCACTTGTATTTCCAGTTACAAATACTGAACCTTATATTTTGGTTTATTTGTGGAATACCTTCTGCTTACTGACAATTATTTATCAATGGTAAATTGTCTGCAGATGCCCAATATGCGATTAAGAAAGATTAAGCAGTGTGGGCACAGCTTGCAGAATCCCAAATGCCAGTGCTGATGGTGCATACAGTCATGGCTTTATCATTGAAGAGGACACATCAGTAATGCAGCTGGTACTACTCTACTCAAAAGTTCCCTGCTAATTAACAAATCCTGGAAATACCTTGGAAATTTTGGAAAATAAAAAAAAAAAACTCTCTAAAAATCTTTCTTCGTGATTGATGATGATCATGATGATTCCCCAAATTTAAAGGTTTCTTTAATTTCTAAATTCTCACTAATCTTAAATAACGCCAATATCTTTCTCAAAATCCAAATCATGTCCCTAAAACTTGAATAACATTCTCAAAAAAAAAAAAAATCTCCACTCATATATAAAAAATAAGCAAGCAAACACCTCTCCCATCTCTAGGATGAAGGGCTGAAGTTTCTCCCTAACTGATTTGATCACTGTCTTTCCTGGCAGCCATGTAGCATTGGAAACACAATCAGTGCTGCTTTGTGCTGAGTTCTGCAGCAGGTGTGTGTTGACCCACTGCTCCTTCTACTGGTTTCTTTGACATTTTTGTCAAGTGGATTTTATGGAGTTGTCTGCAGCTTTTTTGTTTATTTTGGATTTTTGGGGGTTTTTTTTGCCTCCCTCCTCCTCAATCTTCCTTATGCAGCCTTTGAAGAGGCTATGATAGAATGATGCCACACTGGTAACAACTACTCTGTATTTGTTAGATGTAGTGAGCTCTTTCATCTCAAAGCTGTTTCCAAGAACTGAGGTACGTATTGATTAAGAACATAAATTGCATGCTCTCATTTGAACACTGACTGTGCAGTCGAGAAGACAAAGGATGTACTTTATATACTGAAGATTGATTTTGTTCGCTCACACTGCAAAATACTTTACTCTAAAGGATGTCTTGCCAGTACCTGTAGGATACTTAGGCTTTTAGTCCCATTAGATCAGGCACTGGCTTCTTTCTAAGGAGAGAGTGTTGGAAGAGTGCAGAATGAAAGGACTCAGGTGTGTAGTTCCAGAAGCAGCTCCGCAAGTTGGACAGATGCTCTCTAGAGTTTAAGTCTTTTTTTCTTTTTAGCAATAATTGACCTCAATTAACTGCAAGAGTTTTCCAGCTTGGTGAAACCCAGGAAGAGTGAGGTGGTATTACTAATACAGGAAGGCAAGTATTACATTAGGATACGAAATACAGTGAGCACCATGCACATAATCTGAAAATCACAGCTCAGTGCTGACTTCTAATGAGATTTTGCAATTGTGCCAGAAGAGGCTTCCCCAACAAGGGAGTAAAAACCTGAGCTGTTTATCATTTACTAATGCATACTACAACAGTTAGAGACAGCTTCTTCAAAATCTAATATTGCCATATCTATTTTGACAGCTGTAATCTTGGGTAAACAACACTGAACATAATGTGATTAGCAGTTATAATTTCCGTTTGATGTGAATGTAATAACCCTAATTCAAATCTAAACCAGAAAATGAGGATCTGTGAAATTTTCACCCTGACAGCCCTGGAAATAAAATTGAAGAGACAAACCATCTCCATGTTGGGAACTGTCTATGGCTCTTGAGACTAGACACTTGAGCACTTGAACCTCAAGAAATACCACTTCCAATAAAGCCAATATGAGCATCTAATGTAAATTTGACTGTAAATTACAAAAGGCACATGTGTTAACAGAATAATGAATTTTTTTACACCGCATTAATTAGCATAGGAAGAACTGTATTTCCCAAGTAACAAATGTGTTATTCTTGCCAAGCACCACTCTTGGAAATCAGAAACAACAAGCAACTGGTAGGTTATTGACAGTGTGGTCTAATCAAAGAGATTTTCTTATTCCTTCTTTTATTCCAATTTCTATTTTTTATGTTTTTTCTTGTGTTGCTTTAAACAACCTACCTAAGTAATACAGCTTCTTCATCATGTTTTAGGAAACCATTCTAATTTGATAGGTAATAATTACAAATCTACCTGCAGGCTAAATTTTTTGCAAATTGGTTTACTGCTGCTGATTTCAGAATCTCTCCCCTCTTTGACAGTCAAGCCTTTCAGATACAGTTATGGCCATATAATATTACCTACTTGTACAGAGATTTTTTTTTCACAGAACCAATCTCCCTGCATTTCAGACATTCCTGACAGTCCCTCAAAGCTTCTTACCCTTCCTGCAATTACACCAATTTTCCAGAACCAGTTCTTTGTAAGTCAGAGATCAGAGCCCAGTCTTAGTGCAGCAATACATAAAGCAGCCCTGGCTGTACTCTTCTTAATCACAGAAAGCAGCACACATCTGAGGAAGACAAAAACCTTTTCAGAGATTTTTTGTTAGTATTCTTTTTCCAAAGCAAATAACATTTTTCCCCTCCCTAGTTTTTGCACAATCTGAAATTAAAAAGCAAATTTTACTCTCTGAAAGATGTAGTTGCTATTGGAGAGTGAAATAAAAGAAGCCCCAAACTGGAGGGCGTGTCCTGGAAAAGAAGATAAAAGGTATGTACAGAGGTTTTCCAGTGGTCTTATATAATTCATTATGCTTGTAATATAAGATTACAGATAGAAGTTCAACCCTCAACTTCAGAGGTCCTGTGAGAGCATCAGCAAAAGACAACTCCTACAAGTTCTGAATATGCACTGTGGGAAAGTGACAGTAATGGCTATGACAAATTGTTATCTAAGGAGACTCTAAAAAACCTTGACTCAGCACCAAAGCCCTACACAACCCTGCAAGGTACTCTGCACACATAGGCTAAATTAATCTTTATTTAATAAAGTCAAGCAGACAGCTCCACTAACACCTCATTCCTATATGTCAGTCATTGACCTTTGCAGCAAGCCACAAGCATAGTTAATTAAAAGAAAAAGAGCAGCATAAAAATTTAGGAAGAATCCATTGAGCAGCGCAGGTAGCAGATGTGATGTTCTAGCTCCTGCCAGAGCACACATAGGATATCTCTTGCTAACAGTGGTGTGCATGTGCCTACAACCACTGCATTGTCCATTATGTGCAGTTCCTTCTCTTGCTTGTAGGGGCTCTTTCTGCTGTGTTCTGCAGATCCCAGTCCTTGTGACTCGGGAGCACTTGGAGTATGTCATGTGGAAACCACAGCCAGAGAGACTGGCGCATCCCACGTCTTACATTGGTGTGGGGTTGATGTGTAGGAAGGGATAAATGCAGCCAAAGCCCTTCTGACTCCCAGGTCAGACATAGCCTCTATACCTTCCACACCTTCTTCCTTTCCATCTCTTTTTCCATAGCATGCAGCACTTCTCTCCTCCTTATGTTGCTCCCTTCATAAACAGCTGGGTGGTGTTTTAAGTGTACGTGTTGTGGGCTGCTACACATCCTTGCATGACTGCAGTGAAGGAAGGGAGATCCACATACACACACCCTTTTGTATAAAGAATATACTTGTCTTATCCTGTAAGAACCAGGATAAAAACTCGACAAGAGATGTTGCATCACATATAAATGCAAGAGGCTGCATTTTCAAGAGGTGCTGTGTAGATCTCAGGTTTTCATACATGTGTAACACTTAGCCAGAAAAACTTTTCTTTTGACACTTATCAAATGTCAATTGTCAGAAAGGCTCGAGCCAGAAATTATTCTTCATCTCAGTATTTCAGTTTTCTGTTGCATTTCTGTTAAAACCAAGTTATGTCTATAGGGCACTAAGGCACTCATTCATGAACTTCTTAAGGAACAAATCCTCTGTTTGAATAATTGCAAATGAAAAGTTAAATCCTGAAATTCAATTGTAATCTGAGTTTTCACTGCAGGCCACAATGTCCCAATAACCTAAACATTAGAAAAATGGAAAATTTACATAGCAATATAATCTCCATGGAGAAAGAAAACTCCGGATTCAGAACAAGTGCTTTTCTCTTAATATTGAGCACATCTTATTGAAATTTGTAATCCCCCATCGTAACCCTATGTTAACTATTTTGACAGAATGAATAGTGTTTTCAAACCATGTAATTCTGACATCAAAACAAAACTGTTCAACAACTGCAACAAATAGAAAGCAGATGAAAAGGCACCATTTGATCTCACAGTGAAGAATGGTGCACTCATAGCCACTGTGCAGTAAACAATTAGAAGTGAACAGAGACAAATGCAGATTTAACCCTCACTTGCCTGCCTTTAATCACAGGCAATGTGAAAATGTTTCAGGCTGAACAGCTGATGGACAGAAAAATACAGAACACTTTCATTAACCCAGAGAAATGTCCTGAAACTACATGTTTTCCCAAAGTGAGATAAGAAAATAAATAGATATTAAAGTAAGGGAACTGAAAGCTATTGTTTTGTAACAGGAGCAGGAAAAGTGTTTTAGATGGAGAAACTGCAAGAAATTTAAAAACTCAGTGTTGCTGTAGAAAACAGCAAAGAGTAACTACACAGTAACAGCCCCACACAACAGGGCAATTTCTCCCTTCTTTGTTGTTGTTGTTGTTGCTGTTGGGGTTTTGTTGTTGTTGGGTTTTTTTTGTTTTGTTTTTAACCCCCAAGCAGATAGTTCAGGTGGAAATAGAGAGTTCTGGGAAGAGAAGTAAACATGTAGAGATTTCCTGGATTAATTACTTTTGTTTTTAACTGTTGGAGTCTAAAATGAAGATGTTTTACTGCTGTTGGGACTGGAGTCCAAATCTTTCACTGTTTCAAAAACAATGCAGATAGTTGTAAGTTTGTTTGTTTGTTTGAATTTGTAACCCCCAAATCAGTCTAGTAGAAAGGGGCAGAGAGTATTCTAAACTGATTAAGTGAAGGTGTAAAGGGCTTGTGGTGTAAGACACCTTAAATGCTTATGCTTTTAATATTTCACTTATTTTTTGCTGTTGTGTTAATAGCTGGAACTTCAGGTTAGTGTACAAGGCAAGGATAAAAAAATCAGGTCTTAAGATATGCAAACAAAGTTCTTCTAAGTCTTGGAACATTTAGAACTAAGGCACACAGGAATGAGGGTTTTAAATGGTCTTTCAATCACTTTTTCATATCTAAAGAGCAGTTCATCTCTAAAGAGCTTTTCATATCTAAAGAGCAATATTAGAAGTTTTGGGTCTGAGAGGAAGACTGTACTGTCCTTGCAAAAGGACAGCTTAAGGAAGCCAAGCTGGAGAGAGACCTAGAATATGTGGTTTTCACCAAAAGCAGCAATGAAATTGTTTATTGTGATAAATAATGTCAGAACCAGGCTTTCTTTGTTGGAGGGAACGGGGCAGTAACCCTGCACAGGATAGGACACTGGGTAAGGGACATTTTCCTCTTTCACACAGGTGAATGAATGCCTGTGGCACACAGGTCTCTCTTTGGTGGCAGTTACTTCATCTATTTTAAACAATACCAGCTTTGAAACAGCCAAAAAAGGCAGTTCCTGGGGGACCCACCCTCTGCTCAGCACTAAGAGTATGGTCCTCTTCTCCAGGCAGACTCAGTGCTGTGCAGCTCCTGCATACGGACAACTGCAGCTGACCTGCTGTCAAGGGATACCAAGCACTTCATTTCCAAATTAGCTAGCTACAAAGATGTCTCTCTGCTTTTATATTTCAGGAAAGAAGAAAAAATAATTGTATTGGAAAATTGTGAAACAAATGTTACAATTATTTCTGCTCAAGAAACAACTTCCAGCATTTCAAGTTTCTTGGTTGTGGTGATTTGTTTTGTGTTCATGTTGCCATCTTCAAACATTTTATAAGTCTCTGCAACAGGGGAAGTATAACCCAGTTATGTAAAAACCCAAACAGAACTGACACCCTGTACATCTGGTTTATGTCCTATGGTTTAAATATTCGTATACCAGCGAAAGTCTGAATGATCAAAATAAATCACCATAATTGCAAAATTCAGCTCTACTTCTCTATTCAGGCTTCAGGTGCAGAAATATTTGTATCAGAAATATCAAGATTTTTCTGAATGTGTCAGCCCATGTGAGGGCACCAGAAGAAAACAAAGGGTTAAAACAATAGGACATAGCACTCAATAACCAAGTACACAGACACACACAGAGCAGTCAGCCTTGTAAACACAGAGAAATGTGTTGCTGTTGGGGTACAGGTCCTCTCATCTAGGTACAAACAAGATGATGGCAACATGGCTGTATCACATGTGCCATTCTCTCACACCACCAGAAATAAAGTTACAGCCAGAAAGACAACCAAAACAAGGAAATAAAGGCAATGGGTCGCAAGAGTGCCTCAGATTAATGGAAGACAAGATAAGCAAGGTTCAGAGGCAAAAGCTCATCACATAGTCATTGTTGAGTTCTCAGAGGCACATCAAGTCTATCCAGACATGAGTTTTCTTTCCCAAGAGATCTGTTGAGGAAACTGAAATCCTGGTTTTTGGTGTTGTTCAGTTAGGATTGTGGGCAGCTTGTGAACATCTGGGTGTGAGTAAGTGCAGCCCATGAGACAGTGAGTGAGACTGGTGACAGTTGTTATTTAAGGTGTCTCTTTCCCTTTCTGTACAGTCTTACACAGACTTCTCTTCAATTAATTTACTTTTTAGGTACTAGAGGATTTCTCTGTTTGAAAGGAAATAAGTGACTAGCTTCCATTAAAAAGGACCCCAAAACAACATCCATTTGTCTGATGCCAGTTGAACACACAACACTTCAGTGATACATAGCAAGGAGCCTCTGCTGCTGGAGACATTTGTGCTAATTACTTTCTCCCCTTCTTATCTGCAGTGGAAGTGAAAAAGAAGTGGAATTGATCTCTTAAGTGCTGTGCCCAAAGAACAACCTTTAAGGAGAAACTACTTTAATTAAAACAAGATGAGCAGCAGCACTTCAGGACAAAACTGCACAGCCATCAAACAGAGCAGTGGCTTCAGGACTGCAGAGTTCACAGTAATTAAGAACAGAGATGAGCAGCTCTGGTGGGAAGAGCCTGAGCAAGGCTTAAGTCACATTGTCACCCACAAAATTATGTTAGTGAGACTCACAGACAGTTTAGTCTGGACAAACAAAGCTGATCAGCACTTGAAAGAAAGGATTGGAAGTATTGACTTGGCAGACAGTATATGAACAAGTTTACTCCTGGATAAGGTGCAGAAGGAAGAGAGAAAGTGACCAAGAATTTAAATTCTCCAAGACTTAGAGGAGAGCTGGAGGGAGCACAATTAAGAGCATTCAGAGGGTAAGTTGTAAAGCTGAGAAGGGCTGAACCAGAAAGACAGACTTCTAGATCTCAAGGGAGCATACAATTGCCAGGCTGACAGATTTTCAAGGTGTTTGCCAGTTTAATGAAGGGGATAGGTGCAGGATCAGAGATGTGTTCATAAAGATCTTCCCAAGGGCTGAGCAGGAGCCATCCTGAAGCTTCAGGAACATCTGGCAGCTGGGAAGAAGGCAAGGGGATTTGCTACTGCCCAGCAAACATTTGCACAACATTCCTCCAGAAAAGGTCAACATTTGGAGCTGTTATCGAGTAGCTTTCTGTAGAAGTTTTTCCAGGTGTACAGATGCCTGAAGGCATCGTCCATCAGGGGACTGAAATGGGATGGAGGCATCCAAAATGAGAGAGCTCATTTAAAGAGAAACATCACTTGACAGCTCAAGAGAGCAGTGCATTTCAAGAATAATCTGTCTGTGCATATTGAAAAGTTTTGTTTTCTGCTTAAATTCAAAATCTATGAGATTGTTCATCTTTCTAAATACAATACACAGAACATCATACATTCATTGGAGAAACAGGCACAAATGTGGAAACGTCAGTAAGAGCAATACAGCACTTTTAGCATTAGTTTGTACCTCAACAGCATGTTTAAATTTTAAAACCTATGTCATATAAAATGAGGAAAAGGACAAACGTATTTCAAATACTTACCCCCTTTGACATTTTCAATTGTGTCCTTTAAAGGTTTCTAGAAGTGTAGGACTTTTATATCTCAAGTATATTCCAAGCAGAGATGTAAATATACAGAAAAAAAATGGTTGTTAAATCATGACAGGTTAAATTATTAAATCATCTCAGTGACAAGACCCAGAAACAGGACTTGGCCCTGCCATCACCCAGAATTAGAACTGATCACTTGCATCAGCAAAAAGATGTATGAAGGCCAAATAGGCACACTACAAATGCCACATAAAAGATACATGGAGCAGCACTTTATATACAGCTCTGCAATCATAATAGAAGCATTCAGATCCAGTTATATGTTTCTCCATGTGAAAATTCAAAGTCTTAGTCTTTATAGGAAACAGAAAATATTCTGTCTCTTGAAGCCCTGCTGGAAAGCCCAAACATCTGCAGAATGCAAATGAGCACCACCTGCTGCAGCCTCAACAGGCTGAAAAAATTTTTGCTTGTCTCTAGATCATATAATAGTTGTATGTTAAATGCTAAAGTGAAAATCACTTTTGCATATAGAAAAGCCAGGTTCAGGTCACCAGCTGTAAGCAAGACCCCTACAGAAAGATTTGTCCTGTGGGGCTGTGGGTAAATGCTACTGCCTCAGAACTACAGCAGCTCCCAAGGAAGATGATTTATCCCAGCAGGTGCTACTGCAACCTGAGGACAGTTCTGCATAAACATCTTGCATTTGGAGATTATACCTTCTGCCCAGTGGATGGTGAGATCATCTGGGTCATTTTCTGTGCACCACACCTTTCATTTTAATGGAAATCAGAATCCCTGAGCATTTCAGCTGTGCTATTTTTTCAAAATGCATTAGTGACATTTGCTGATTGGAGTAGTTCTTGGTTAGTGGCTAAAAGCTTTTGTTCAGTGGGCTCTAATATGTTCTGCTTCATTCTTTTTTCTTTATTTGCTTTATCAAATATGAGCATCCTTAGACTCTGGGGTTAAACACTCTAATGCATCACTAGGCAAATGGAGAGGGAGAGATCAGAGCAATTGAGGCTTCACTGCTTTATGAACTCACAATTATAGAGTTTAAGCCATCACACAGGAAGCCCATGGAGCCCCAAAAGTTTTTTTCGTTTTATTTCACTCCCCCCATCTTTTCTCCTTCCTGAGAAATGAGCAGTGAAAAATGTGACATGTTTGTTTCCTAGCTCTGATGCAAGCCAAGTATGAGGCAAGCAGGGGAAAAAATGTTGAACATAAGATCTGGGAGTCGTTTTTGTCCAGAAATGTTGATATAACAAGACTGATTTATTTTATAAGTCTTAAAATTCTTTCAAATAAAATATCTTGAAATAACCAACAGAAGGTCCCTGGCATTTCTCATTAGATTAAAGTGTCAGTGGCAAACTCCAGACACTGCTCTTACAATGCCTCAAACACACTTACCAACTGCCATTCCGTTTGTGCAAAGAACAGTCAGAACACAGCCAGTAGCAACACTTGGAAATACAGAAAAAACAAATTAGGATGGGTTATTTTCTCTCTATTCAGATAAATAACCTGCTCAGACAAATAGCCATCTTTCATGTTCACAGATTGCAAACACCTCATGCAGCAATAATGTTCCCTCATACACTGATAGGCTTTTAAAAGTCAGTGTGGGGTGGCAGCTATTCAGGGGGAAAAAACCCCAAAAAGCAAGACAACAGTAATATCTTGTCTGACAACACAAATGAAGCTCTTTTTCACACTATCCTTCTTCCTTGAGGAGTTTTTCTTCCATCTTGAATATCTGGGAATGGTTGTTCATTAATGGGCTTTAGCAGCGTCTGCTTTAGGTTCACACACACCCAACACAAGCGCCCCAAGGTGCAGCTCCTGAGGAGCTCCACCTGTTCTATTTTCACTGTGCTGCCAGAGCACATCTCCCTTGCAGACCCTGCTGATCAGAGGAGAGCTAAAGCCTTGGACTTTGCAGTGTTTTGGCAGCAGGTGAGGTGCTGCCAAATAACCCTCCCAGGCCATGGTCCCCTTGTCCCAGCCTTTCTTTCCTTCACAACTCATGTTCCTCCTCCAGTCCAGACTTCCCTCTCTTTCTCTCCCTCTGTCCAAAATCACCACTCTTCTCTCTTTCCCACTGCCATATTTTTACCTTTCACAACTGTGAATCTTCTCCCACAAAATCACAGGGGTTTGCAGGAGACTGGAGCTGGCCTTGCAGACACCTTCTTGCCTAGACCACTTCCATGTGAGCAGGGTGTAAGGTGAATTTCACGCGACTGAAAAACTCTTGGGCTGCCAAAGCCTTTCTTTGGTTTTTCTGTATCTGCATTTTGCTCTAAGGCTGAAATGCTGACGTGGAAAAAGTGTCTTGGCACCATGTATGGGCAAAAAGAACGGAAAACTCACAAGGAAAATGCACAAGTTAAAATGGGAGTGCTATGGTATTTTTTAACAAATGTGTAACTGCTCCCTGGTATTTCATGATGCACACTCAGCGCCAAGTCCATCAGTATTCCCTTGCCATAATGAAATACCCGTGCTGTACCTGACAGGGATGCTTACCCCTCTACAGCAGTAGAGAGAAGTTTTTGCTAGTGCAGCTGCTGCAATTGCTTTCTTCAGATCAGCAGCTTACTACAGCAACTCCAATTAAAGTAAACCTGTGGCAGGTGCCAGGCTCTGCAGAGCACGGCTCTGTGTCTAGCAACTAAATCTGAACTCAAGTAGCTGCAGCAGGACAAGCTTTCTCATGCTGTCTTGAGCACACATCCTTCCAACTACACCCAGGGGAAATAAAAGGAGCTCAGCTGGATCTCTCCATCGTCTCACAGAAATTAAAGTCTGTGGTAGAAGTGAAGATTGAGGTTTGGGGGCTGAGGACTCAACAGTCCTCCTCCCAGCCTGTGAAGAAAAATGCCAGTTCAGCCACAGTTCATGTTTGCACCAAATGTAGTTCAAAGGAGGCATTTGTACAAGGAGAAAGAGAAGCAGTTATACCTTGGATAAACACTTCCCTTTATTTTTCTCTCTTTTCTTATTTTTTTAGCGGAATGAAGCATTTCCTTGGTCAGACCAGACACAGAGAAGCTGGAGAGGAAAACAAGAGCTGCAGGAGAGGAAGCCAATCTCTATATATGTAAATGGATCATCAATTCCATCTCTGTTAATAACTTAAATAATTACAAGCTGGAGAGACATTTTGCTTTTTATGTTTGTCTTTTCCATGAGGACAGAATGATGTGGATTACCCTTGCTTGCTCAGTCCAAATAATGCAACTACTTTTGTTGCTCACTTTTTAGAGCCAATGACCTGAAGGGTACCTGTAGTTCATCCTCCATCAGCCACTCTTCTTTCACCTTCCCTGGAAATCAAATGGCAGGCGAATGCACATTGTTTTTTTAATCTCCTGTGACTGGTTTCATACCATGCTGGTATGCCATTGGCTGAATATCATATAGTAGAATAGCAGGCATTTTATTTTAATTTTTTTTTAATAACTCCAGTTGCAATGGAGTGGGGCTGGAATCTGACATTTGTATGGGAACTGAAAGAAACTCCTGTTTAAATATTCTGTGACCAGTAGCCTCCATGCCGAAGTCAGGAGCCCCTTTGGCTGGACTACACCAGCAATAAAGCAGCAAGGTGTTTGTATGCAGGGTCAGTGAGTAGGCAGGGAACCCACACTATGGGCCAGGCTGGGAGGCAGAGGCAGGATGGCTAAGGACCTTGAAGCTGTGAATGAATCCATTTAGATCAGTGATTCAGAAGGGAGTGTGAGACCAACCTAGACCAAAAAAGGTGAAGATGAGCATAGCAGTTGTTTTGGCCACATGGAGATTGGTGGATGGTGACTTGGAGAAAAAGACTGTCAGACAAACTGGATAATGGAGGAGTAGGAACTAAGTGCTATTGTCCTCTTTTAATATATACCTGTTCCACTTTAAATTCCTATTTGCTTTTGTTGTATGTTGTATTAAAGCTCAAGGCTAAAATGAAGACTCATATTTTGCATTTTCCAAATGCTTTGCTGGCTGGTGTAGCAGCACACATCGTCCAAAGAGGTGGTGTCACCTGAGGATGCAAAGTCAAAGCAGGTCCTGCAGCACCAATGTTCCTTGTCAACTTAGTCATTAAATCAACCCTGCTGCAACAGTTTTAAATGAACAGAATTGTGGGTACAGTTTTGTGGGTACTCTCCTTTCTGCTTAATTACAGTGTAGGCTCACAGGCAGTGTATGGGGACATAAAGACTCATGAAATTCACTCCAGTGGCTGCATGCGTGTGACCTGTTTTCCATCCAGAAATCTCTTCAATGCCAAGAACTACATTAGATAGTTCAAGCCACTGCTCACAGTGAGTCACATAATGAGGTTCTTCAGATTATTGTTGTCATTAGCCCATTCCCTTCCCCCTTCCCACTTAGGAAGTTCATTTAGGCAAGCAGTCATTTTAAGAACATGCAAATGCTGATTGCTGATTTTTATGGATCTGGCAAGCAGCCAGGCTTCTGTGATGCTGGCTACTACGGGCAGTGGGAAGTTAAATATGCATGACCTCACATAACGTTGATCCATGGGCTCACAGGCATTCTGCATCTGTAAAAATTCCAGCTATTCTGCATGCAAAGTGTCTCTGGTGTTGTCATTGAACCAGTTAGTGCTTCAGTGATCAGGTAAACTCAGCACATGTTCATTATCTTTCTCTGCTTTGGTAAGGTCTAGAATAAAAAAAAAGTCATTATTTAATCATGGGAAATCCAATAGTTTGCTCCTGACAAGCATGTACATATTGCACATGGGAAGGAGGAGTTGAATTCATACTGACAACTTTGCAGTTATGTTAAAATCTGATGAGTTCGCTGCCATCAAGATGTGGGGAATAAAATGCAATAGCTAATATAAATAATGTATTTAGCAGTAAGGAATTAATAATGCATTATTAAGATCAGGGTAGCACTAGTAAATTGCCTGAGGACATTGTACACAATAAGGAGTCACAAAAAAAGTCAACAATAGCTCAAGGTTATTAATCAGAATCTAAGTAGAATAAAATTTATAAATCTAATAAAATCAGCTTCACCTAGTCTCAACCTACAAATATTTGTATATCATGTAGGACTGACAATATCTGTATTCTTAAAGAGATTCCATATATTAGACTATTAATAAAGGGCCAAATGTTGACCTCATGAATACCAGAGGGGCATAATTGCCAATTAAAAATGAAAATTCTAAGATAAGAAAAAAAATACCTTCAGATAATAGCAAATGTATGGTTTTACAGCAGAAAGGACTGCACAGAGTGCTGACTTTTCACTTCAGACCTCAAGATTTGCTTTGAGCCAGTTTCTTTCCTCCACCAGGTTGCTGTATCACAGCAATGGTAGCAGGGGCTCTTCCTCACGGGGGGAAATGCCTCTGTGAGAGGCAGCACAATGGTAGTGGTTCCTCCCTGCACCCAGCCAAGTAACATCACTGGGATCACGGGGCACCTGTGGTGTTCTCCAAGGCTGTGGAAGATGCTCTGAGCATCAGAGTGATCTCTCTGAAACACTGTGGGCCTTTTAGTGAAACTGAAATACCAGCAGTGCAAGTTACCACTGGCTTTTTGTAGGGTTTTGTCTCCTGTTGGTGGCTCACAGTCCGTGACTAATCACTGATTAGTGATCCCAGCTCTGTAGAATTAATATCTTCCATATAGCAGGATTTTTAACAATAAATACCACAGTGCATGAGCTGACACTTCAAATTGGAGGAGGATGACAAGGACAATGCTCTACTCCAATATTGTCATTATTGCTGCATTGCTATCATTTGATATCCACTTTGCAATTTATGAGGGAACAGGTCAATGGCTGCACAAGCAGAGGTGTTCCCTTTCACAATGGTTTGGCTTAGTTATTGTTTATTTGACAATTAATGTGTTTATAATTGCAGAGCAGACATAACAAAACCACTTTCCTAACTGTAAAAGCACAGCTTCCTTGTTTGTATGCCATAACATATTGCTGCTAAGCATTCAGCTTTGGGTTTGTAATGTTTTGGAGAACTAGTCCTAAATAAACAAAAACAAAGGGAGACTGGCAGCTTTAAGCTGATTGAGTGTCCTTCAGTGTTAAAACGTGTTTGATTTAGGAACAGAAAGATTCATTAATGCCTATTTATGGTCTATTTTTAGGGTAATTCCATGCAATTACTATTCATATAACTCAAGCACCCAGGCTGAATTCTAGCCAGGCAATAAAAGGATAATTTTGTAATGCCAGAGAGTCTCTCGAGAAGATTTGGAGGAAAATGCAAATCAGCTGTTAGTATGATAAAGCTCTGCACACTAACTCGGTTTCTGGAGCTCTGTATAACGTATGAAACATTCACAGTGGAATATCAGACATCAACCAGCACACGGGTGCAGCACTGCTGGCTTTGTAACATCTGGGCTCTGAGCAGTTGCAACACAGGGAGTGGCTGGAAATGAGTTCACCACTCTCCATTCCCTTTTGTACTCCCAGCAATGAAGTATGTGAGAAATACTGATGCAAAGTTTCCCAGGGAGACATCAGGCAAAGAGGGATGGAGAGGTGCATATGCTGGCAAACACTCTTAGAAGTGAATGAATACATGTTTATAAAATCCCTTGCTCTCACACATTAAGGATCTTCCTTTCCTGTCCATGTGAATTTTCAATGAGTCAAGGCCTTATTTTCTTTCTTATCCTAATTCTGCTCCTCCTGACACTCTTTTTCCCCCTATGTCTATATTTTATCTCCATCCTTTCTTTTCAGGACTCAGCTGGGTGTAGTGTTGCAGTGTAGGGCAGTCTGGGAGGGAGGGCTGGGAAAGGCAGCTGCAGGCACTGCGGCACCTCTGCCAGAGAAGCCCTTCAATATCATGCACTTGTCAGATTAATTCTACACTGATTAATTCACCCAGATTAATTCTAGACTAATTAATAATTTCTGGAAGGCAGTGGAGAGAGTGGTTTTGTCTCCAAATGAGGGCAGTGACTATCAGGATACCTGAGCTAGCCCTAGGGAAATGGCAGGTTAAGACAGAGGGTATGCAGGAGTACTCTTACCCTTCTGGATGAGCGCTCTGGGGCCAGGCAAGGTACTTGAGGATGCCTGATGGCACCTATTCTTAGTCACCTTGGAAAGAGGTCTGGGTTAACCACCTCACAAGGGGAAGAAGCCCTGAGCACAGTGAAAAACTATTCCCTGCAATTCACAATTTACACTTCTGAAAAATCGTTTTAGGCTAAGATAGCAGAAAGAAAACAGTGAAGAAACCACTAACCCCGCTTTCATAAAGCATTTATTTTTTTTATTTGAAAACATTATACAGGCATTACATTGCCACAGCCAGTCCATATAGGTGCATGCAAATATCAAAATGGAGAAAGATTTATTCAGCTTCTCAATGCAGGATTTGGGGTTGGGATTTTGTTTGCTTGGTTTTGGTTTTGGTTCATACTTCCATCTGCGGTGTCAAGATTAGTGTGCTTTATTATGGCATTTAACAATAAAATCCTACCCATGGGGTAAAATTTATATTTGTAGCTAGCTCAGGAATACTAAATGGTTTTCAAAAAAAAAAAAGAAAGAAAGAAAACGATACTACACGCTTGTCAAAATGTTAATAGCACAAGTTAGCAATCTCTACACTATACATTGAAACTTCTTCTCATGACACAGTGGTGCAAAATTTTCAATTGCTTGGTCTATCGTTGTGTGTTTCTAAACTTTATAGCTGGAACAAAGACCAGGTCTGTCTCCCAGTGAGGGTTTTCATCCGGTATCAGAAAATTCCATCAGTCTTGCTAAGGGCTGCCCAGGGCCAGCAGTATCAGAGAGTTTCAGTTTGTTCAGGCAAGGAGCTATGCAGAGCTAGAGACGTCCTACGCAACACGGAGAGTAGCTGCCGTTAGATAGCTGAGCCTTTGCTGGTGCGCACTGAGGGCTCCAACTGCAGAACACAAGCAGGCAGAAGGAATATTTTCCTTCACTAGACCTCAGTTTTTCAGTCAACACAGTTATTCGTAAAGCTATACTACTGTTTTCCTTCCAGGTCCATCCAGGACTAGCGCACTGGTGCTAATCCGAGCATCGACTTTGTTTAGGTGACAGCGAAGCAGCCCCGCTTTGCACATCCAACTCCTCCTGCACGAGAAGCACAGGGGATGGTGGCTGGTTGCAGAGCACTCACTGAAACATTCATAACTTATTCCGGCACAACAGAGCCTTTTAGAATAGCCTGGTAAAATCACTCCAGGCGGCACCTCTCAGCCGCCCATGGATCACAACTCCTTGTAAGGAGAAACTCCCAGCCCCGTGACCCGGCCGGGAGCTGCCTCCTGCCCAGCTGTTTCACAGAAGACTCTAACAAACATCTACAAGTTAGTGTCAGAAAAATGAGGAGGGGGAGGTCGAAGGACTACAAACATTTGGCTTAAAAATAAATACTAATAAGGAAATTAATCAAAACAGTTATGCAAAAGGAAGGAACTGTAAACATGAAACACACACGCACACAATCCTCAAGGTTCTCAGACCAACAAGGGGACTAATGTTCAGAGAAAGGTATTTAATTGGTACAAAAGGTAGCAAAAAAGAGACTGAGATGACAGGTGCCCAGCAGTGTGCCTCTGGGTACCTGAGGGAGCCAGGATTGTAATCAGACCCCTTATCCTGGGGAGTGTATGAAATCCACTTTAAGTTTAAGCTCTCACAGGGCTTGCGCCAAGAATCTTACCCTGAAGTGTCAGGTACTCTTTCTTGTGTGTTTTTTATTTTTTTGATTTATACTTTCCTTAATATCCCCAGAATACAGACTCTGTTTTTCTGTGGGAATCCATGTTTTTTTTTGTTTTGTGTATTTTTAATCCTCAATAGTTTAAGGAAAAAAAAATCTGGAAACATGAGTGATAAAAAGATTAAAAAAACAGAAGCCAGAGGATAAAAAATCATACATTTGTTAGTTTAGTACCAAGGCATCTTAACCAAAGCTTTTGGGCTAGTTTCGGGCATGATTTGGCAATACTGCAGAACTTTCCCTCAGGTGCAGCAGGGTTGTGGCAGACAGCCTTAACACAGTGGGAAAGAAATCACCTCTTCTCCACAGTAAGAATAAGATACAGCACACTTCTGCTGTTCAAGAGCATTTTGACATTTGCCACTTCATGTCTATTATGCATATATAAACTTCTCTCAGCCTGCTTCAGAGAAGTTCCTCCTGTATTAAAGCAGAACAGGACTGTAAAAAATGAATGTAACCTCAGCAGAAGTTCATCCTGCTTGGTTGAACTGTGTGACCTTTCTAATCTCCAGTGTATAGATCAACTTTTTTCTTCTTTTTTATATAGAAATAGGTAAGTTGTATTTTGCAAACATGAAGGCCTATATTTTTGCTGGAAAGAGTCTTTTTCAGCAGAATAACATTCAAATCAAATTCACCTTCTATGCCCACAAGCAAAATATTCATCAACCATGCCATAAACTCCATTTTCAAATACAATGAATGCATACACTTTTACAGCACTGGTATGTGCTTCTTAAATTCCTTCTTTCTGACGATCTTGAAGCATTTTAAAATAACTTGGTCCCATAGCACCTCTGTGAGGTAGGTAAAATGTCATTATTCCCGTATAAACTGATTGGGAAACTCAGCCACACAAAAGGTAAGTCATGCCCAAAGATTCATGCAAAGATGTGGCAGATTGATGAATAAAACCAAGATCTCTCCTGGGTTCCTGACCGACTGTTAGACACAGGAACACCTCATCTCCCTTAATTTTAAATTACAAATAGATAAAGGATATTGAAAATAATGATTTCCTTGTACTGGGCTCTCAGAAGAGCAAACATACAAGCAAAGATGGATTTTTTATGGTGGTGACTAAGATTTTCCCCATTCTGGTAAGGCTCCTGAGGCAGAAGTACAGTTGTATACAGAAGTGTGGAGCACACCCTTACTAGTTTCACACGTCCCCAGGAATGTAAGAAAACTGCTGAATTCTTCTGCTTGCTTCACAGTTAATGAAAAATAATTGGCTGCACCCTGCCAGTAAAATGCCTTTGTGCTACTGTGGCAACACCAGCAGATGGTCCAGTCTTTCTGCTCGTGAATTCCTCCCTTAATATTCCTGATTTTTACAATCTGTGGGTTTTGGTGAAAACCTGACACATTTCTAAATAGCTGTTGTTAGAATAATGAACCACAGGAGACTAAGCAAACTGGAACAGCAGAAGGCACCCTCAATGCACTGAGTATCTAAAATAAGTGCCCTGATCCACATGATATGTCATCTTTCCGTGGAGAGGTACAATACATAGGAAACTAGAAAACATATTTTTCTTTCTATAGGTTAAAATTTTAAAAGTAAGAAATCTGTGTTGAGTCACGACTACAGAGAAATTGACTCCCTGTCACCTGATGCAGAACCTTGGCTGCTAGGAAATCTGCCATGGATCATAGAGAGGTCAATGCTTGAGTACTTCACTTCTGCAAATATAGAAAGGCTAAAATGCTCGCCTTATACCTATTCCTAGAATAGAGACGGATATTGTAAGTTGTCCCTTCTCTGGATTCAGGGATCAGATTACCTAGAAAGGGCAACTAGACAGATAGCACAGAAGAACTCATTGTATTTCCCTCATCAAATCCAAGGTGCTAGCAAAAATGTGTCAGGGTGTTGTTACCATGACTAACCCATCTGTTTTGCGCAAACCAACAAATTTTGGAGAGAAATTAACAGTGACTGCACAAAGTGTATTTGCTGTAAAAAGGCGTTTTTCCCACAACTGGTGTGGCTTAGGCATAGTATCACTCTGTGTGTGTAAAACACCCTTCAATGAATTCCTTTTTTTGTAATTTCACCTTACGTATCGAATATCTTTCACAGGTAGTTTGACATGAACTGATTCCTACGCAGCAGTTTGTATTGCAAACATGCTGCTCATTGTGTAAACGAGGGACTGGCATCTCCTTGCAAGGAACACCCTGGAACAATTAATCTGTGTTTGTATGAGCTTTCCTTATTTGCTACCTTGCAGCTCACCAGTGTAACTGCACCTGGTAAATACCTTTCTCTATGTACAATACAGAGATAATGGATATACGAGCTCCACTGTCAATAGGTGATCAACAGCCCTGGGTTTAAGCAACTCTAACATGAGGTTCCTCTTCTGTCTCCTGCCCCAGGCTGGTGTATGTCACCGAAGGCTCCATCTGGCTGGTGGCTGGCAGGTCTACAACAGGTCCGGAAGGGTTTCGAAACTGCTTGTAGACCCGAGGATCCTGGGCTACGTAGGTGGATGTGGAGGAGTAGAGCATCAGCCCAACAAGGATCGTGAAGAATGACAACAAGTAAAGTCCTGAAAACTGAGCAGAAATAGCAGCAGAGTCATTAGACATGGCACCAATTACCCCGAGTTCATGAAGACCCAAAGATAGGGGTAGGGACAGATCCTTTTTTTGGCATGCACTGCACAGAACAAACTCCCTATCATTTGGATGTTGAATTTTTATGGGAATGACTCTTCGAAAGTTGATTTACTCTCACCAATTCCCCTGTCCTCCATAACCAAGACTAACCAGTGCCTTCCCCTGGGCCAGGCATGTTAAGTACTGACTGGCTGGGACTTGGGAAAGCTGAGTTTTGGTCACAGATCAAAGCTGACTTTTTCATGCTTTTAGACAAACCAGCTGCTCCTCTGAGTCTAACTTTCTCCAGCTCCAGTGTGAGGTAACATCATCTACAGTACATCATCAGACAGGCAGTGGACAAATCTGAAGCTGGTTACAGCTAAACCACATGTCTGTGAGGTTAACATGCTGTTTGAAATATAAAAATATCATTAAATAATAATTTCAAAAATAATTGAATATATATATATATTTAACAATACATTTTAATAAAAGCACTTAAAAACTACCCTGTCTGCAGCATCTCTTCCTTGTGAACAGAAAGCAGGTGCTAGAAGATTAATTTGAGTTTGGACAGGATGAACTTCAGCTGTGAAACGTGCTCTGAGTCAACATAATGAGGTTTGAAAGTACACATGGAGGGCAGCTAACTGAAAGCTCAAGTGCACATATTTTGGCACACAGCTTCACTGGATCAGAGGTCAGCCTGAATTTTTTTACATATACAGACTTGTGGCTGAACTAAAAATACAACACAAAGGACCTTTTTGGCAACTTGTTAGCCTTTGCAGATTAGGTTCAAAGCAAAGACAGGGTTTCAAAAGCACAGACCATTGGGTACTAGCTTTAGATAATGGGTTCTGGCTACAGGGGACACAAAAATGGCTTTAAGCCCATATGACTTGTCTGCTGATCCTAGACTAGAAGTTATTTCTCTATGCATGCTGTGTGTGAGAAACCATGAAGGAGAAATTGCATAGCCACCTTGTTGAGGATATAAATGATTTGTATTCAGTGGAACTTCCAGAAGTGCCTGTATTCTGCAGCTGTCAGGAATCTGTACCTGAACACCATCAACTACTTGCAACCTGCTATTAGCTGCTCCATGAGGTACTTCAGGATTTTATGTAAAGGCATCTGCAAGTCTGTTTGTTAATCCTGACTGACTCTGCTTTGATGGATGCCCCATTTGCTTCCTCTGGATCACTTTAGCCAAGCACAAAATAGATAGAATGGACTATATTATCATGGAAGTTTTTGAGCAATTCTGCCTTTTATGCTTAAAGAAATTATCATTGTGGAGAAAACAAATTTTACTTAAGCTAAATTTGTAGTGATGTTAATTTGTTACTGTTTCATAAGCCTACAAAACCTCCATTCAACTCCTGCCTGAGGAAGCATTTGGGCTTTTTAGAGACTCCTCAGTATCCCTGAAAGCTTTGGTCATATAACCCATGGTGATATGTCTGTGTGTGTGTTTCCCACATCCAGTGTGCATGTTCAACAGGGAAAACACCATAAGGGGGAAAGTTTTTAAAGCATGTCAGAAGGATTAGAGGGTAGGAAGAGTTTTGCTTTTCATCAGCTTTTAATTGTTTTTTAACATGTATGTCACCAGGCCCTCACGTGTTGTCTGGCAGCACAATCTGATGAACCCACCCAGCTGTCCCACCAGTCATGGAGACACTGTCGAGCCTCGCCCTGTGCCTGCTGAAGGATTCCTTCCACGTGGCACAGCTCTGATAGGACTGTTTAAGCTTAGATCTCCCCCACGTGGCAATCAAACACAAGTCAGTAATTTCAAACTTCTGGTTGGAAAATCCCCCTCCATTTTCAGTACAATTTTACCAGCACTTTCTTCCCCTCTTTCGCTTTGTATTTGAACCTGAGTATCACTTGGCAGCAGTGAAGTTGACTAAACTCAAGCAAATCTCAGGAGCTAAATGCATCTAGTTTCCCATCCCTAGTTTCCCACTGTCTCTCATTCCCACCTTATGCTTGAATTTCTCACCCCAGCCGGCAAATTGGCTTGGCCCACTGCATAGCCAGAGTGCCAGCCAGATCTGTGATTGCCTTGTGTCCTGCTGTGAGGAATCTGTGGGGCTTCCAGCAGCTAAATGTGCTTTTCTTCTTGTTCTAGGAGCTGCCCAGACAAAATCAATTGATTTTTGCTTTGGTTCATGGCTCCAGCTCTACCATATCCCCTTCCTCCTGGCCATACCTCTCATTCCTCTCTCAAGAGCATCCTGCCAGTGGGTTCTTTTGGCTGATAATATTCTTTCCAAGGTAGTGTCCTCCCTCATGGCAGCTCTCCAGCCTGGGAGAAAGGGTTTGAGCATGGTTTGGGGAAATCTAAACAAAGGTCTGTGAAACATTTGTGTTTGGTATCTGTGCACAGCTAGTTCAAAGAGACCTGGACTCTGACGGTGCTACGACAATTCCTTCCTTTTTACCTTCCCTAGAAACAAGGTTCAGGCTGAATTCGTTTGTGCAGCAGCTCTCTGCAACATTGAAGTAGAAGGGTAGTTACTGAGGTTAATACAGGAATTTATACTGAAATATATGGCATATCTCTGGTTTTGGTCAGTACCCTGTCAGATGGATCCTAACCCCTTTGAAACAAATGGGTATTTTCCTCCTATTAAAACAGCAGTGAATCCATCAGTGCAATGGGAAGATGAAGACTTAGTTCCCCAAACACAAAATTTGTTGTTCACTGTACTATGCTGCTCAGACTTCAGCTGAAATCTGCAATTTACGGAAGACAAGATTTCCAGGCACAATCTACTGCTATGAAGGTATTGCAGGTTTTTTAATCTCCATCTGCAAACCTCATCTACTGAGATTTGCTATTAATAGACAGGAAAAGGAAACACATTCAAAACCAGAAGAAAGAGCTATTCCTAAGAAATGAAGTGAGGGAGGATCACTTTTCATTGCCACTCTCTATGCAACTGCAGTACCAAACTGTAGGTTCTTGGGAAGTGTGTAATTCCTCTCTCTGCCTAAAAAGCTACTTGAGAATGATACTGTGCTTCATTTTACTGAATTATCTCTTTCTACAGAAACATATTTCCTCTAAGAAAATATATTTTTAAAATATCTAGATTTGTATGCCTCTCCAATTCCTTCCCTCCATGCTAAGCAGGATAACTACATCAAAGTTTGTTCGAAGAGTAACATGGTCAAGAGAAACTGGTTAGCTCAGATTAGCTAATGGGTGTCACACACCCTAAACAGACTAAAAGTCAACTCACGTTTCTGTATCATTCAATGGTTTTACTATGGATTCTATACCTACATTTACAGGTACACATGCACTACATATGTAAACTTGCTTATCCATGAAGCTTCTTGAGAGACCAGATGAGTCTGTGGTGGGGTCAATGATCTAACACTGTTGAGTCCCTGGATTTGGTTTTCAACTGTGAATTTATTTTGTGAATCACAATGATTTTAGATAATCTTCAGTTTCTTACCCATTTAAAAGAGATAATAACACTTTGTTACTGAATAGTTTACAGAATAAAAATGGGGAATAAGGATCCTCTGAGGAGAAGGCAGAGATCTCTGTTGCAGGGAAAGCATCTTACTTACAACATTTCAGATTTCATCCTTGGCATGAAAAGCATCTGCCAAAGCTTTTAAAGCAGTCAAATCAAACAGTTAAATCAGCTCTACAGATCTGATTGTCTGCTCTGCTCTGACATCTGTGTGTCTATGAATGCTTCCCCAATCAATAGTATGCAATATGGATCAGACAATGACATTCATAAACGTTAAAAATTATGGAAATACAAAAAATATCTTCTCTAGACACCATTTAGCACCTCTGGTGAAAATAACCTATGTTAAACTAACATTACCTTTCAGCATGTAAAGGGCACATGTTTGGTGCCTGCCAATTTGAAGATAAACACACAAAGCAAAACCTAGACAAATATAACAAGATAACATGCTTCACAAGATTTGGTCAGCCTATCAAAACAAGCACAGATTCTGCAGAGTGGACATTTCTGGTATTTATCTGTTCATTAGGAGCCTGGTACTTGAATGGATCTGCTCAGTCAGGTTCAGCAGACGAGCTCATGGAAGCTGGTGGCTTGGCTGCAGGAACTGGGGCCTCACTCCAGAATGTGCAACTCAGAACCCCACCAGGAAAACCACTGCAGCAGCAAGGCCCAGCTGATCACAGCAAATATAAGGTGAAATTACTCTTTCTGTTATCTATGCGCAAAGTCTTTGACATTAAAAAAGAAAAGAACCCAAACATATCTGCAGTGCTACATACAAGTGTAGCTGAAGTTCACAAAACAAAATTTAGCTTATATATATAGAATTTTTGCTGCAAGAGAATCAAAATTATGAGTAAGTAAAGCATCACAAGGTTCCTAAAATAAAGAAGATGAGTACAAAGGCACCTGAAAATTTAATATTTTTAAAAATCCAGAATAGACTATTAAACCTTTCAAAATTTACTCCCTACTAGTTTTTATCCTCTACCTTTTACTGTCTGTCCACGTGAAACTTGTCTTTCACATATCCTGAAATCACTATGGGTAAAATGCTTCTACTATTTCCTCTTGAGACTCTTATGCTTGAAAGTAATCCACTTGAAAGGTGGGAGAAAAGGAAGATTCTTAATGGGGAAACAAGTGCATCTGATTTCATTGTCTTGAACAGTGATTAGACAGTAACTGGAGAAGAAAAAAAAATAAAAAGAAAAACTATTTAGAAGTTAGTAGATTAGTCTCTCCTTGGTCTGGAGAGAACGAGCCATTCTTCAGTACACAGGTGATGAATTTAGAATGGAAAGCCCAAAGAAACATGCATGGAAAAATCACATGGAAAAATCAGCACGGGAAAAATCACATCTAGGAAACGCTGTGCTCACTGAATCCTGCTGAGGGAATCTGCAGACAAGTAGTTCTGGCTGTCACAGATGTCCATGTCCATGTTACCACTGACACCACAGCAAAACAGTATCCAAAGTGACAAAATGAGACAGATGTGAGTCTGCAGAAAAGCCCACATAGACAAAGAAATTCAGCAATTTGCTATTTTTGGGTTTTCGCTCAGCCACCATGATAATGATCTTGAACATTATTGCAATGGTTATGAAAATGCTAATTCTGTTTTACTCAGTCCATTGAACTGGAAATAGTTGCAGGAGCAGACAATTTGAGCTGCAGCGCTCCAGCACTCCATTTGTATTTCAAAACATCAGCCGCACACTGAATCTCTTAGTAGGTAGCATGAACCCCAGCTCCTAGCCTATGGCAACCCAACTGTGCTTTTCAAGTCTTTAAAAAGTATTTTTTGGTTTTTTTTTGTTTTTTTTTTTGTTAAAGTACTAACTGAAAAATTATAATTGTCATGGTTCACATATTCAGTGATAAAGTACGAAATGGAATAACTACCTTTTTCTCTACCTCATCTGGCAGTTCTCCACATCTTGGCATAAATGAATAAAGAAATCAGATCCATGAATTCAAGTTTTAAATCTCAGAGAAAAGTGACCTCCTCAGAATCACACTGATGAAGAGGGGTAAAAATGTACATATCAGGTGGAATTCACCTGGTTCCATACTTCTGCTGGCACTATCCATGCTTTCCAGACAGGTAGTTCCACACCTTCTTCCTTCCATTCAGTGCTGTGCAGTGCAGTGCAGTGAACTCTGCTTTCCAGACTAATTCAGTTTGTAGCGTACACTGCACAACCCATCAAAGCTAAGGCCAATAGGTGTTCTTTCACTGACTTATGGCTTTTTCCCCTGGGTAATTTCACACCTGAATACCTGAGCAGGATGACTGAAGGGAGTTAAAACCAAATTTCTCTCATTATCTTTTATATAGCAAACAGACATTTCCACTCTGCTTGATAAATTGATTGAGAGGCTGAGCTTCTCTCTACAATTTTCTGTTTTCACCTCCAACATAGCAAATGAAGCTCACCGTGACCAAGTGCAGAAGTTGCACTGTGGGATGCACACACTCTCCAGCCAGCAGCAGTACCAGAAGGCTGAGAGCCTGGAATTCACACAGGGCTTTCATTTGTGTGGCTGGATGCTCCAGTAACAGGAGCCAGCATCCTAGTCAGAGCTCGCAGTGCCTTTGGTGACCGCCTTGGATCACACCCACGAGGATCCGAATGACTCTGTCTTGGATCAGCACCATGACTTAAACTACTGCTGACTATTTTCATCCCAGCCTACAAGGAAGATACCTCGTTGGGATTCAGAGCTTGATCTGCTCGTCAGCAGAAACTGGAGCAACCCCCAACAGTGAAACACCATATTTTGTAACCCCAAATGGCACCACACACCAGAAGGGCTCCTGTGAGTTTTCCAGACTGCATTGAAACAGAAAAAACAAATCCACCCGAACCTTTATGTGTCCTGCCAGATCTCTCTGTTTTTAAGAAATCTCCAAAGGGACCCAAACCACTGAGGTATGGTTTACAGTGCCTTCCCTGCTCACCAACTGCAGAAGCCAGAATGTCTGAGCAGAAATGTTGGTTCTCTTGCTGAGAAGGGCATCGAGGGGTGCTGGACAGCTTCAGTAATGATGACAACTTCTGGACAGCAAGTCTGTCCACTACCAGCAGGATTGCACTATCTTCACACTTAAATGATCTCCAGCTATTTCTCAGGCAAACCACGAGGATAAAGTCTTAAGTGATGACTGAAAGTCCTATCTTGCCCTCTGAACACAGTTGGGATAAAAAGTGAAGTGTGTGCTAGTTACTCCACATCTCTGATAATCACTGAGTGAAGGAGGTTTGTCTCAACACATCACTCATGCCAGCAGAACCCAAAGCAAGAAGTTCCTGGTTTGCCTGAACAACAATGAAAACCTAACACTGCCCTTGTTGTCATTCTCTTTGTGAAAACAAAGAAGCCAAAGCAAGTTTTTCCTGTCACTTCATGTGTGACAGAAAGCCACACTTCTCAATTCCTGGTGCTTGCTTGCACTCTCAATACGATCTAACTCAGATGAAATACTGTCCATTACTACGGCTTATGCTGAACTGCAAATGTTGCATAGAAACTGTGATGACAAGGAATCAGGTGACACAATTCCTGCATTTTCCAGTTGATTCTGTTCTACTGCTTGCATGTTTTACTCCATGTAAAACATACTGATCTATGCTTTCTGTCATACAGCAGCACCCTCTTTTTCAGTTTTGAATTATATTTGCTGGTGGGCACAGTTTAATTGGTAAAACAGTGGTCAGTGGGAAACACCTAAGCTTTCTTACCTTTTAGATACTGAGGCTATCTACAAGGGAGAAAAATGAGGAGGGTTTACTAGAAAACTGTCACCATGAATTCTATTAAAATTTAGGAAACTTAATAGATTTCCTGGAATTCATTGGTGGAACGAAACAAACTTATGGAGAAAAATGATAGCATTTTAGGAAAAATCTCTGAGCTTGACATAGGCAGCTGTAAGGCAAATAGTGATTTTGCACAAAGCTGTACAATTTCATGCTTCTCAAATGGCATCCTTAGAAAAAATTAATAATAGCCTATCCTTTCTAAATACATGCCTGATAGGGCAACATGGTTGTGTGAAATGGCTTGTCTTCATTTCCTGAGTGCCAGGAGAGATGGAAATGCTGCTTTCTCTACTCTTTCCCTTTGCTGCCTCTGACATCAGACATGGAGAAAAAAGGAGCCTGTGTTCAGTACCCCTGCGGTACCAGCAGTCTGTCTAATTAAAAAGTGCAAGGTAGAATGAGTCCTGCAATCTGTTTTAATCTTATCTATGTAGGAAAGAGATTTTCATCTGTCGTTAAAACACTTCTATTACATTTCTCTAATTTCCTGTGAGCACCCTTACTATGGCATAAGGAGGCTTAATTTCTGGTTATTTTATATCAATTACTTGGCAAGAAAGTGGTAAAGGACCTATCCTTTCACATGTTCTTAATACATAAAGGAGGAGCACAACAGAAAAGCTCATGAAAACAATTTTCCCTCTCCACTTTTATCTTTCAGTATTCTTTGTTGGTTTGCTCTATCAGCTGCCAGTTGCCATGTGTCTTTTTGGGTTTGTGTGCAAGTATTTAATATAGTAGCAGCTGTCTGGGGTAACTGATTCTCTATTGCTGTACATGAGGCTAATTGTGCTCAGCGTGTTCAAAACCACAGTTACAATAACGGATTCATCTTGGATTCTTTGTTTATATTTTCCTGCTGAATCTAACAAAACATTCCTGTAGAAATTCCTTCCCAAATGGTGCTCTTTTCTCCTGGCAATGCAAATGGGGGGCATCCCTACCCTGAGAAACAAGGACAATGCAGCTGCAGTTACTCTTACCATGAGTGACCACACCAGCTGTCTGGAGGGAGTGTGACATGGCTGTTTCATGTCAGGGCTCTCTGCAGTGTGACACATTTGCTGCTGGCAACCAGAGGCCAAAGTTCAGGAGCTCCAAGAGCTCTCAGTTGAGTGGACTCTCAAGGCAGGTGCACGAGGGAATCAGAATGGAGAGCATGTCCTAAGCTGTTGAATCCAACACCCCATTACTGCTTACAATCAGATGACATATTCCATCTGGCAAATCCTTCTCATGCAAGCATTATTAGGGATTTTTTTCCACCTCCCACTAACCTATTTGAAAGTATCCTGGAACATCCCTGCTATGATAGCCAAAAAAATCTCCCTCACATTCTCAGTTTCCATCCATATGTCCTTGTATCACTAGATGAAATAATTCCCATTTTCTCCCTGTGAATTCATAGATTAATTCATATATGTTAAGGTTCCATCAAAGCTATGTTACACACAATTAAGATTTTTTTAGGGATCTGAATATTCAGTACATTGTTAGGGGCCATGGGGTTACTCAGTCAAGGCTGATCTGACAGAAGAAAACCCTATAGCTACAGCTGGAAAAGTGCTGTCCCTGAGATGGTAAGTTGTCCTGTCCTATGGTATTAGCACTTCTTAATCAGTACCAGAAATACCTAGACAGACTCATTTGGAAACAGCTTTGTCACAACCATGCTCATATTCTTCCCATCTGCTGCCACAGACACTGCCTCGCACTTTGTGCTTCACAGCATTTCTCAATGTCAGCCAGTTCTAGCTGCCTGATTATTCTAATTCTTCTTCTTCCTGAGGATGCCAAATCTATTACTACAGTCACTGCACAAGGCTGGTCTTCAGACCAGCTCTTTGGGACCTCCATCAGCGAGTTCCTTCGAGCATGTTGTTTCTCTCTCTGCCTTGTCCTTTATCCTCATTAGGCAGTTTCTCACCTGGCTTCCAATCTTTGCATCACTAATCTTGTTCTTCACCTTAACTGATAATTTTCTCTGCTGCACTGTTCCAAAGCCTTGCACGTTGGATCTACCATTTGATTTTTCCCTACAAAAATCTGTTAAATTATCGGACAGACATCAGATTTAGACAGGATTATCTGTTTTGCATGAACAAGCTTGCATTTCATCCAATTTTCCATTTATCTCCATGTTCCTAATGATGTCTACTTCCAATTATATTGTCTACTCCATATCAAATTTGAAGTATTCAGATTATTGTGTTCTGTTTCTACTTCTGACATAGTAATTTCCATTTCTATTAAAGATGGTGCATTGTCTTCACATTTAACTCTCATCCTTACTGAATATGACAGAAGGTCCCAATTTTGTTTTGGTGCCAAGTGAAAGGTTGTTTAATTTCTGCCTCCACTGTCCTTGCACAGCAAAACTATTTCTTCTTTTAATATACAAGAACTTTTTGCTCCTTGTTTCACCTTCTTCTTCATTGCCAAGTTTGGTTTATCTTTTACAGTAATTAGACTCCTTCTCTTTTTTACCTGCATAGTATTAGTTTTCTTTTGTGATTCCTTGTTTTTTGTTTATTTCTAACAATTTTTAAACTGATGGTTTGTCCAGTTGCACCTGGAGTTTTCCCCTACAAGTTGTCCTCTTGTCCTTAAGATACGGAATTCAGATTACTGTAAGTTAAAGCTATAAAAAATCTTCTTAAGATCCATTATGAGCCTTTTTAGCAGTGTTCCTTGCTAAACTTGACTCATGTAGATGGTAGGAATAATTCCAGAAGTTTAGTCCAGCTATTAAAATTGCTCGTCAGCAGTGCTGATGTAAAGCATTTATCCCATATCATGGATTTGAAAGCTTCCAGTTCTGTGGGAAGAGGGAGTTTAGACAAAAAGAAGATGTTTTTGTATATGTTCTAGAAGCTAATAAAATATTCCACTGCTTAGACTGAAAGCATGTAAAAGTGATATTTTCTAACTGATGCCTTGTTTGTCTGTTGATCCATTCCTCCATTCTGGTAGGGAAGAGAAGCTGATGCGGATATTTTAACCCTTTATGTCAGTAGTATTCACTGATCTGGCTGGTAGGAGGCACAACTGGAATAAGCACTTCAATCCAGTTGTAAACCAAAAGAGATTTTATGTATGTTCCTTCCTGGCAGCTCATAGACCATGGCATAATTTGTAGGCAACACATAATTCTTTGCACACTTCCTAAATATTCTACCTTCTTTTCTGGTCACTTCTTGAAATAAAGTTTACTCAGTTCCATAGCAAATCTCCAAATTTATAATGAAATTATTGCACTTAAACCTTAGCATTTTCTTTCAAAGGTGATTCTGTCTACATCTCTGAGAAACTTCTTGTCTTTGTTTCCCTATGCAAAGGTGAAAATAGTATCCAATTCAAAGAAACATAATTTCAAAATCTTGTTGATTTTCAATAGCTGAACCTTGTTTAAGTTTTTGAATGCAACTGCTGCCTTGCTAATTCATTACTTTTTTTTGTTTTTGGCTTTCTCTCCTGGGCTGCAAAATTACTGCTGAGATATGTAACTCAACACATTCATTACTCTCATGTCTTCAAAAATATGCTTGTCTTGGGAAATGCTGAGGTTTTTATTTATGCTGACTTTTTCCTCCACGAGTAATTATGAAACTTAGCCTCTTGGTCTTTGCTTTCATATTCACTGAGCATCATTAGAAAAAGTATGTTGTCAGTAAGATTCATCTGTTTAGATAGGATGACTTCATTATGTTTTTTCTGTCTGCACTTTTTCTTGTGACAAAGAAAAAGACAGTTATTTGCTACAATATTTTTTACTCTCTGCGGTTTGCAATCCATTTGCTGGTTCTTTGATATTATGCATCTTTACTGCTGTGGTCCCCCAGACTTCCTTTTCCAGCCCATATTCACCAGCACCTTTGAAATCAATACGGTTTTGTTGAAGATTTATCATCCAAGAGTTAATTCCAGTAACAGGAAGAGTTCCCCTAATACGTTTGAGCTCTCATACTGGGTAGGAATTAAAATGTATTTACGTCCTTCAGATTGTAACAATTACACTTCACAATGTAATCTTGTGGTATACTTCAGAGATCTCTGAACAATTCCCCAATAATTTCTTCACTAATTCCATAATTTTTACATTTTAACACTTGAGGTATGCAGGAAGGTGTGACACTGAGACATAGAAAGCTGTGATTCAGAAGTTACCCACAATAAAAAGGGGGTGGTGGTCGTGTTTGCTTTGGACTGTTCTAAGATCAATATGTTTTCACTTAACATTTCTCTTTTGATAATTAGGCATTTTCAACAAAAATGCATTTTCCTAGAATGCTTCAAATCAATTCTGTTGTGTGCAGTCTTTTAACATGAGACCAGATGAAAAAATTCCAAGCTTAAAGCACTGAAAACAAGCTAAAAAACTTTACATTTATGATGAGCTAGTGTCTGAAAAATATATTTGAAATCAAGGCCTTTATTATAACTTCTGCAATATGAATGCCACATCATTTACACCCTTCTTGATGGCTTCCAAAGAGTGAGTACCCATGTTTCACTATTCATGCTTTGCAACTAATGAATCTATTGCAAGATAGCACTGTGAAAGGAAGACATCCTTTTAAAAATGCAGTATTTTGAAAAAGCTGCCATATCTGTGCTGTGGTGTTAAAAATCTGTCAGGCTGTGCAATATCTTGGTGGGAGGCATTTCATTTTCCAGCTTCTACTCTCTTCTGTCATTTTACTTCATAGCTTTTTTACTGTATGCCATCCTGCACCATCACAAAAAGGGTGAGTGGATGGGGCCCCTTCTGTCACAGGAATTTGTGTGACCAAAGACACACTTAACTCCTTTCCACCTCAAGTCAGCTCTTTAAATATAGACACATAACTGTTTTCTAATTGACTGTAATTTGGAGGAGGAAATTCAAATAGCTAACCAATGAAATAGATAAATTTAAAGAAATTTGAAAATGATGCTGCTTAGATGAAAGGCATGTAGATGGTACAGCTTCATGGGATTAGAGCTGTTGAGAGACACTCCCATTGTGAGAAATTTAGTACTTTGGAAAAGAAAAGGAAACATGAACGTAGTTTTTTTCACACATTACCAATGACATAAAAAAATAACTAATAATATGACTAGCCCTCAGTATTATCACAGGCTTAGAAGTATTCACAAGGATAAAAGCCCTTTGCGATTAAATTCCATTAAAACAGAAAGTGTATGGATCAAGCAACTTGCACACCCAATTTCATCAGGAAAATACCCTTAAGTACATGACTGAGAAAGTGATAGTGTAAAAAATAGTTTTTTTAGCCTGCATTGCCTGCTTCACTAGAAATAATGATTCTCCACTGACAGCACCACTGACAACACCACTGTCAAAGTTTAAAATAGGTAGGTGTTAGCTCCCTAACAAGTGCAAGCAAAGAATAGGATCTTAGTGACTTCAGCTTATATTTTCAGAGAAGTTTAAAAAAAAAGGTGAGAACATACACTGAAGTATTTTCTCAGTTAGATCAGAGGTTTGGGAGAAGTCCCTCAGATGTTTACGGATGGCTGCCAAATAAAAATCGAAGTAATAAACAGTCCTCCCCCAAACCAAACCAAAACAATTTTATTTAACTCCTACTCTGAAACCATAAACTTTGTATCCATCCTGCTCCAAGAAAATCCAGGACTGCCTGAAGCATACAGAGTCAAGGTCAAAAATAAGGTTTCACCTGCATAGTCATGAAAATGTGAATTTTTTTAAAGATTATTCCTTGAGTGGCAGACTTTCCAAATTTGGAAAATGAGCTGAAGCACACCAAAGACAGCAGAAAAACTCACACTGGATTAAATACATATTTCTAGCAAGAGTCAAATTTTCACTACAGTGAAGACTATGTAAATCCCAAATTCACAGGCATTGCTTAGGATCTGTGCTGGCCAAAAGGAACCTGGAACTCCCTTCCCCCAACCTTTACCCTCTCTTCTCCACCTGGAAAAACCCCAGTCTTCATGGCCTGTTTCTTGATGTAATGGGAAGACTGTCATCTGCTCTCTTCCATTGGATGGATACTATTAGAATTAGCATTGGAAAGTAATTTTTAGAAACATCACTGAGTATCAGCAAATGAGGTTTCAACTAGCATAATTTCAGATTTCTGGTCCTGGAAGGTTTTGAGTATCATGTTTATCTGTGTATCCAAGTCCTTTGTCACAGGTACTCTCTGAGATTCTAAATCAAGATACATTACTTCTCTGATCCACTATGAAATACATGCATTTTCTTCATTTGGAAATTGCTACTATATCCAGAAATTCTGATTTTTTTATAGCTGCATCTAGGATGAAGTCATGAATGAATTTGCCAAGGCATAATATAATTGATTGTGCTCGGCTTGCTAGGTAACGATATAATATAATGTGACTCAACCTGCTGGTCCAGAACACAATCAGTATTCATGCCCTAGCTGCTGGAAAATATAAAACAAACTGCTTAGACTATTCAGTAAGAACTTAATTTGCTTAGAATGACTAAAGACAACATAGGGCTTGCAAAGGAAAAATAGTAAGTCTAAAAGTTCACATAACAAAAGAGCAAAGGCTTAGACTAAAATGTAAAAAAGAATATTCTACGAAAAATTTCCCCCATATTTATACAAAAGTTCTAACTCTGTGCACCCAGAGAGATGGCCCTGAATTTTTTAGCACCACTCGTGTCCATGTATCCATAACAAAGAATGGCCAAGGACAGTCTTGTTACTTGTACTAAAAGAAGAAGGTAAAATGAGAACAGACCAGCTAGGAAGGTTTTGAACAGAAAAACTGTACAACACATATCAATATGGTGAGAATTTAAAAAAAAAAAAGTATTGAGGCTGCGTTGTTGTATACTTAAATGCTATGGCAATGGTGGATATTCAGCTACCAAAGAGGCCAGACACATTTCTCCATCCGCTGGAATATTTGAAACCAGTTATTGATGACAGAAGAACTAAAAAGACAGCTTTTTATTCAGGGGATGCATATTTAAGAATGATGCATTACAATCTAGTAATCTATCTCCAATTGAAAGCTATATATTTTTACATTTTAATACAATAAAATCTTGAACAATTAACATCTTGAATTACACATACATCACCAGTGACCATACATGACCATAACTGTGTCAAGTTAACAGGCTGAATTTCCAGCTTCCATGGGCCTTGGAAGTGTTCAGAGTGCTAAGAAGATGCCTGCATGTGGGATAAGACTAGAGATGCAGCTGTTTATAAACTCACTCATGTCCTGCATGCAATGATGTAGCAAGGCTCTACTATATAAAAATGAAATGCTAATGAATCAAAACACTTCAAAGACAATCTTCTCTTTAGTTTGGTTTCAAAGGCTCTAAAGCTCAGTTAAACTAATTTCCTGCATTTTCCATGGATTTTCATACATCTACTGCTATAGGTGCAATAAACCTGTCTGGCAACAAAAGCAGCAGCAAGGGAAAAATCACAACTGTTTCTTGAAAGCTTCATAAAATTATATTCTGCAAGGGACACTAAACCACTCAGTTGATCCCACTTGAGCATTAACCCATTTGCTTCCCACTGAAGTGGGGCTGTGCCCATTGGCCAGTTCAGAAAAAAGCAGAAGGAGCTGCAGGAGATGTACAGCTGGGCTAGGAACAAAACAGCTCTTTAAAAGCTAGGAAACAAGCAGTACACAGTCCTAGGAGGGGAATTAATTCAGATCACTTCATGCCAACATATTAGACTTCATTACTGAGTGCAAGTCACACATTTCACAGTTCTGCTTCCTCAGATAAAACGATATCTGTTAGCAAACCATAAAGAAAAGGAGGAGGTCATCTGACTACAGATAAAAACATGGCAGCTAAAGAAGAAACCAAATAACTAGGTGGACTTCTAAATCTACATGATCTTTGCATATAGCCTCTCTCTTCAAATCTTGTCTGCAATGTAAGTTTGAAGAGTGTGAAAGGAGGCACTGGCAGCTTGAGAAGTTGATGCTGCATTTCAGGTAAAGGTCCTTTCAAAAAGCCCTGATAAAGGTCTTCTCCTTATCAACACTTCAGCTGGGAAGAAGAAAGGAGAGACACGCGAGTTGTATGGATTGCAGAATGAATATAAATTACAAAAGAAATTCAGTGATGAAAAATGTCATTGCTGGCTTGCTATCTATGGGGTAACTGGCTTCCTAGAGAAACAGAGTAAAAAGCATTGCACCAGGTGCTGGAGAAACCAGGACCTTGAGCTGAAGGGGCTGTCTCAGGGAGGATGAAATCCAACCAGGTGAGGTGCAGAGAAGGGCTAGCTCAGATTAGTGAACTAAGGGCTGAGAGACAATATGATTCCTCTCTACTGATGTACCAATGGAGTAAGATGCCATGGAGATGGGCATTTTTGCTGCTAATGGATACTCCTGGTAGAAAGACAAAGGACCAAAACCAGGCACAAGTAAATTTATGCTGGAAATAAACAGGTTTATAACAGTTGGAGAAGTAATGTTCTGAAAGTCTTCCAATGTCAGCAGTGGAGGTAAAAAACCTGAACAGGTTTAAATAACTGTCTGATAAGTGTTTATGAAAGCAACAGCCTGATGCATACAGTAATCATAGGAGAATTTTCAGTTTTCTAATAATTAGAGCAAGGGGCAGAGGGGACCATCAGTTACTTCAGATGTGGAACTCAACCAGTTTACCAGGACACATGTTGAGATGGATGCTTTCAACCAGAAAACCTTTCTGTTCTGAGCCTTCTACTCTTGAGCACTTTTCCCACACAAGTCTTGAAGGGAGACCAAGATGCCATTATAGATGGGAGCTGACATGCACTTACTGTAGAAAGATGGGGGTCAGTAAAGCTGAAAATTCTGCCTTCCTGGCTCTGCTAATGCATCCAATTAGACAGGCAAGAAATGAAACCTTTAACTCACCTTCTGCCTTTCAAGTGTCTGAACTTTCAAGTTTGTGTTTGCAAAATTGCCTTTTTTGTTAGATTTGAGCAATGCTGAGCACAGAGCTGTTCACCCTCTGCTGCCTTTTGGGTCTTTCCCTCTATTGGAGTTTGATGTTGCTAGCACACCACCACTGTTTTCAGAATAACATTTGTCTTTCACTGTGTAATTTAGTAATTTTTCTTAGAAACAGAGGACTAACACCATTAAATATATTTGTCTGTGTGTATCAAGTAATATTATTTACAGAAGACAGTTTTCAGATAACACCTAATGTCAAACACTTTGGGTCTGAAGTGTGAGGCAGAAAGAAGGAGAAATGATATCACCATGAGACAGAGTGAAACAGCAGGCAACCCCTACACTATGTTTTCAGTCAAATTTTTGTTTCTATTCTTGCTTTTCTTGTGCCTGCAAAATTCTCAAAGCCACAAAACCAAAGTAAAAAAGACAGTAGTGACAATTTGTCTGAAGATTCAAACTTTCACTGTCTCATTCAGATTCATTCAGGTACTATTACTATAACGAAATCTGATTTGAGTTGATTAGACACTCAGAATTTTAAGGCTTTCTTCTGCCTAACACTTCTAACAAAATTTAGCTATCAATAAATGATGGTATGAATAAATGACAGTAGAAAGCAATTGCTTCCAGCACTGCAATGTTATTTTCAGAGGATGGACACTGGCAGGGGATACTTGTGAATAATGAAGTACCATTCCTCATAACTGGACGTCAAATGTGGTCCTGTACAACATGGTGTTTTAAATATTAGGGGACCTGGGAGGTCAAAGTTTAACTTCAACAGAAATACGCTGCACATTTTGGCATTTACAATAAAAGGCAAGCCACTAGTATGGCCAAGAGAAAGGTGTAATTTATGAACAATTTAGCTATAAATTCAGAATCAGTATGAATGAAACAACCTTGTTCCCAGGCAAAAAAAAATCTGTGGGAGTTTTGGAAGAGTCCTTCCTTTCATTCTGCCAACTTAGGTCTGTTTACAGCAGTTGAAAGTAACCTTTGATAAGTAAGATGGAATTAATGATACAGTGGCTCATGAACAGGTACTCAAATCCTAAAACTTGTAACAAAAAGACCAAATGAGCTTTTTTAGAAAACAATAAATCATAAAATAAAATTGATTTTAGTGTAGGAAGCCTGAAGTAAAAAAAATCAACTTGCACTTTTACCGTTCAGATCTAGCAAAGCTTGCTGGCTTCTTTTGTTTCCTTGTTCTTAACTGGCATTTCTTCAGGCATGCTGCTACTACCCAAACACACCTCTAATTTCCACATACCTTGTAGTGGAAGAGGAATAATCCACAGAAGAGGCTGTACAGGTCGGCCGTGAGTAGAGAGAGGTTGACAGCAGTAGCACTGGTTTTCTTTATCACCACTGGCATAAAGCTGTAGAGGCCAAACATACAGGCACTAAAGCCCACGTACAGCAAGCCTGCAGGAGAGAAACAAGTAGCAAAGTGACCTTACAGCCTGCAGAAATGACTTTGTTGGGAGGAAGAAGGTCGTGCTTTTAGGAAAAGAAAGAATAATGCTTTTTCAAAGAAAAATTCAAATTAATAATATACACGTATATAGAGAGTGAAAACCATATCAACACTGGACATGAGGTCCTTTGGGATCTCCATAATAGCAGAGCTGTTTCAAACTGGTGTCTTATACTATCAGTGACTACTTGAACTACCAGTGACTATTGAACTCCCATGTCCAACACAGATTTGGACATAATGATGCATTTGAACATATCAAATCTAGTCTGTGCAAGATCTGAATGTCTGAATGTCCCCAACACCAAGTGAGTTCAGCTGGGTTGGATGGAGCACAGGGTATTTTCTGGGAATGGACCCAAAATATGAACACAAAGTTATTTGCAGAGGAGTTAATGAGCAAATGGATGAATGCATGAGGACAGCACTCAAGCATCAGAGGTCCTAGTCCTATTTTGCAACCAAAACTGACAAATAACTTCACAGTTTTGCACCTCTGTTCCTCTACTCCTTTTTGTCTGCCTTCCTCAATAAAGCTTCTGTGAGCTGAAACTCTTTCCTGCTACATGTTTACAGAGTGTCTCACACAAATTAGATTGTTAGACACTAATTTAATAAAAATACATTACAGTAAAAATCTAAATTAATTTAAAAACCTAAATAACTTACTGGGAAAGAATTCATTGCTTCAGTTATTACTAGATAAATCCCAAGGCAAATTAATCAATATGAAGTTAAAAAAACCAGCAAACACTTTACTCCTCTGCTCTCATGCAAATGATATTCTTAGGCTGCTGTATACTGCAGAATTCCCAGCTGATATGTGCATAAGCCTAAATTTAGACTCATGACAGCTCTTCAGAACATGTTATTGACTAAAAGTTGTAGAAAATCTGATTGCCAAAGTCCTGAAAGGGATTAGAAAGGATTAAAAAAAGGCATATAATGGCCATATATCTGCATATGGTTCCATTCAGTTAAAAATTCCTTAGAAAAGCTATCTAAAGGACAAGAATCAGCTGTGACAGATTGAGTACTTTGGAAGCATATGAACTGAAGTGTACATTCAACTGAAACAAATGCAGCAGTCATAAACTATCAGTGTCCATACGTGTTATGGCATGATAAGGAATTTGAATTTATATTCAGAATATGGACAATCATTTCACCCATAGGTAGCAAATTTATAAGGTGTGCATTGTATACTGGTAACAGAATTAAGTTTTAGGCAGTGCTTGAAAGCTGCTTTATTTAAACTCTGTGACTCCTCTGTAGCAGGCAAATAATTGCACCATATGGAGTGTAGTTTTGGTCAATGGGAAACTGTTTTGCCTACAGAAGCATTAAGCCAGCTTTTCTTCCAGGCTTAAGAATAACAGGTCAGGCACTAAAGCCATTCTGGATCAGAAGTCAGCATTGTCAAAGTACAGTCTGCAAATCACCAGCTGGTCCACCAAGCCTCTGGTTGTCTGGATTTAACACAGCTTTGCTGGTTTATGCACTTAACTCACAGTTTAATTTCATGGTACCGCCTTGGAGTTCACCATTATTTGACAGCCAGCTTCACAGGCTGCTTTTCCAAAGGGCATTTCAGTTCCAGTGGAAAATTGCTTAAACTACAGCTGTCCTAGCAGAGGTGAATATAAAGTGGCATTTCATTTACAGCTTTAAAGTATACATAATATCCACCAGCTGGGTGGCATTTAATGGTGACAATAACAAGTGAAATTAACATCATATGATTTTCAGAAATTGCTTCTTAGAGTGCCAATTTTGAGACTGAAAATATGTTTTAAGTCAAAGGCTTGAAGCCTCATCCTCCTTGGGTACCCATGCAGTGCAAATAGCAGCCTTGGGAATCACCACTAGTGCTGCAGTCCCAGCAGACTCCAGAACCTCTCTGGGCAACCTGCTCTGCTGCCTCAATGTGAAGAAGATTTTCCTTTTATCCAGTCTGAATCAGTCATTTGAGCTTCTGTCTGCTGTCTCTCATCCTCCTGAAAAGCACCTCTGTGAAGACTTCGGCTCTGTCCTTTTGATAACCTCCTCGTAGGTAACTTCTTTTCCACAGGCTGAATGAGCCTCAGCATTTCTCTATTTCTCTTTACACTTAGTGTCTTCACACAAATGGGCAGGATCTGTCCCTAGGGACCACGCTAAAACTGCCTAAGTATGACCAAGACCAACATGACTTGAGAACTTCGGTCTTGTTCCTGAGCAAGCTGGTTGAATGTTGCACGGTGCAATGATGCACAAATGTTGCCTTTGTGCTTTTACTCCAAAAGCAAATGCTTAATTGGCATGACATGTAATAAGTTATGATCTTCCATACTGCCTTGGAACAAAGACCATCCAGAAATATTCAAACCCCCGGTAACAAAGGACACTTCCTCGGAACTATAAACCGGCTTTTCTCTTAAATAAAACGGATGTGCATTCATTTGTTACTATTTCATCTATCGCTATAAAACTTGTCATGGTCTCATATGAAACCACTCATTCAAAACTGTAAAATCATCCTCCTTTCAGTCTGGTTGTCAGCAAGTATTAATACTTAAATCTTCAAGGATACAAACAGAGCTACAGTGATTCACACTAAGTGTGAAGATGATGATACATATCAGGGCAATTTTCAAAATTAACACCAGGAGGGCCACAGCCTGTTTTAAACATGATAGACATAACAGATTGGCTTTAGATCTTCATATTCAAAAATCATTTGCATCAGTCAAAAGGTAGCTCATTTGATCTTAAAAGCACAATTATGGCAGATGGCAACAGACCACCTTGATTTATTTATTAGGTTGCCTGCTGTGACTTTATCACCACCATTCGGAAGGCTGATGATTTAACTCTGCTGGACTGCAGGTTTGAGTCTGTCACAGTGGATAACTACTCAGGACAAGGCTGTGAACTCCCTGATACAGATTTGTCAATCACTTTTTGACAATCTTGTATCACTGCCAATGCAATGAAAAGTACACCAGGTGCAGTGGAAGCCAGGGAGGAACTACAGAACTGTCACCATTTAATCCATGTTCAACTACACCACATTTCCAATTATTGCTCTAACAAAACAAGTACATATCTATGATGCATTTGCTAAGATGATCTCAGCCTTGTGAAGCATAAGGACTCTTCAGAATTAGTAATCAACTCTCAGGGACATTTTGGCAGCCTCACAGATGAAGTAAAACCTTATTTTAATAGCACATTTCACTGATACTGAGTTTGAACAGAAATCTCATGGAAGTATATATGACATTTACATGGACAGTAGATTAATTCACTACGACCACTGATAGTTCCATCAGTACCAGATTAATTATGTCCCTAAGCTCCTTCTCAAGAAATATAAACAAACACTGATGCAATTATGCTAACTAGCTCAGATTAAAGAAGGCCAATACACTTAAAAGTACACAGTTGAGTGTTTTTCTCCATGGATACTTTAAATTGATTTGTCACTTAGTTTTACAGCTCAACCATCAAATTTCCAAGATTTCTAGGTGCAATGTTTTGTGAAAAATGTGCTGTATTTATCAAGGTTTAAGATGATGAAAGGAAATTGCGAACCAAGTTTAAAGAAACCAACTGTATTCCACAATTTGTACCCCCTGCCTCAGGGATTCCCCACATAATCAGTTGTTTTTGCACACTTCTGAGTTGTCATTTTGATGTTCAGTCTGAAACTAGGTAAAGAGTTATTGCCAATGGATTGCCAAAGTTTGAATCCTCTGCAATCAATCAGCTCTGTGCTGCTAGTATTCTTTTATTTTTTCTATTGTCATAAACAGTGAAGGAGTCATTATAGGGACTCCCCTAAATATCGGTTTGCTTTTAAAACAAATAATTCATTGGACTAATTAGAAGGGATTCATAAACTCAGCTTCCACACTGAAATGGGAAAATGCAATCCCCTGCTTGGCAGAACACCATAACAGCTTCATTGGGCACGATGCTCCCAAAACTTGTCTAAAGGACACATCTGCTATATTCCACCAAGACTATTTGGAAAGCAATTAGAACACTTCCATACAGAAATGCTCCTCCTGGAAGCGAATTTATGAGACTATAATATGCACTGCCAGTACTTTTTTAGGTTATTTTGTTAGGTTCCATTTTCTTTCCTTGCCTTTCATTGAAAAGGTTTGGCTCTTAATGACCACCTCCTTTATCACCCCAGTGTTGCATTCAACCTTAGAACTGGAACCCTGCTATTGTTTTACTTCATGGCTGTCTGAATGGTTATCTTACAGCATTTATATGCTTCACTTAAACATGTAAGGAAGGCCTAGCACAGCAATGGAGGACAGATAATTTAAGAACAGTTATGAAGCATGTAGCTCAACCTTTGGTAGTAACCAGTGGAAAAGTTACAAACATTAGCTCCCCTGAAACTCTGTGCCTGCCTCCCCAAACACTGGCCTCCTTCAGCAACTATCTCCAATGAGGCAAAGTGTGTTCTTACCTATTTGCCAATCCCAGGGGACTTTCAACAGCTCTTTGTGCTCCATGATTGCACTAGAAGAGAAGAGAAGGCAAAATTTGATGGAAGAGAACAGAAGTGAAATTGCTTCCACACTCAATGAATTCAAATGCTGGACAAAACAACATAAATAACCTTATAACAAAAAAAAAAACCAACTCTGTAGGAACCAAATGCAATCAGGAGTTTGCTAATCTCCTCTGGCATTACCCCTGTGCCTGTGTATTTGAAAGGTCTTCAGGGCAGTAATCAGATGTGATAGCATAAAATTTCCCCTGGTTTATTTCCAGCTCTGTATATACCTGCTCACATGCCCATTCCCCTAAATGTTCAATCCTCTTGTACTTTTCTGGCTCTATATTCTGAAAGCTTTTGAATGTTAATTATTAATAATGTATCTATCTTTGTTATTTACACTTCAGAGTAGCTCTGCAGTGTAAAATAAATAGACATCACAGGCTGGTTTGGGAAGCATACTGTGATTTGTTACACACTGAGAGAAACCAAACAGTCACAGCAGTGAAAGTCAGGATAATAAGCACAGGATGGGCAAACCTGCAAAAGTCCACTCTCAGTATCTTGTAAATCTTGCACTTTACATTAACATCAAAGTCACAGATCCACAAAATTCTAAGGTGGCAACAAGTCAGCTCTTCCCAATCCAGGCAAATAGACCCTTGAAGATAAGGTATCTCCCAAGCTAGGTCTTTGCTCAGGTAACTGCTTTCCCCGTCTGTGTGATTTCCAGATAAATCCTGCTGTGTAGAACTCTGCATGCTGGTCTGTCACTATTTTAAACAAGTATAAAACATTAATTATACAGATTGAAAAACAAAGTACCTAGTAGAAAAGGTGGCATGTGGAAGACCAAATCTAATAGTAAAACTACAGGAACTCAGCACCTTCCAGATTAATCTAGTCTAAAGAGTTGCATCCTGAAAATTTTAATTTGCTTGCTGCTGATGTGAGGCAAATCTAACACTGTGTACAGAATAATAAGACTATATTCTCTGCAAAATAACTAAATTATAGGTGTCTTTGCATGCATAAGGTATATGTCTCTTTTATCAGTAATTCCTGAAGAATATAATGAAAACAAACTGTAATGTCTCTTGTTCTGGAAAAAAGAAATTCACATAACTTAAACGTAGGAACATTGCATTCATCTTATTGCTTAGCCAATACAAAAGATGTATAAAGCAATATGCTGTGGATTGTGATTCCTTATGATCTGTGAAACAAAGAGGAGTGAGAGAAACTTTGCCAACAGCAGCCATTTAGTGATGCCAGAGGCACTGAAGAATTGGAATCACAATGATTTTGAAAGGTTGTGGTAGTTGGAGGAGGTCTCTGATGACTGAAAAGAGACAAATGCAACATTCAGTTTAACATGGAACAAAAAGTATAGCCTGGCCAGCCTTATGCTAACCTTTGGGAAGATCATGGAACAAATCTACCCAGAAACCATTTGCAGGGAACGAAGACGATTCCACTGGGAACAGCCAGCACAGTGCTCTCAAGAGCAAACCTGACCCAACTGGCTGCCTTCTATGATGAAGTGACTGTATCAGTAAATAAAGGAGAGGGAATGTATGAGAAGATGTGGTGTAACCTACTGTTACTTAAGCAAGGTTTCCAACATGATTTCCTTAAAGATCTTCAGAGACTCAAGAGGTATGGACTAGATGGGTGGACTACGTACAATGTTGTCTAAAGAAAAAAGCGAGAAGAAACCTCATGAAGTTCAAGAAAAGCAAGTATTAACTCCTGCATCTGGGGTGAAGTGATACTATGAAACAGTACAGGCTGGGAGCTGACTGGATAGAAAGTTGTTTTCCAGCAATAAACCTTAGAGTCCTGGTGGACATCGACCTGAACACAAGTCAGCAATGTGTCCCTGGAGCAGAGGAGGGAAACAGCATCCTGAGCTGTATCAGCAAAAGTCTGGCCAGAAAGCTGAAGGATGTGATTTGTGAGACAGCAGCTAGAGTACTGTATCCAATTATGGGCTGTCCAGAACAAGACAGACAACAACAAATTGAAGGGAGCACAGTGGAACTCCATCACAATGGTCAGGCAGGTTGAGAATAGGATATAAGAGGAGATGCTGAAACTGCAGGGTTTGCTTAGTGTGACGAAGAGAAGGCTAAGCTGGGGGAAAGGAGGACACAACAATAAATTTTCCATCTTAACTATGCAATGAGTAGCTACAGACAAGATAGTCATACTTTTCTTGGAGGTGCACAACAAAAGGATGAATGACAATGGACACAAGTTGCAATGTGGAAAACTGATTAAATATCAAAGGAAAATAATATTGTTAAACACTGGAACAGGTTTCCCAGCAGACTGGCAGTTCCATTCTTGGCGGTACCAAGAAATCAACTGAACAAGTTCCTAAGCAACCTGATGTAACTTTGAAGTGAGCTTTGAGTAGGAGCTTGAACCAGATGACCTTCAGGGGGCCATTAGAAAATAGGCCATGTTATGATTACGTGATTCCATCAGATAACCTTATCTCCATTTGCTGGGTAATTGTGACACCCCCAGCTCTTGTAAACTAATCTCTTATTCTTCCTCCCTGCTTTAATCATATTCAACATACCAAACTTCCCTTTCCACCATGTCTGGGTAATCAGCCAACTAATTAATTCACTGTTTCCCCTGACACCTTAGCTCTTCCTTCCTTGCTGCACAACAGGCATTATCTGTGTTTATTTTATGTTACAGTCTAAGACTCCTTCCGTTTAGAGGATCTAAAGGTCCTATATTGCACCAAAGTGGCCAGTAGTTTTTCAAAGAAAGAGCCTGCAGATTTAACATGAGGAACTGGCTTCTCTTTGAAGTGTTATATTTAGTTAGATTAAATCTCTGTGAACACATAACTGTGACTTCTGCTATTCATTACAGGTAAAGGTAAGAAAAAGGGACAGGTATGAACTAAGTGTGATTGGGTCTCCAGAAGGTGCCCAAAAAGCACCATCAGCACAAAGCTGCAGAGGCTGGTGGAGAAAACCTGTTGGAGTTAATTTTTGGGCCAGAAGTTGCATAGACAAACGTTAGAGCTTTCAGCAAAGAAATTATTTCTTATTGTTTCCTTCCAGTTGTGTCTTCTTTATACAAAGATGCCTTATTCCAAAACTAGATTCTCACCAGCAGAACAGGGTCTCACAGACCCTGAATTGTGACTAACTGTTTGGGTCAAGAGGGAGCAATGGCAAGACAATCGAATTATGGAATATGAGACATTTACATGACAGTTTACATACACAGAGAAAGACAAGGGCACTGCTTTGATGTCCTCAGAATGTTAGTATCTACTTAATCACAAACATATAAAAAATGCTTTAGCCAAATGTACTAGGCACATTTATATGCTCTTAAATTCCATATTTTTAAAAGGGAACTTCTTGTATGGCAGCTAGTTAATATAAATAATTTTAAGACACTTGTTCAGATCCTGAATAAATATATTAAGCTTTATAGCTAAAAAAATAGAACTATTGAAGTAGGAATTGATGGGCTGTGTTTTTTTGATCAGCCTCTGTTCTTAGAATCAGAGTAGCTTACATCTGCAGAGAAGCAACTTTTTTTGGAAAAATAATTGAAAGTCATTCTGTGTTACAAGCACCAGTGACAGACCTGCACAAAATGCAGCAATTTTGCGGGGCTACTTTTACATCAGTCACAGTACAGCAACATTGGAAGCCACCTTCCAACTATTAGATTTGCAGTTGAGATGCTCACTAGGTCCATGTGGATATAGGCCAGACTCTGTAGATCCTGAAATCCATGCAACAATCTCCTATGTGATAAATATTTCTGAAGTGAAAAGACCATTTTCTTAAAGGCTTCTTCACGATTTCTTTCATATCATAATGCAGTCACACAGAACAAGCAAACCAGTAAAATACCTTCTGACTGGATGTGTTTTCTAGCTCTTTAGAAATCAAAGCAACTTTTTAAAAATATCAAACAGAACCAGAAGAAGCTGTAGATTTTGTTATTCACAGTTCAGACTAGCACATGAAGCATCCACTTGTCCTCCATCAGCAAGATGGTGGGACGTGTCTTCTCCCTCTTCATGCGACTACTGAAGGACACTGGTCCTCAATCAGAGTACTCGGGTAAAAATTTGTGTTATTATTCAAATCACCAATTTGAAATACGAAAACCAATGCAAATTCCAAGATTAGAGGAATTTCCTGCTCTCCACAGGAAAGGGCGAATTTTGAAGGAGTGGTTAGTGTAGCGCAAGGGAGGCCACAGCTGCATTTATTTGAGCCTTAGTGGGCTCAAACCTGCCCACTTACAGCTGAATTCCACTGAAGAAGGAGCCAAAGAGTCCGATCATGCCCAGGAATTCCACTCGACTCAGATTCCGGACGATGTACTCCTCACAGACGTTTGAGATGCCATATAGTGTTGCTCCACCAAGTACTAAGAGGTCCCCTATCAGCTTATTTTCACCTAGGGATAAATAGAAAAAAAAATTAGAATGCCTCAAAACAACCATCTTTTGTCCAAAACCATTGCATGTTCTTCCCTACTGATTTCATTCCTCAGTCACTACGTAGCCCTTGCCTGGGTTAATAAAATGAATGTAAATATTCTGTCATTTTAACAGTTCTCATTCAATACCCCAGCCAAGCCTAGCAGAGACAAAGGGAGAGCATATTCCTTGCTGTAGAAAAAAGAAGCCAAAAAATCCTGAAAAACTTGTAAAAAAAGTATTGAATCCAAGTGGCACTCTTCAGAGACTGATCCTTTTTACTTTATTGTTACTACCTTTTTTTTCTTCGCAGACAGAATGTGACTCAGCTCTACAGAGCAGTTTGCATCTCATCTTGAAATTTAACCAGTCTAAAACATGTTCAGTACTTAGATCTGAGGACAACTGAAAAATTCTGTGTACCTGTGAAATGAGTGAAGAAATCATTACAACCTAATATTGACCTCATTCTCACATGGAGCTGTTTGACAAGAAAGGGAGGAGGAAGGATGGGGTGTAGACAGGGTGATGAAAAGGACAGATTTTTAAAAGAGGTTCAATTAACATAGCAGTACCTAATGCATGCAAAGAATAACAAGAAGTATTTTCAATACCTCCAGGTACACAGAATTACTAAAATATTTTGTTATCAAAGATTGCTTGAAATCTTTTTAAGTCTTGTAAGATTTTTTATTGGGTTTTGGGGAGAGCTGCAGTGACATTTGATCAAGATCAAGTTCCAGCTTGAAAACTGAGGCCCCAGCTTTGCAAACTGGTGCATGCAATTCCCTCTGCACATATGGCTTGTTAAATTATTTCTACAAGACCTACAGCTTCACAAAGCTGTCAGATATTGCTGCAGAACTATATTCTGAAATGCTGGATTATAATGGATTTTTCTTTGAAAAGTTTCAGCAGAAATGTTGAAGTACCACACAGTATTTTTTTAAAAAGAAAACCTGTTTCTTTTAAAATACCATGGTTTACTTTTTATGCTCCTGTCTTTGAAAGTTTTATTTCAATTGATTTGTAAAATATACACTGGAGCAAATAAAAATGGAAACCAAACATTCTAATTGGTTCAAAATTATCTTTTCAACATTTTTCTTTAAGGAGTTCCTTTAAGCCTTCAGTTATCATTCCAAACTGTAGTGCTGAAATTTCTATGGAGAAGAAATTTATGATAATAAAAATGGTTATAAGAGGACAGACCAAGGGTTCATTAATCCTGTCTCCAACACTGGCTATAAGCACCAGAAAAGTATAAATTGTTTAAGGACAATAAAAATGGAGTAAAGTGTAAAATATTCCCAGTAATACTCTCTCAGTTTCCAACATTTCTCAGCTCAGATGAGATGTGGCTTCTGTGTATTTAGCAAATACTACTAGATTTGTTTTTCACATATTCATCCAGTTTTTCACTGAATTTCTGTTTTGAATGTTCCTTGACTGGCAACAAGTTTATATTTGACCATTTATCTTTTTATGATTTGGTTGTTGTCGTTGTTGGTGGTATTTTTTTCTTGTCTTCTTTTGCAATCAGTAATGGAAGATGTTCTTAATTTAAAATAACCATCAGGACTTTATAAAACTTATCCATACCCCTGACGCATTTCATATTTCACAGTGGCTCCATTGATTTCTCACTGAGCTACTTTTCTGGTATTTATTGCAGCTACACACTGACACTTCAGGGAAGTATTGCTGAAAAAGCTTTTGACCTTAGAACTTCTGCTGGGACAAAAATATCACCCTTTTGCATCTGTGAGACAAAAGCAGCTCAGAGGCTGAGCTTTTTCACACAGATGGGATGGCCTCAAGCATCACGCCCCGGTAGCCCTTCCCAAAGCACTCTCATGCTGAGCGTGAGCCTCAGCCTTCAGGGCCTTCCTAGAAGAGGGAGCTGGGATCTGTTCAGAGCACCAGACTGACACTGGAGCCTCCTCTGGTACTCAGCAGCACAGGGTGAGAGGAGAGCATAACCAAGTAGCGAACTACAGAGGGACTTTTATCAGCCAGTTCTCAGTAGATAAGGCATTTTCTGAGATAGAAGTTGCATTACACCATCAGATTTAATAAACCTTGAGGGATTCTTCATCAACTGGTGTAAAATCCGTATATTTTTGGCCTATTAAGAAGTACTTCATGCTTTTAACTTTTACTTTGGATACCTCAAAATCATATTAGTCATCCCATAATTTTCTGAGAAATATTTAAAAGTCACTCTGTATTGACCCTCTCCATATCACTGAAGGCTTCATACAACGTTACAGTATCTGTCTCTTTCTTGCCTTTTATGACAGATGGAATGTCTGGCTACAGTCTCTTCATCAGAATCCATTACGTGCCCTTGAACAGTTTTCTCACCTTTCTCCATAGCTTATACAGGCTTATTTTCTGATGACTTCTTTTTGAGATGCAGTGACTAGAGTAATACATGGTACCCAAGGAGCTGGTGCACCAAAACTTTATATACCGGTGTAAAAATGTTGTAAAATATGTTTTTCCTTTCTTTCTTAGCAATTACTATTCTGGTTGTCAAATGTCTTACCTTTGCTTCCTCGAGAGGCTGAGACTTTGGAACTTTCCTCCAAGACTTATTTTCACGCATGTAATATCCACATGTATCTACTGGTTTCATTGCTAAGGAAATATGTCAACTAACTAGAGGCATTCTGAAGACTTTCAGGATAATAAAGTTGTATTTCACCAATTTAATGGTGTAGGTAATTCTTCAGAAGACAAAAGGCATAGCCTGGCAAAATAAGCTTTACATTAATAACTGTTACCATATTTAATATTCTGTGGAGAAGTCATATGGTCCAGAGCAGAGTTAGTCTTTTGGGAACTAGTTATAGCATTACAGTGTAACACAAATCTTCTAAATGTGAATTGTGTTCTGACATGATTTCTTTTCACACTCCCAATAGGCCTCTTCGTCACATTTTGCCCTAGCCCCTGCCATTAAGAGGTGTCTCTCTTTGCTTTTGATTGTAGTTAGTGATGAACATGATACCTAAAAATCACTCTCAATGTGTCCTATTTTAAATTGAACACTGATATATGTATTAGCAGGATTGATGTGACTGGTTTTCAGAGAATGTTGTAAGTCAAAGCTATGAAGTGCTTTGGAAAATCTGGATGAAACACTTAGACCTGTGAGGCTTAGACCCCTGTGTATGGCAGGAGCAGAAGTATAAAAGTAACTCATGGGTATTAGTTCAGAATTATGTTATTTTTCAGGTATACTTGGGATGTAAGATGATAGAGCTCTAAATACTTAGTAGTAATTGTTTTTCCCATTGAGTAACGTGCAAAATATCAGTAGGGATAGAACTGAAAATTGAAAGCATGTGTGCACATTATACCTGATTCCTGGAGATAGTTTGGAAAATACCTATTAATCTCTCAGTGACACATTTTAAATTCATGTTCCTTTACTGTAAGAGTTGGCAGGCTAAATTGCCTTATGCTGTGGGTACCTAGCAGAGCCTTACAGCTCTTCTAATACAGTAAGCAGTGTGGTCAACAGGGGCACACAGGTATCAATAGCTCTTGTCCCCTAAAATATAACATAAACAGAGACATTTACTAATGAGGACTAATGAAGTATCACTACTTTTGTTGTCCTCCTTACTTTAGTTTGTCCAGATCTAGGAAACATCCTATAAATGATGTACAACCTCTTAGTGAAGAGTGTCAATGATTTTGTTCTTTTCTTCCTGCTATTAATTCTTTTTATTTGTTACATTCCAATGTGTAGTTTCAGCCTTTCAAAGAAATTAAGCTAGATGATCTCTTTTACTCTGTTAAAGATAGCATCATTAATAACATCATTATGTCACTAAAAGAAGTAAAAAAGCTGCAGTCTCTCTGCATAGCAATAAGCATGGACACAGTTTTTCATGTGTAGGTCCAAATTAAAAGGCAATAATGCATGTTAACAGATTTTTCTGGACAAATTTACTTAACAGCTATACCCATACCTTAATAATGAACATGGCAAATAACATCTAATTGCTGCAGTTGGATGGCAAAGTGTCAGCATTCTTTAATCTGTTCCTTGTCTGCTTCCACTGCCCCACATGCTCCTGCTGACCCACAGCTCACCTGCTCAAGCATGTTACACTCTAGGCTGCTGGGACACCGGATGTTTCTTCTGAAATCCTAGTTTGAAATCTCAGTCCCTCTGAAATCAGCCATTCCCAATACAGCTTTGGCTGGCTGATTACATAGTACAGAGTATATTATTTCTTTTTTAGCTGGGGCAAGGCTGCTTCTGGAGGAGACCAGCAACTAAAAGTCTCCTTTCAGGATTAAGGACAGAGATAAAAGCGGGCAGGGAGATATGGTGAGCACTGTCACAAACTCCATTGTTTTATTTAGCAGCATTCTGGCAAATGCAGTTTTTACAGCACTTGCATTTGTATTCAGAAAGCTGAGTCAAGAATTTTAAATCCCAGCGTATTATGCTCTGCTCACAATTCAGTGCTTTTAATTAAGAATGAAAACTGTGCCTAATTGACAATCTTTGAAAAGAATTTCCAGCCTTCCCACATCATTTGGCTTGGCACTAGAGAAATCAATGTGACAGGGGAAATTGATCGATGAAATCTAACTCTGTCTAGTCTGCATTAATAGATGCATTAATAGATGCACACATATTATTCATATTATGCCATACAGAAAAAAAAAACACATTTTACACACAAGAAGGTTCTTTTCAAAAACGTTACAGTCAAGTCCCAAAGCTTTAGTACAAGACTGTGCAAAACCCAACTGGTAGTATATAGGTTCGTGTCTTTTAGCACCTACCAAGTGACCCCACCTCTATAGAGAAACAAGAAAAGTTTGAGGAGAAGGAAGAGCACACAGTGGATGTGAGAGGTGCCCATGACTCCAAAATGTAGCCAATTTGGAAAGGAAGCTATTGAGGTTTGTAGTCCAACAGCTAAGCCAAAAGAGAACAAAAGTACAAATATTTAGCTTGTCCCCCCAGCTTGCAGAGGGTTGTAAGACATAGGGCCCAATAAACCTGTTTGCAGCACTGCTGACTTGTAAGTGTTTTTGTAATCCCTTTTTGCCCTTCTGACAGAGAGACAGCTCTGAATGGTGCAGTGCTTTGGATCCAGGAAAGTACAGAGTTTCTTGCCAAATTTCCCCGTTTTTGGCCCCAGTCTGACACACACTGGTCAACGGATTCTCTGAACAGAACTTGGCCACACAACCCATTCATTCTTACTTACCTGCTCCTTGCTGTCTCCCAACGAGGACATCTGCTCCTGCCATGCAGCCCATGCCCAGAATGCAGACCACAATCCCAATGAAATGAACTGCCTTGTATCGTACCAGTAAGAAGAACCAGGAGAGGAGTATCACCACTGGGATGACAAAACAGTCTAGGAGCTGTCAAAAAAGAGAAGAAAAATCAAGAACACATCAACCTGCAAATACTTTTCCCTGAAGTACTAGGACAGGTTCCAGCAGAGGGAAGCAGGGTTATTTCGTTCATGATAGCACCTTCTACTAAGAGAAAGCCACTTGTATTCAAGTGGCTCTTCATACATCAGACACGGGGTAAGACTGTCCATGACAATTCCACGAATTCAGGAGAGCTGTTGCTCTATGGTAACACTCAAACGCACTGCTCTTGGATTCAGATGCGTATTTCAAAGCCATGGGAAGGAAACCTGGGCCAAAAGAGACCACTCCATCTGGCCCTCATCTGTAGCGATTAACAGACAAGGACTGGTGGTAGTTTTTCTGCAGTCTAGACATACACTTTAATTCAGTCATTTCAGGTCAAGATATTAGGAATGTTCATAACGCACAAGTTGACCGGATTTATTAAATCTATCTATATAAGTCAGGGGTTTTCTGCATGCAGAATGGTTATGAAAAATCTGATCCCTGTGGCCACTGTTACCTCTGTGAAAACAGAGTCACATATGCCTTTGAAGGAAAAAAACCCAAAACCCCGTCTTGCGTGCAGTGCAAGAAACTCAGTCTTCTTGCCAATAAACTCTTAGAAAGAACTTTCTCAAAGAAATATTATGAAACACAATTTTTAATGGTTTGGGTTTTTTTCAGAGACATCAAGCAATAGGCACAGAGAAGGTATGATAAAAAAGAAATGCACCAAATGTTTGGGAGAGGACATTCAGATTTTAAAATTAAAATACATTTTAGAAACTAAACTGCATGTCACCAGGAAACAAAAATCCTGTGTATGAAACACCCAAAAAAACCTGACTTTAATCCCACTTCCTGAAAGGATACAGGTAACGAAGAGTTACAATTCGGTGGACTAATGATGGGATTTAACAAATTGTGCAGGATGCACTACTGTTCAATGCCAATTGGTACAGCATGCACCAAAGCTATATGACATGCATCTTCTTCCTAATGAAAATGTCTGGAACAACCAAAGAAGGAGAACCATGACTTGTGTCCATAGTTCTGGAAAAAACCACTTCAGATATTGTTACCTTTATTTTAGGTGATGTTGTTTGATTTTTTCTCCCTTTGAACCTATCACGTTACTTGCTTTCTCGGTGTGATTTAGCACTAAGGACACTGTCATCAAATAAAGATCAAATCCCTTTTAACTTTTTTGTCCGCCCATGTGTTATTTGAAGAAAGAAAGATTTTTGGATTATTCCAAGAATTTTACTGCTTAGAAAACTATTTTTGCTTAGAAAACTATTTTTTGCATGTGAGAAACATATGTAATAAACATTATATTTGTGGGATCGGCAAAAATATAAAAAATATAAAAATATAAAAACCTATTTTTGGACTGAGAATAATTTCCCTGAAACTTCCTTTGAAAAACAGGAGCGTCCAGAAAAAACCCATCCATTTCAAAGACTTCTCAGTCAGTAAGAGGCAAAAGGCTTCAGAGGAAAACCAGGGTATCATTGGGATCATGCTGCTCTTGGCAGGCCTAAACAGTCCCAAAGAGCTGCAGAACAGAAGAAGGAAATTACAAATGCGAACAGTCGATGCTAAAAGCAGGTTCTGCATTTAAAGTGAGAGCTAATCATCTAAAAGTCATGGTCAGGCCTCTTTACAGTGAAAACTTTCTGTGGCAGTCCTCAAAACACCATCCTTCACTGACAGAACACAAAAAGGGACAGAGTCTGAAGGAACTGGAACAAGCTTCTTCGCCCGCATGGGGCCTCTGCTCTGCCCCCATAGCACACCCAGCGTGCACCCAGCTCACACTCGGTACTGGGCTGGGCAGAGACATGCACAAGGAACACACCACACCCACAGGAACAACTCCAGAAGCTGTGCTGCTGGGAGCAGTCATCTCCTGGGGCAGGGAGTGCTCGTGGCAGAAGTACTGAGCACACACATTAAATCCTGGGCATCTGAGGGAAGGGCACTCTCCCGTGTAACCTATGGGATGTGGGCACAGCTCAACAGCTCCTGTCTCACTCCACACTCACTCATCACGCCTGCACTTGCTGGATGTCTGTCCTTCAGCAGCTGCACTGGCACACACTACACCCATCACCTCTGCCAAAGGTGGTACCAAACGGCAAGGAGGCAGGTACTTCTCACCCTGCTCACAGCTATCCCTGAAGGTTTGAATGCCTCTGCCACGTTCCCTCCCAGGGCAGCATTGAACAGGTGAATTTAACTTGCCATTTTCTGACCTCACCACAGTTTTCCATCACTTAACGTGATGGAAAGATACAAAGAAGATGGAGGGTCTTTCTTTAACAAAAATCACATGGAGAATCATAGAATCATAAAATTATAGAAAGATTTGGATTGGAAGGGACCTTGAAGATGACCTGGTTCCAAGTCCCTTGCCATGGGCAGAAACAGCTTCCACTAGACCAGGTTGTTCAAAGCTCCATCCAACCTGGCCTGGAATACTTCCAGGGATGGGGCACCCACAACTTCTCTGGGCAACCGGTTCCAGTGCCTTACCACTCTCACAGGGAAGAATTTTTTCCTACTGTCTGATCTAATCCTGAACTCCTTCAGTTTAAAGCCCTTACCCTTGTCATGTCACTACACACCCTTTTGAAAAGTCCCTCTCCAGCTCTTCCGTAGACCTATTTAGGCATTGAAAGGCTGCTACAAGGTCACCATGCAAATTCCCACTAACAGTCTCCAAGAGGAAGATTTTAAAAATTCCTCTCATTCCATAAATATTTAAACATACCTGTGCTTTCAGGGATGTGAATGGGTGTCTTTTAAGCAGTAACATGAAAGGACGCGTGAACAGACAGACAATGCTGATAACAGCTAGAAAATGCCTCCTTGGGCTGGCAGTCCAGAATCTAATTCACAAAATTGTTATTTGGAATGCTACAGTATCAATAAATACAAACATGAAATGTAGGTAACATTCACTGACATTTATATAGTTCTTAAATTGTGCACATTTTATACCTTTAATTATAGAATCTGGTAGACAGAAATAATACAATGTAAGCAGTAAGATAGCCTAGAAAATATTACCTAACTGTTTTTCAGGTATTGCTTTAAATTTCACTTCTCCAGGACTAAATATGCCCTGCCTTTCTTTTTTCCCTCAGATAAACCTGTCTAGTAGAAGAAAAAATGCACATGTATTCCACAGACAAAAGATGTGAGATTGAGGATTATCTCATCTGCAACAGGGCCTTTTTATTGATGGGGGCTTTTGCCTTTTTTTCTTTCTTTGTTTGTTATTAACTATTTCAGCTATTAAGAAAAAGTATTATACCTAATTGTAATTTTTCTGTCTATAAAGCTTTTACAGTAACAAAGACAGATTATGCTTAGCTGAATTTCATTTATAGTACATAAAGGTCAGTTGTTTATCAATATTTCTCAAATAATTATCTCCAAAATTTTCCCTCCTTTTAATTGTTTATTTAAAAGGTATTACCTACACCCCGACATTAAGGTAAATTAATGAGTGGTCTGATTTTAATCAACATTCCTGTTAATCACAGAAATTATTATATCTCACTAACCTAAAAGAAAACATATTTCCTATGTTGCCATGGGGTGGTGCAGACCACGTTCTTTGACACTGCTATGTTTGTCTGTGGCTTTCTTCAGTCACAGCTCTGAATGGGGCTGCTTTAGAAGGCAGGATACAAAAATATGTAATCTATTGATATACTGTCCTATAGAAACTTCTTTTTATTCTAAGAATGTTATGTTGTTGTAGAAATTGAAGATTATTATTTGACTCCAAGAGATACGACACTGCATCTAAGTCTGTTGATGAAACACACTGTTGAAATCTATTTTCTCTGATTACTTGTTTGTTATATTATCATACTTGTGAATCAAAGACAAATACTCTCTTGCTAACAGTAAAAATCCAGTCTCAGGTCTCACAAATTCAGCATGTCTCTGCATATCTACAGCCAGAATGTTCTGTTAAATCATTGGAAGGGAGAGCTGGCAAGCTTTAGAAGAAAGGTCTGTAATACAGAGTGTGAACTGCTGATCTGCAGTGATATCAAAAAGAAAAAAGCTGGTCAGCAAACTCCCTATGGGAACAGCTGAGCTGAATCTTCCTTTTTAAACATTCATTGGATTTTTTCCCCCCAGTTATAAGCCCTTTTTTTTCACATTAGAGGTTTCTCATTAGCGCTGCCCTCCAGCAAATCATGCAGAGAATCAGCTGCACCCTCTACTTACCCTGCTCTCCAGAGCAGAGGGATCAGTAAAGCTAGTGTCACATCCCTCAAACATTGTATGGTCAAGCACATATGACGGCCACAGAATTTCAGCATGTGACCTGGAAATTTTAATACAACAGCAAGTGCTGTAGCCAGTAAGAGACCCAGCTTCTGTTACTTACTTTGGTTTTTTAAAGGAAGAAAGGGTTTGCTGCCCATTCAAGGGCTTTTTCTCCTCCAGTTTTTAGACCACCTTCACAATATCACACACTCTTGATTCAACAAAAGCAGATGAGATGTGAACCCTCACAGAGCTGAATGCCAGCTGCCAGGGGAGCTGCATTGCAATTATGCAGCCCTGCAACCAAAACCTTCTGCAGCAAAGGTGCGGATGCTGGCAGCATCTATGACAGGATTATTTCAAGCAATTCAAATAAAAAAGGAGCACTGTTCTTATCTTTCATGTTTCTATTTGCTACCTCATCAAAACTTTACCACTTTCTTGCATGGCTTTTATTTAATCACAAAATTAATGTGAAACCATTAACTTTTCATTCAGTCAAAATGTACAGTACTTCAAGTATGGAGACTGGTGAAAGAACCAGTGATGTAATTTGTTTTTAAAAAGTGTAAAAATGTGTATTTCCATGATGTAGAAAAAACAAAAGCCAGAAGACTGCTCCCAGTCTTCTCCACTTCACCCATAAGATTTCCAGTTTCTTTTTAATGCTTCTAGAACTGTTCCTATCAGTTTCTTTAATCTTTAATTCTTTAATCTGTTCTCAGTGTTTTCTTTTTCCCCTGTGGACACAGAAACTCACTTAAAACTCACTCACTCACTTAAAACTCACTTAAAACTTCGACTAATGAAAGACCTTCACCTCTATCTGACTTGTAGGTACCAAACCCTGAGATGAGGAATTTCACAGCTTCAGCTTTCTGTGCACACAAAGGAGTTTAGTGGCATCCTGAAGTTACGTTAAATGAAAGGTGGTGGTCACATCCAACCCACAGTTCCTCTGCTCTAAACTCTCTACACAAGGAGATGCTTTACTACCAACATGAATAATCACATCTTGACTCCTTAAAAAAAAATATCTCTTCATCTCTTCTCCGTACATGAACTCCAGCTCACACAGATCTGTGCAGATTCCAGGAACACCTATCAACTATTTGACCATGGAAATGGTCTTTCCTTTAATTGACTTCTTCCTCTGATTCTACATACCATTGTCAGAAAAAGATCATTGTAAGACAGTTCTGCCAGCAGGCATGTGTTTCTGCAGAATCACTCCCCACCCCCATTTTCTGTTCAGCTTCTCTCAAAGTAAGTTGACTGCATGATAGCTTGGCAGATCATTTTCTCAAGATTACTCATTAGAAACTTCTCCATGTCGTCACCTGCTTTACCTATACAGGGGATGAGATCCCAGCCTAAGAAAATTCATGGTTCTCTCCTACAGGAAAACGTCTGCTTTTGCATGTCACCTGCCAGAATATGCAATGGGCACAGGAGGCCAAAACCTCTGCTTCTGCAATGGTCACAGCTCCACTGAATTTAATGAGATTTTGCATATTTATGTTAGTAAAAAGTTTAGCTCTGGGTGAATTTTGCCAGTAGAGGCAGGAGCTCTGGACACTGAGAGCTCTGTTGACTTCAAACCCACATACAGAAACCACGGACACTGTAGGGCCTGGTTGCACACCACAGATATGTAACAAGTTAAAAGACAGAACAGCAACTCAAACTCTGATAATAAATCAGACACAATATATCCTCTCACAGTATAAATGTACAGTATGCAACACTTCTGCAAAATGCTGATCTGCAAACTCAATTAACATTGCACTATTTCCTCACTGCCCCAAGCAGAACAGGAAAGTATGGTCAATCTTACATTCATAGGATGGGAGGAGGAAGAGGAGGAATGGAATTTATCTCTGCTTTTGGGATAATTCACATTATCAGCCACCAGAAAAAGTGGATCAACAACTTCAACATTGCACATCCCCTGCTCCCTGCCTCCCAGATTTGCTTCAAAACCATCTCAAACCTTCTGCCTCAATGTACTTTGAGTCCACAGGGACCAAGAACAAAGTAAAGACTATTGCCATCCAGCTCTCCTATAATAAGCACTTACTGCTGACTCCTTTCCTTTTCTGGTGGCTGTTGTTGAGACATGAAAACTGCCAGAGGTAATTGGAAGTGTGATGTACTGCTGAGCCTCACAGTGATCTAAGAGTAGCTGAGAACATCAGCATCATGGCTTTATAGCCTGTCTCCTGGTGTCTATAAATCCCAGCTTTTATTACCTTTGTTTTCATCATGCCAATCAAAGGCTTGATTGCCCAAGGAATAAATTACCAGATAAATTGCTATTTGGAAACATCTCTCTCTCCTTGACAGTGCCTCTCTTCTTGTGACACTGTATGTATACTCTGCAGTACTGTTATGCAAGGTGTTGCAGAAATAATCCAGATTTCTGTGTGATGTCATAACATAGAAAAAGGATAACGTCTAGAATAACCTCTAGAAAATGCAACATGAGTGTGATATGGAGATGGATAGAACAATGTATTGGAGCAAGGAGAGCTAATTAATATTTGGGGAGAAGGGTGAGGGCAGTCTGCCTCATAAGACAGCTTGATAAGATGAGAAAGCATGTACTGGCAGAAAAGGTTACAATTGTTAGTATGTAACAGGCTTAGTGGAAGATATTACAGATTTGGGAAGATGTGTGTGTGAGTACACTGTAAATGCAGTACAGGCAAGTTGAAGTTAAAACATAGTTTCAAGGAAATTTAATATCTAGATCTAAACAACTGCAATAACTTCAGAATATTTTAATTCCCTCTGGGGGACACAATGTTATCTGCTGTGTAAAACTGTCTCTAACAGTATTTAAAACATCCTTCTTGAATAGTTATTAAACCTTCCACAGGCCTACACCAGGGTTGTTTTAAAACCCATTAGGATAAATATGACACACATTACCACAGGCAGTCCTGAAAGTTAAGTACCTAGGTTTTAAAACAAGTCCCTGGGACCAGGTGCTAGTGTACAAGGGAGTGTTTAGTGTACGTTCTGTATCTGGTACAGCTGACGTGCAAGAAGGCTGCAAAATGTAAGTCAGAGTAAGACAACAAACAGAAACTAAGGGTCATTTCACAAGTTTCGGCCATCTGGGAATCAATACACGTATCTGATAACATTAAGTGTGACTGATCTCTAGTACTTCTTGAAAGAGGTGGGTTTGGATATCAAATTGATCCACTCATAAACTCCCGTGTCTTTTACTTAACTCAGTTTTTTAAAAGCACCCTCTAGGGAACAGTTTTCATGTACTAGCCTGAGCATTTTCATGGCCATAGAAAACTTGAGTTGCTGTGCCCTTGGCCAAGATGGAGTTAAGTCAAGCCCTCTCTGTGGGCCACTGCTTTAAAAGCTATGACTTTATGAAAAAGGTTGCTCCACATTTACAATTTGGAAAGCACTCCAGGCTTTCTGCAAGCACTTGAGGAGTGCTAAGATCATACCTAAAAAATTGAGCTCCTTGGGGTACTTTGATATAGGAATACTTAGCTTTTGAGTATTTTAATGGAGGCAGGTATTTAGGCAGCTATCTGCACCAATACAGAATCACTCTGGGCATGCAAAGAACCAGAGCTTGAAGTTACCAAAGAAGAAGCAACCTGATAGGCTAAAACATGTTTTCATGCCCCAAGATCGTGCTCTGAGCAGCAAGGGAAGGGATTATAGATGTCCACAACATTTTAGATTTGTAGACAATTAGATGTGAGTTTCTTGCATTGCTCCATTGAACTGAGTTGTCTTTGGATTGCACTGCTGCTGCCTAAAAGGGATAACTTGGACTTTATCCTTAGCAAGTGACCTACACCGAAATGACTGAAATATAAATAGTGCATTGATTTTCAGTCTAAATTCTATGTCACCTAATTTGTAAGGGAGGTATTTTAGTTGTTTGTTGGGCTTTTTTTAAAGAGGAAAATTATGTGTTTCTGGGCTTCACAATACTTTGCTTTCATCTTATGATGAAACTGACTGCTACATTCTCAGATAGTAATTACAGAGTACACAAGGATTTGAAATAATCAGAAGCATGTCCAAAAGTAAAGGTTAGGTACCACATTAATTTCTGATTTCTGCCTACGTGTTCTCATTCACTGTGATTCTGAAGGCATTTGGAGAAAGATATGTAGGAAGGTTTATTAGAAAATCCTGTTTTCCCAGATCAAAGCCAAAAGAGAATCTTAAAATATAGGAAAATTTTGGTGTGAAACACAGAGCAAAAGTAGGGCACCATTTTCAGTCTTTTTGTGGAACCATGATGAAATAATACCAAATATTAAAAAAAAAAAAAAGGACAGAGTAAAAACTAGAAACTCTGACAGAGTTTAAAGCTACTTGGCAAACAAAGCTGTTGAATGCTAAGACTTTTTTGGTGAAGCTGAAATCAAAGCATTTGCAATAAAGGTGTATTTTTACTGTTAAGCTTTGGCTTCCTGCTGGGACCAGTGTAATATTTTTTTGCCTAAAAGCACCACAAGCACTGTACACTTGCACGTTAGTTTTGCATGACAGAGCAAAGATGGCATGTGGAAAAAAGGATATGCTGTAAAACTAACATCCTACCAAAATGGTCCGTGTACCACCACTATAAAAGTACTACAAAATTTCTCATTTACTCAAGTGACAATTTCAAAAACTCTTACATTTTTTCCATCAAAAAAGCCTTGATGTACATCCTGTTGAGTATAAAATCCCCCAGAACTGACTTGGAGGTCTCAATTCTCAGCCCATGTGCATACAGGCATAGCTCCCACAGCCTTCAGTCAAAACCATGCTGATTTGTGGCAGGTAGCAATAGCTTCTTGGGTCTCAGTTCTGAAAGGATTTGAACATTTTTTGCTATGTGCCAGCAAGCATTTATGGCCTCACAGGTAGAGCTCCCGCAGGATCAGGCCTTTCAGGACAGCGAGTTTCTTTCTCTTGAGAGTCATTTCCTTCTTCAGAAATCAGATTCTGGGAAAAGTTTTCTTTTCTTTATCTTCTATTTTCCACTTTTTCAGTCTTCATTTTATATAATGACATACTTAAACCAATGCTGAATGATTCCCTGAGCTGCTTCTGTTTCATCTTTAAATGAAATAGGGTGTTTGGCTACATTTCAGAAAATGTGTCATTTGATTCAACATCTTAAAGCACTACCTCATACTTGTCCCATTCTCATTGTATCCTTGGGCTTGTCACTTAGAAGCTCATTCATATTAAGGCATGAAATGAATTTAAAATGCAGCAGGTATTCCCAGTCACTCCACATGTATCCCAGCAAACAAGGACAACTATGGGAAAAGGTGACCCTGTATTCACTTCATGCCTGGAAAAAAGCTTGACAACCTTTAAGTTCCTACCTGTTTCTTCTTTCAAGCTACACGGGAAAGAAACCTGAACTCTGTTGAAATTTTGATGTGGAAGAGGTCTAAAAATGGACATGACATTGCCTGTGCCCTCTGACAGTTCTCCTGATCCACCACTCCTCTCTCTCCCCCTCAGTTTAAAAGAAGAACACGGGTGATTTCAGCTAACAAATTCCCTGTTGAGGCACAGGCAATGCCCTTGAACTCTCCTGCCTGCTTCCCTATCACACTGCAACTTTTAATCTCTTGACACAACGCACCAAAGGCCATGCTCATTGCATTGCTGGCTCGAGGATCTGGATCTTCTGGAAGTGGGGGGTCACAGGTCTGGCCAGATGAACCTTTGATATATGCTTGTTGGTGGCTTTGGGAGATGGGATTTAATGACCCCAATCATCCTACTCAGTCTATTATTTATACTTGCTGTGAGTGAATCACACGAAAGAAGCAATTCAGTTTGCTTTTCTCTTTGAGGCTTTTAGTGGCTGTAAAATCAGAGAATATGAGGTTTATGTGGATTTAAGATTTATTCTATACTAAGTAATCAGATTTGGAAAAGTGTTAAAAACAATATTACATTGTCTGGGTAGGATTCAAAGAATCCTCAAACCCGGATTCTGATGCCAGAGGCACTTGTGAATATTTAGCATAAACCTCACATTCAAATTCCTGCAATTCATAGTTTTCTTCTATTTTTGCTTCTTATTCAGCTAAAGAAGCTCAGGATTTTCCAGTACTGTTCTTCAGTTATGGAAGAAATATATTTCTAATTAGCTTTGATCCTGCAAAACATTAATTGGTGCTCCTTTATTTTATTAGCTCTAATGCAAACTTCAGGCAAGTAAGGTGTAAAATACATTGAACACTACCTAGTGTTGCTTAGTTATTTAAAAATAACATAAAGAGGCACTAGGCTTGTTTTAGAACAAGTAGCAATGAAGTATTCAATGATTTCCCAAGATAGACAATTTCCAGAATCTTAAAAATGTTTCTATTATTCACTTTTCCACTTAAATTGGAAGGAGTCTGACTCTTTTGTGTTTAGATATATATAAAACATCCAGATTGTATCTTTGAAGAAATCAGTACCCTAGCTTTTGTCCACTGCACATATATTTCTTTAGCAGGGACTATACTTTTGATAACTGCAGTTAAGCTGTTATATAACACATCTAATGACTTCAATTGCATTCTTCATAAAAACTGCATTCATTTTACTTAATGACAACTTTTGCACTCTGATCTAATTACGGGATCCTAAACATGCTCTATTTGGTTTGCTTGGCAAGGCTGTGACAGCAGTGGGGGCTACAGGGGTGGCTTCTCTGAGAAGCAGCTAGAAGTTGACAGAGCTAATGCCAGTTGACTCCAGGATGGACCCGGTGCTGGCCAAGGCTGAGTCATCAGTGACAGTGGTAGCACCTCTGGGATAACACAGAGCTTAAGAGGGAGACGGAAAAGCAACCCTGTGCAACAGAGACTGCAGCCGGAGAGAGGAGTGAGAACATGTGAGAGTAGCAACTCTACAGACAACGAGAGCAGTGCAGAAGGAAAGGGAGGAGGTACTTCATTTGCCAGAGCAGAGATCCCCTTGCAGCCCATGGTGCAGACCATGATGAGACAGATGTCCCTCTGCAGCCCATGGAGGTTCACGGCGGAGCAGAGATTTGCCTGCAGGCTGTGCAGAACTCCATGCTGGAGCAGGTCGCTGCCCAAAGGAGGCTGTGATCCCATGGAAACCCTGCATTAGAGCAGGCTCCTGGCAGGATCTGTAGACCCATGGAAAAAGAATCCCATGCTGGAGGTTTGCTGGCAGGACTTGTAACCCCGAAGGGGACCCACCCTGAAGCTGCCGGTTCCTGAAGGGCTGCACCCTGTGAAAGGGACCCACGCTGGGGCAGTTTGTGGAGAACTGCAGCCTGTAGAAAGGACTTAGAGTGGAGAAGTTGGTGGAGAAGTGTCTCCTATGGGAGAGATCCCACACACGAGTAGGGGAAGAATGCGAGTGATTCGACTGGTAATAAATTAAATTAATTTGCCCAACTTGAGTCAGTTTTGCTTGTGATGGTACCTGGTGAGTGATCTGTCCCCATACTTATCTTGACCCACAAAACTTCCCTTATATTCCCTCTCCCTTGGTCCAGCTGTGGAAGAGAGCAATAGAGTGGCTTTGGTGGACACCTGATGTCCAGACAGGGTCAACCCACATCAGACCTTTAGAAACTCAGATCTAATTAAGGCATCCTAAAAGAAGTGCTTGCGTTTTCTCCAAGTACAAAGCAAAGTGAAAAAAATATTTCAGCCAATCTGAAAATATTTCCTCAAAGGATTAAATTATGTAGATAATAACAAAAACATGATTATGAATGATATAGCACAGAGAAATAAAATGAAAGTCAGGATGTCTTTGTACAGTTTGGAAAATATTGAGTAATAGAAATAGTCCAATATGAAAAATGCATCTTACGAGTCAGCATTAGAAAGTACACAGAAGTCAGAGGCAGCAATTAGCTATTGGTTCTGACCCCACTGGACCTGTTATCTTACCTCAAAAGAGGAAATCCTTTGAGTCCTTACCTGTACACTGGTAAGAGTCGTGTATTGATAAGCTTTGACTACCAGGTAGTTGGCTTCTATATCTATTATCCCCAGGATCATGTACTTCCACCATCTCCTCTTCAAAATTGCCAGCAAGTTTTCTTCTCCTGTGGTAGTAAACAAGAACAATTATGTAAGAGTTAGGTTTACATGCCCCAAATACCTGCCTGTCCAGAAAAATTATGTAGATCTCTTGCATTTACACTAAGCAGTTGAAGCCTACCATATAAAAAAAGGTACTGCAAGGAAGTGAAAACTAACACACCCTATTTGTCTAGCAGATATTAAAAGAGCCAGCCTGGCAAAGTAATATGAGGGTCAGACTGACACTTCACTGAAGATGTGAATACCAGCAAGAAAAACAAGTGCAGTTTGAGCAGAACCAGTTGTTCTTACCTTGAGTTTTATATATACACATATATGTGCACATACAAAGTGCTAAAGAATAGAGCAGTTCTTTCCATACACACTGATAAAATGCTGTATGTTGCACGTATCACGCAACAAGTTCTTGCCAGGGTGGGAGATTATCAGTATTTTTAAATATGACGGAATATTAGAGCAGGAGAGTAACAGCATCACATTGGGGCATATGACAGATCCTTTTCCAAGGATGGTTATTCTGATCCTAGAGGTTCAAAGTATCAGACTTGTTTGGAGAAAGACTGCACAGAGACATATTTTGGGTGGCAGTTGCTCTGGTCCCAGAATCTTTTTTCTAAAGCAGGCAGGTTTGCTGCCTTCTATGGGAACCCTGTCAATCACCCACTATTTAATCTTCACCACTTGAAAACTGACACTACAATACAGCCTGCAGATCAAACCCACAACTTTCAAAAGGTCAAAGCATTCCTCATGGTAGACTAGGGATTATTGTTCTGTATTCAAAAGCAAACAGCTCATTAATGAGGGTGGGCAAACCTGTGACTTATTTGCATTACAGTAAGTTCCACACATGATGAGACTTCACTGTGAAAGGGGCAGACTGTACACTGTACTGTGACTGAACACTGTATGACTGGAGGTCTTCCAAATCCTGTAGACTAAAAAGGAATCTAAGGAGGGTTTACTTGTACTGCCAAAGTACTATAAATGGTATTTGAACTGCCTTGAAACTTTCAGAGCAAACCCCACTGTTCTGAGATTTTTTCATACTGCTGTAGTTTTTCTAAGTGCCCATGATCATCAAAATGGGTGATAGAAAACACAGAAGAAAAGGATCATTATTGTCCATTGTCTCCAAAACTTGCTCAGGCTTCCCAATTCTCCTTCATCATTTTCCTTCATCACAAGCATGTTCACTCTCTGGTCCAAATGGACCTGGTGATACAAGGGTTGCTATACCATGGCAGAAACAGCAGGCTCTCTATAGCACAGGTATCTCAGATCTTATAAGACTCAAACACAGAAAAACAGATAATTACTTCAAAAGTTAATTCAAAAATTATAGCTTTTAAAGTTTGGCCCTGATGAGTGACTTGAATGGGTATTTACCTGAAAGAAGCATCTGTATCATTTTATGTTTGTTCATTAACTGGTGCACACACTCTCTTTTGGTGGGATATTATTAGGTAACAGCCTAATTATTTGTTACAGTCATAATGACATTGAGTGCCAAACTGTAAATGCTAAAAGTCTTCTTTCTCTTTCCTTCCTTCTTCTCCTCCTTCCTTTCTCATCTTTCCCTCTCTTTTTTCAGTAAGCAGCAGAAAAAAAGCAGAAACAAGGTGGCGAGTAGAGTTACTTAAGACAATGAATAATGAGTAACTACATTTAATCATACCACACTTCCCTATTACACTTACTAAATCCCATCCTTCAAATATAATTATGACCACATCTATGTACTTTTATGATGATTTGAGCACGCAAAATTATTTCCATTATTTTTAAAATATATTTAGGGAGAGGTTTTTAAAAGAGAATTTGAGATTAGGTGTCCTAATTTCTACTGAAATCAGTGTAAACCACATAGATAAGTCCTTTACTGGTATTGAAACTGTATGTCCAGTTTTTATGCTGCCTAGACAATGCCTTTAAAGCATCAACTGGAAAACAACAATGCAATGGAAAGATGTGGTTAACATTGCAGAGTGATTTTTCATTTTAATTGTAAAGATAAAGCTAAAAATACCAAAGACGAACCGCAGTCTCTATTCCAACAGTGGAAATTCCACCTGAATTCCTTTTTGTTACAATAGGACCTGGATGGTACCTACAGAAGCAGAGAGAAGCAGCAGGCTCAAGAACTGCACTGGCAATAGGTGGCCTGAGCCAGGACAATGGACACAACTCAAGGCCTCCTGGTGCCTTTGGTTTGCCAGGGCTTTCTTCAATTTCCAGCCACAGAAATGCTCAGATGTGGCCAACTAAGTCAGATTTAAAAATAAAGGTATGGCCATGACTTCTGGCTAATGGGTAAAGTTAGAGTTTCCAGCGATGGGAATTAAACCTTCTACAAATTAAACTGGCACATGCAGTTTCTCTCTCTTTGCTTTCTTGATTCTTTCTTTGCTCTTGATGAAAATAAGAAAAATACTTGATATATGGTAACTTATCTTTAATTTAGACCTCTGAGACATTCCAAACTGCAAAAGATCAGTTTCTGCTGAGAATGCTGGGCAGAGCGAAAAGCTCAGGAATCACTTCCAAAGTGGGAGACCTTTCAGGGAGATAGGCAGTAGGAAGATGATCATCTGCAGTGACTGTCAGTCCGACGCTATGGACAAATCAAGAGTGGAGTCCTGGTTTTGACAGGTGGCTGAAGTGAAGTCACCATACTCAAATGTCCCAGTTTAGTGAAAAACACCCAATAAAAGGCAACAGTGGAAGACAGCCTGGAGAAGGCGTGGGGCTACCAGCAGAACAGGACCTCTGAACAGAAATCACAGATGGCATTCTCAGTGAATTCAGAAAACACAGAGAATGGAAATGGGAGTTAAGGAGATAAGTGGAAAGCTTTGACTTGGGAAGACGGAGAAGCAGAGAGAATCAAGAGCTTTATTCTAAGATTCACATCCTGAATAGAAATAAACATTGTGTAAAAGCAATGATGAGAACAAAACCATCACACTTCATTAAAAACAAAGCAAAAAGAGATAATCTGAGTTTTTTAAAAATTTATTTCCCTCCATGACAACTCAAAGCAAACTAATTATTCATGTCTTTTGAGTTGTAAGCATAGTAGACCAGAAGGACCAAATGTAGGCGCCTACACCTGAACCAACTGGTAAAGCATTTTAAAGGGTTTTTTCAGTTTTTTTTATACATGATTTGATTAGAATGGGATAGAGTAGGAAGAGAGATTATTTCAGATCATGTCTTTTTGTTATTACTGCAATACATCTGTGACTAGGAGTTTCAGCCAGTCATATAAACAAATATTAAACCATAAAGTTGCAGGTTAGCTTAAGGGCAACATTTCCCATGAGACAAAGCACACACTGATGCCAGCGAACATGCATTCATGTAAGTGCACACAGTAATGCTGACTTTAGACACTGCCTTCTTTTGATGGAGGTCCTCCTTCAAAAAACAACCCCCCAGCTTCTTTCAGCACTTGAGCTTCTGTAAGTCTTTATATTCAGTCTAATCCAAATGTAATGTAGATTTAAAAGTAAGTTGCCTGTTAAGAATGCTTCAAGATTCAGAAGTCTAGCATAGACTTATTGCAGAGAAATAGAAACCTTATCTTCTTGCTCTTTCTAGAATGATATTTTAAGTTTTAATTTTTTTATTAATTTTGCAGTGAGACACACTTGACAGCTATATATACAAAGGAGGTCTCAGTGTTTGGAAAAAAGCTACAGCTTTGTATATGCTGGCTTGAATTAAAAATCAACAAATAAGCTGCTTTGTAGAAGAGATGGTTTTACATCTTGTAATAAGGATTTACCCCTGGGGGGGTTACAAAATTAAAAATAAATTAGAGAGAAAATTGAAAGAGGCTTTAGCTGTGCAGTGGCTACCAAATACACAAATATGCATGTACAAAACCCTTTTTACATTCACCCACACAGCCACAAAGGTACAATAAAAAAACCCAACAACCATTAAAACAGCAAATTCCCAATTATTTGTGTATGGGCTTGGGACACAGGTAGAATAACAGCACTGCTAGACCAGAAAATCAGCATGTTGCTTCTCTTTCATCTACTGCAGCCCCTCTTTTTACTTTAGATGACAACTTGCTTTTTCGATCAAGATCATCAAAGGAGCTGCACTCTCCTCCTTCCTTACAGAGTTTAGCAGAGAGATCTAAATGAGTGCAGGAGACTTGCAAGGGGGAAGGCAGACTGGGGAGGGCTGCCAGGCACTCTGGTCCTCCCCTGCCTCTCACAAGAGTGCCAGAGTCAAGTGCTGCGTGGTAAAAAAGCAGAAGTCTCACAAAGGATGAGGATTATACCAGGATTTACTTATTAACTCCCTGAAAAGAATCTCAATAACAAATCAAAATTATAGGATAACTATTTCTTTTTAATTTTTGCCCATTAGAGCCAGTCTTGCAGATACAGAGCTTCACCAGTATGAACGTTATTCCCCTACAGACTTTGTAGACATCCAGCCCTGCCCAAGATGGGGGGAAGGAGGCAGTCAAATTACACTATGTAGGGGTAACACAGATTTTTTTACAATCCAAAAGGCTCCCATGCCTGAACAATAAAACTTTGCTTGTCTTCTGCTTGGTCAAGTAGCTGCTTTAGGAGACTGAAGGCCTGCTGTAGGAGACTTTCATCTCTGCACAAAAGCTCAAAAGAACTGCTCCTCTCCTGCGTGACTTTACATCCTCTGACCCCAAAAGGTTTCTTATCTCCTCATATCCACTTGTATTACTGATGACTACTTTATGGGAATACTGTTGCCTAAAGACAAAACACCAATACAGTTAAATTATTTACACAATAGAGAAAATGCACTCCTACAGGAATATTCCACTAGTCTGGCTTCCTGACACACCTGAAAATACTCTGTTCACAGATGACTGCTTGCAGGCTGCACTGCTTTTGTCCTATACCACATCTTCAGTAAGCCTTTGGGAGACTAGATGGCACCATTTTTCCCTTTGTCTCCTCAGAACATCTGATTTTATCCAACCTGTTCTCATTCACAGCTTCCTCCTGCTTCCTCTCTCACAGTGGGAAATCTGCGTTGGTGTATCAGCCCTGAGCTGCTGCTGCAACTGGCTCTCACACGTTCCTGCTCCTTGCCCTGTGCCAGCTGGTGCTCATGGGGCTGTGCAGTGAGCCAGGGCAAAGACCTGCCTAAAACCAAAGATTTGGGATTTTCAGATTAATTTTTAGACTGTGTCCTGAGCAGTCTGTGACCAAATCCATATTACTCTTGTGGGAAGCGACCCCCAAGTCAGCAGATTCAGGCAAGGGACAAGTTTCTCCTTCTCTGATACAGGGAAGGCTTAGCCTATTAACATGATACAGCACAGCATTCCCATTACTAAATTACAAGCTCATCTGAAGTGTTTAGACTTGTTATTTCCTCTTAGACATTTTGCAGAACAGTCTGTTTTGACCATGGATGTAAATCATAACAGTTGAAGTCAGATCTAGGGATTTGAACATGCATTTTCATAAAACATGAAAGGATTAATTTTTGGTGCCTTGATTTTGATCCAGCCTAAGCTCTGTTGTTAGATCTTATAATCTTCAGATGTCTTATTTCCTGAGATTACTGGTCATTACTTTAAGGGGTAAATTACAATTTAAACTACACAAATAAAGTAGCTGATCATTTTATTCATGCCTCAGTTTCTCTCCTCCTGCCCACACACTAGACTACATATGGTTTTCCCTTTGGTGGCAGACACAATGCTTGGTGTCACTACAGCAGGTTACTGCAAAGAACAGCCCATGTCCAGAACCATGTAAGACCTGAAGAAAGCTTGGAATAGTACACTGTTTCAAAAAACAAACTGCTAAATTCACAGCCTTTTTATGTGTTAAGATAAAAACCACTGTGCTATTTCTAATACACAATTTTTTTATTCAAGTTTATTCTAGCCCAAACTTAGGTAAACACTTTACCTGAAATGGCAGAATGTGTCTCACTCTGTAATGCAGAGGGACACGAGCACACTGAGAAGCTGAAGCCTTCCCTCAAACCTGAGAGATGATTATATCTTTCTGCATGAAATCTTCAAAATTGATTTCTGATCTACAATATTCTCAGTCTTAAGCTACCTCTGAGCTAACACTGTAGTCTGTCAGCTTTTGGCTCACTCTCACACAGAACTACTTCAAAACAGGCTGCTGGACAGATGATCATTGTAGATCCCTTTCAACTGTAATATCTTTTCCTTTTCCTTTTTATTTTTTCTTTTCCTTTTTATTTTTTCTTTTCCTTTTTACCTTTCCTTTCCTTTCCTTTCCTTTCCTTTCCTTTACTTTCCTTTCCTTTCCTTTCCTTTCCTTCCCTTTCCTTCCCTTTCCTTCCCTTTCCTTTCCTCCTACTCCTTTACACTCTAAGCTCTGCAGTCAGGCCCTTTTTTGTTGCTTATCCTCTTTTATCTATTATGAAACTACTTACAGCAATGCAAAGGTTTTCAGAAGAAAAAAAACCCCTCATTTCCAAACTTACTAGAGTGTAAGTCAAATGATCAAATGAAAGAAATCTGTATATGTATCTCTGTATATAATTTATAAATGTGTAATTTGCATTAATAATTTATCCTTCTGGATAAACTTGGGCATCTTAATCCTATTCACAAGATTAATTAAAGTCAAATAATCATAAAAGAAATAATATTTATTGTTTAAGGCAGAGGAATCAGTTAGAATGCATGAGTTTTCTTTTTTTCCCTCACCTTTCACAGACTCATTACAAAATGTTGGTCCAGCCACCTACCCACTCTGTGACTTTTTTTCCCAGCAGACAGATATGAAGAATGAATTACCTACTTGTTATTCGTGATTCCTACAAATTTTATTTCCCAAAGCATGAGATTTGACTAAGACAGCAAAAAAAAAAGACCCAATGGAAATTGTCATTACTATTAACCATTCATAGATCAAGCAGACCCAACTGAAATTGAATATGTAGCCTTTCTTTAAAAGACAGTAAGAAAAGAATAAGGAAGTCAGGGAGTGTGTATCTTTCTCCATTCTCCATCAGTAATGTCTTAACACACTGATCCAATTTAAATCTAATCTGAGAGAGAGTGCAAAGATATTACTTCCTATAGATTTAACAGTTAACTGAGCAGAAGAAAGAAAACCTAACATTGCCATCACTATATACAGGCTTGGAGGTACTCACACTACTTACTAGGCACCAAAGCTGGGACTCTGCATCTTCTTACACACCAGCTCATTCCCCACCACAAATCCCTAAGAGATCAGGGAATGACCGTTCTGGGGATCACCAAATTGCTACCTAATAGCAGGCACTGGCATGAAATACCAGCAAGGACTGTATCCAGGATATGGCACACATGAAGGAGAACCAGGTTTTTTTACAGGCTATGAAACCTAGACATATCTTCTAAAAAAGAAACCTCTCTGCTGATGACTAGCAAGAGGCCAGTACTATTAAGAGGAATATGGCTATTGGTGAACATTGAAAAAGCAAGTGTTGTTTCTTGTGGTACATACACACTCCAACCCTGAAAATTCTTTTTAGTTTTGCAACAAATTAATTGACATTTAAAAGAGCATTTTCAAGTCGAATAGGATGGGAAGTTGATGATAAAGAAGCAATGCTGGCAGAATTAAAACTTCATCTGGAGTCAATAATGTTAACTAAAAATATGCAAAGTCCTAATAGCCAGCACTATTTCATGCCACTGCCCAGGGCCCAGGGGAGAACTGAAGATTTCAGAATACATTATGGCTGGCTGGCTCTAGACATATATGGCTTTACAGATGCTCCATGATCAATAGAGGTATTCCAACATTCTTCTGCGTTAGAAGTCTGTAAACAAACACTCAGTCCTCTTGGAGTACTTATTTGGGGTACATCATCAAGGAGAATTATTCCCCTTCTGGAACTTTCCCGACATCACTGTTGGTGAACTGCAATAAAATTTGCTAAACTTCCAAATTACATATTAAATATTATCCCTGGAGGATTATAGAAGCTTTGGGAACTTCTCATCACCATGGGTAAAACCCTCACTTTAGATTATTCAAGATTATTACTCTCACCACAGATTATTCAAGAAATGCCACTAATTACACATGAGGCAGAAAATGTAGGAGCTGCCACTAGTTAAAGCAATTGTGAGGCCAGTCCAGGTCTCCAAGGTGACCAGCAGCAGAGGCCCAAGAGAAGCATGCAAGACACACCAATCCATTGTGGCTCCTTCACTGTTGGCCACAGCATGAGCACCTTGTTTCATGCATGGCAGTAATTCCAAAAGCCTTATTCAAAATGAGTAAACCCAGTTAAGCAGAGAAAATGCAGGCACGAGCATAACGAAATAAGTGAAACACAATGGCTTCAAACAACAGTGAGAGCTAGTGCATTTATTTGCTTATGCCATGATACTTCCAGGAGTCATACACACCAGAAATCTCAATGTTGCATCTGTAATGATCAAAACTACTAAAACCCCTCATTGTTTATATCCTTTGCAGGATGACTAGTGAAATATGATACTAAAAACATAAAACATCATTGAACCATGCTAATTAATTGGCGTAAAGCATCACATTGCCACCATGTCAACTAGACAGGCAACTCTGCTGAAGAAACTTGCTATTCTTTATCACAAAATCCTGAATGAGTTCTCAGAATTACCATTAAGATTAAACATGAAGCCAGATATATTTTTAGATGACATCTTGATTGGAGTAGATGAAATTTTGTTGCATATCTGTTATGTACCTAAATCAACAGGGTCTTGATGTGACCCTTGAAGAATTAGCATTATTAGTAACATACAAACAAATCAGAATTATACATCCATATGTCTACATAAAGGAGAAAGAGATGTGGGAGGCAACAGGAACCATGGAGAGCAGGCCTCCATCCTGCACTCCTCACCTCCTGAGCTGGCAGAACTGGACTAGAAAAACTTTACAATGAGGTCAGGACTGCAGCATTTCTCATAAGAAAAATATAAATTTTCCATGATTCAAACTCTATAAAAAGACAACTTAGTAGGTTTACGAAGCACCTCTAAGAGGTGCATAATCAGAGTAGCCAACTTCTGTGTATTTTTTGCCATCTTTCACAAGCATGGTGGTCATGACCAGCATGTAAGTGCAATCATACCCAGAAGGTGGTGAAAGTTGATGCAATACAGTTCAGGCATTGTTTTGCTCTAGCTACAACATTAAATGTTAATTAAATGACCAGTGTGTACCAGTTTACCTTCAGTAAATTCATCAAAACAGCTTTGTATCAGGGATCAAAACTCACCTGGTCCTGGTCTTGCATAAAATAATGGCTGGAATACAAAGCAAAACCCAAATCTACAGACAAAAGAAGTGTTGTGTCCCTGCCTAGTGCAGTCTTGAAGTCTGAAAAATGAAGAATCTAATCAGAATAAATGCAAGTAGATCACCATGGTATTAAGAACAGTCTTGAAATAATCAGCTCTTGGTGTCCTATCATCCCTGGAAATCTCAGTCACTTTCTGCATACTCTTCTGTAACGTGTGCTACTGAATCATGCAGTGCTCAGCAGGGTGCACTGAAAATTAAACATCTCCCACTCCTCCTCACCAAGAATTCAAGAGAATGTGCATCTGAAAACACTGCTGAGAAGTATAGAAACTTGACATAGCAGCTGTGAGGAGTGATTGCGCCTCTCTTGATTCCAGCTGATTGCCACAAAGCTCAAAAAATCTCAAGCAATAAAAAAACAGTGATACTTGCAATGAAGAAACTTATGAAAAACTGTTTCCTTTACCTGAATCCTGATTTATAAGCAAATTGCTGAATGTCTCACTGGCATTTATCCTGTCTTGTCTGCTTTATAGGTATTGACCCAACAGCCTTTCCACACTAATGAGAAGTAACACCTAACTAGAAATACGTGCAATTCATTTATAGGAGAGGAAATATTAATGTGCTAGGAAGATATTCTGGATGATAAGAGCAACATGAAATTCTATAATGTGAAACTCAGGGTTGGAATAAAAAGAACTTGCATCCTATGCAATTAACATCCAAGCAGAAATTCATCAACTGATCAGGTAGCCAACCAAGAATGTGTGAATTATGGCCATGTATCAGAAGTAAGGGATGCCACCTTACACTTCAGCTGGTTACTTACGCACCAACAGAACGTTCACCATCTTCTCATCCATCATTTTGTTCAGGAGCACATCTTTCTATGCTTACAAGCATGCATATCTGACTCAGACACACATCCTTTGATATCAATCCAGCTGTGCAAGAGTCATGATTTCTCTTCCTTTCTCCATTGCACAGTTGAAGTCCAGTGGCAGTTCCATCACACAACAACTGCTCAGCACATGAAAGAAGGGAGCCAATGCACCTTCCTCACACAAGCTGCTAATAGAAGTAACAGAGCACTGAGGGCTGGGAAGCACGGACAGAGCATTAGCTCAGTTGGTTAGAGCTTGACGCCGATAATTCCAGGGTTCTGGGTTTGATCCCTGTGTGGACCATTCACTTAAGAGCTGGACTCAGTAATCCTTCCAGCTTAGAATATTTTGTGATTCTGTGTCTGATTTTTTTATATTCTATATATGAGAGTGATGCATCCCATGCTGAGAAATGCATAAGCAAAATGATTCAAGAGAAGGAAACCATTCCAAAAGTAGCGGTCACCTTAGCAATCCCATCTCTCAGGAAACCCATCAGCACAGGCAGAATGAAGGTATACCACACAAGATCAGGCAGCCAGAAAGGTGAATAGGCTGTCTGACCCTCTCAGAGAAAAGATGTGTCAGTGTGGAAGATTCAAACTTCATCATAAAGGCCATGACAGGTAAGTATGAAATCTCATTTGTCAGCAACTGTAAAACATTTTCTGTAAGAAAAGTAGAATAATAACCTTTCAGGAAATGCAGTTAATAAAATAATTCCAATAAAACACTGGATGGCATCTAGCACCAAGAAAAGCTTCTTGTAAAAACAATGGATGGAATTATTTTACAGAAGAATATTTAAAGCTGAGAGTTCTGTAACCCATCAAACAAGAGTGAAGGTGCCATTAAATATCCCATAACTATTCCCATTCTTTGATACTCAAATATGCATCCACAATTTTTTTTTTAATCGTGACCCTTATTTTCTGCAGCCTTGTGCCCAGGGAGTGTAATCTGGATGAGGATGAGTTACATTTGCTTTGTTCAGTGTGGCCATGGCTCCACAAAGCGCACAACAGCAGAGCTGGGGCTTTCTGTGATGTGGGAGCTGCACTGGGTATCCCCCGTTTATGTCTTCTACACTGAAATGTATTCCTATGTGAAGGCTCAGCCCTTTCAGCCAACTTTACCACTGAAGTACCACTGACAAGCCATATACATAAAATGTGAGCAGGGGTTTCAGGTGAAATTTGTGCAGGGCAGCCCAGGTGAATTAGATCATTTGGGTTTTTCATACATTTGTGTGTTTCTAGTTGCAAGCACCAGGCTGAGCTCATATGAAGCTCTGAAGAAGCAATTAATGTTTGAAGGCATAAAATTCAATATGCCAGAGAGATGGCAAAGGAAGAGGGAGAGAATGAAGGTAGCGTGTGGACAGAACTGTGCTGCTTGGACATATGCCTTCACTTGTTAAAACTATACATTCAGTACCTGCATAGGAATGGTTGCTTATCTACTTTGATAGAGATGATATCAGGCTTATGGAAGTAGAAACATCCCCAAAAGATCTGGGAGCCACCACAATTTATAGGCTGGTCATGAGATCTCTACCGATCTCCCAGCAAGCACTGCTGCTGACTATAACCACAAGTACACCAGTAGGAGTTCGAAAAGCCCTTCTTTTTATTTTGTTTTCCTGCTCTCCATTTCTCCCCCTCTTAAGATTTTCATGGAAAACCATAGTCAGCCTTTCTATGGTCTGTCGGAATGCATGAATTGATTATCCTGCTCTTTTCCATCTTCCATGCATGTGTAGTAACACTCACATATTATCAATAATTTCATCCTGGTAATATTCAGCTTTTGCATAGAAGATTTTTGCTACTCTTAAGTGAGCTAGAAGACAACTCCAGTGGGATGATTTAGGTTGTTTATGCTTTGGTTTTAGACATATAGATTTAAATTGATTTTCTAGATAGGAAAAAGTAACAAGCCATTTTAGTTCAAAAAACAGAAACCATCAGTGCTGTCTTGTGTTGTGACAGCAAAAGGCTACAGAGCTCTCCTGACAACCTCTCTATTTTTTGGTCTCTTCTTATGCCTTACTCTATTTAATCTTGCTGAAGAGGAATGCATAATATCTGGTCATAAAAATACAAAATTTCTCCTTTAGGAGAAAGAATGGGATAATACAGTTCATCTATATGATACATACATCACCTTTACAATTGTATGCAAGACAGATAACATCCAGGAAAAATAGCTTTAAATAAACAAAGAAACAAACAAAATCCTTCAATATGTAGGTCCAGGAAAGCATATGCTTTAGCATATGTGTAGTCAAGATATTGAACTACATAGGCTCATCTACTGCCAAATTCTGAGTTTCTTAAATGCACAAGATCCATAATAACTATTCAGGTCTGCCATGATCTGTCTTATGCATCTCCTCTAAAAAATTCCTGCTTCAAAATAAATGACTACATTTATAACTGCTTTCTTGTTTATATAATTTGCAAATAGGAAAGGCTAAAAAAATCTTCCTGAGATTCAGACTTTTGCATCAATTTCACCAGTAAAAAAGCAATAAAATTTGCTTAGACAAAATGAACATATTTGTATGAAAATTGATTACCGTTGCCCGTGAGAAGAAAGTGTAAGCATTTTTACCTTAGAATTTTGATTTGTTTTACAAGTTTGAGGTTTCATTTTGATTTTTAGTTGATTGATTTTGTATGGTTTTATTTTATTTATATACTTTTTAACAGTTTCAGAGAAGGTCAGGAGAAGCAATGTGAACTGATGGACTCATGGTCTGATATTCATAACATAAAACCTGTCAAGAGAATAGTTGAAATACTTAGTATTTTTATCACATTATTTTAATAAACCATATAATACATAGAGATTCTTTGATTTCAAAAAGGTTACATGTATCAAAATAAAATAAATAATATTGCAACTAATCACTAGCCAGAATATATACAGAATATATCCTGACATGTGGCTCCATGCTCTCAGTTCTTGCTTCAAACCTTCTGCCTTCCACCATGCAGTCCTCTGTCAGAGAAGAGGGCTAAGGCAGATGGATGGCTTCACCCAGGCAGGAAGGATATAATTCATGCACTATTCTTCATCATCTTACAGACATCATATCTATATTTACCTACTGCAAGTACAGTGTTAGGTAGAGAATTTAGACTAAATATTGGAATGAAGTCTCTTTTGAAGGAGAGTTTGATACCAATAGGGCTTTAATAGCTCTTGCAATCAGTACTTTGTGAGCTGGAAACACACATGCAGATGCTTCCAAACGTTGGTTTGATTGGCGGTCTGAAAAATTCTAGCATTCAAATGCAAAATACTCCCCAAAATAATTATGCTCTCTCCTTCTTTTTCCAGTTCACCTTGCATATTACTCCCCCAGTTGTACCTTTTTTTCCTACACGCCTACTGCAGCTTTACCTTTGCTTTTTCAAACTATTTTGCTACATTCAAATGTGAATATATCCCACATTCACACGCCTACCCTTGTGGTTAGCCTGCAGCAATTGAGGCTTACACCTTCCACCATTTGACTGTTTGGCAAGTGGCATCAGCCTTGAGCCTGCTATTTCACTTTCTGTGTCAGGGGCTGGCACGTGCCTTTAGGGTCATGCTCACCAACTCAGCAGTTTTATCTGCCCCCAATAGAAAAGAGCAGGGCTGGCTGTGCCCAGTTCTACAAGAGTGCAGAAAATCTCCTCTCCTCTGACAGTTTAATCAACAAGCATCTAGGACCCTTTCCAACAATTATACAAAGTTTTCCAGCCAGCAGAGGCCATGTGGGCATGTCTCTGAGCAACTTGGTCGAGCTGAAAATGTCCCTGATCATTGCAGGGGTGTTGGACTAGATGGGTCTTTAAGGTCCCTTCCAATCTGGACTGTTTGATGGTTCTATGATTCCAAACAACTCAGCTATTCACAATATCCTCAGCACCTGGAGCATCACAAAGGCTGCTCACACCTGGCTACCTCTTGTCACCCCCACCTTCCTCACCAATGCTGCTGCTCCCAAAAGCCAGAGAAAGCTACTCAGCCCCAGCAATAAACACAACATAAAAATTAGGATTTTGGTATGTAATTTTAAGAGCTACTTTACTGATACAAGAATTTACACTCACCTCACTGCAAAATACCAGTAGGTGCTTAAAGAGCAAGACACAGGACCAGACAATATCCCTTCCATCACAAGCCTGCCTCTCCCTTGTCTGTAGCAAAGAAAATGTATGCTGAGAAAGAAACTGCAAGACCAAGGAGTTGCATTGGGATTGGAACTTGGGAAGCATCAAGGGGGAAGGAAAGTTCCTGCATAACTACAGGATTATTGAAATGCTAATCTGGCATGTCTTCAGTATTTTTATTCTTTACATTTCTATTCCAGTAAAAGATAGGGTTTTCTTTTTCCCTTAATCACTGCTTCATACTATAGCAAGAAAATCTGGAAACCCAGGGTTTCACACATAAACTTTAGATGGGAGTGAAAGGAAGTGAAGGGTACTGCCTGTGATCTGAAAGGTGAGTGGAGTGGTAATTATACAGAGAGAACTGGAGAACCACATATTAAACACCACAGTGCGTTAGTACCACTACTTTCAGCTGAAAAAACTATAATTTCATCATATGAGATTAATGCAAGCTTTGCTATCCAGCTACTACTGGTTTGCAATCCTGTTTTCTTTGAGGCCAGTCTGGATATGAGGAAATCAAGCAAGGGGGAGCCCAAATTCTCAGGCTTCTGGACTAAATAGGAAAAATTGCTCGTTACATTATATGGGTTATATGGGAAGTCCTGACTGGGAACATGCAGGTAATTAATGTCTTGAATTTCTCAGGTCATCAGTCTTCTAGATATGTGAAAAAACATTTCAATTTTCCCTTTGCGCCTCCTTGCACAACAGCTCTTCCTGTGGAAATGTGTCATTCCTGACTTCCAGCAGTGCCTGTATGAAAAGGCCACAGAGGCCTGAAGCCTTTACATTCACCCAGGGTTTGAAAAGCTTTTCTGCTGTTTCCTGCAATAGGTGGAACTTCTGATGCCACGTTGTCAGCCTAGTGCGTACTCTGACAAGGGTTTGTTCCGCAAAGTCTCCTGCTCTTCCTCCACACAGGTCCCACTGTCACCTGTCTGCTGGAGCTGCCGGGCTCCATGCCCTGCAAGACACCACTCCTGACAAGTCCCCATCGACCCCTTCCCTGATTTTATAAATGACACCTCAAAAAATGCCCTACGCTCATATTAATTTTTTAATCCTCCTCCTTAGACAAGCCAGGCAGCTCATGGGAGCTCCCATTGACATTGACATTGAGCTCTCATTTCTCATCCACTCCATGTCTAGCACTTCAACTCAAGGCAGAGACTGAGAAAAGGAAGACGTGTCTATCCAAATATTGCTATACCTCCTTCATAGTTTTACTTTCTATCTATCTGCTTGACCATCAGCCTGAGCAGCAAGGTGCAATTTAAATGAACTGTTGTCATTTATATATGAGCTGCCATTTAGCTGCTCATTAGAGGAACACAGCTTTAAAAGATTGTGATGAGTCTGTTAGCTTCCCTTAATAACATCTTTCAAAACCAGCAGTGATATTGTGCTAAAAAAAACCCTTTTGTACTTCAAATTCTCATCAACTCTATCAGTCCTAAGAGCATTAGCCAAGGTTTGAGCAGTTCATCATCTCTATTACATTCATTTACATGCTATTGTGCTTGACACTGGATAATAAGGGCTTATTCAGCAATACCTCATTTTTTGATCCGGTAAATTTACTAGAGCCTTTATTCTTTAAATTGATTTTATTTTATGCTTATTTTTTTCCCATCACTTGCCTTCTTTTCTTGCAGCTTACGGCAGCACAGATCTTTGAATGTAAAATAGTAGGGGTAACATTGATCTTTCAATTACTGTACTTCCGACTCTGGTTCTCTTGACCAAACTTGACCCACTCCAATAACAAAAGGACCTTCTGTTTCCTTCAGACATGGTGTCAAAGTTTTTATACAAGCACCATTTACTGGATGACAGACATCAATCATATTTCTAATATTGAGTCTATTGCCACCAAACACAGAAAACTGGCAGTAGGACAGGAAAAGATCACGTTTTCCCACTGAGATTCACACCCATGTATATATGGTCCAATTCAGCAGCATGAACTTGCCATGACACATGGGTCCCCTCTGGAAAACGTTCATCTGAACCTTTGGAAATGTTTGTGATCTGCTTGTTGTTTAGCAGCTGCCTGCACTATGGCAGCCCCTGGGGGTACTACAGGCAGTTGTTTAGGCTCTGTATATTAGTTTGGTAGAAAAGGACATTGATTTAGGCATATGGCTGGTATTCTCTTCTCCTCTCAAGATAAATAACCCAGTAACCATGCAAAAGGTAGTTAATAGCTTCCCTTTGGGTTTTATGGAAAACAAACTTATTTTAACATCGTCATAATTACGGTAAAACCTTTCCATAAAATGCACACCAGTGTATTTAATTAAAACAGGTAACTTGTCTAGCTAAATCTGCAAAATTCAAGTGCTAGCTTCCACAGAATAAATATATGCAGAAACACTGAACCTGGGTAAGGGCAGAAATTATTTTTACTGCCATTAGCCTGCAGTGCCATATATGTGACCAAGAAGTGGCTTTTGAGGCACCTTCATCCTCTTTCCCTACAGGTATGTTTGAAGTAAATGGGAGTGATCCTACACCCATTACATGCTAGAATATGAGATTGAATGGGGAAGAAAATTACCTGGTCTTCATGATTACCTCCTCTTTTACAGCCAAGAATTAAAAATACATTTCGATTACTTCACATTTGGAACGGTCCTGCTACAAAAAATAAAGGCAAGAGAATTGGATCTGCTGTGTCAAGCTTCCCATCCCCCATCCCTGAAAATCACCAACCCAAATGTCACTTGTCTGTGTTGGTTCTCACAGAAGGCAAACCGTATGTTACATTCCCAGTGTCCGTACACTTCGTCAGCTCCTAAATAGCTGACTGCCCTGAACGGCTGTTGGCCAGATTTTGGTTCTCTTCCAGGGCTGAAAGGCAGAGAGGGCAGGAGATGTCCTGCTGCTATTCTCCTTTCATTTAGAAAATGGAGAGGCTGTCTGGCTGCCAACTTGTCAGTGCAAATAAGTACCCTCTGCAGACTTTATCAGATGAATCCCAATGTGAAAACTTTTTACATATGAATTGCTTTGCAAGGAAGGCTCCACTCTTTTCAGAACACATAAGGAAAAGAACAACATAAAGGAAGTGAAAAAGTAAAGAACCTGCACTGAAAGGTCACTTCAAAGAAACAAAAGTTCACATGGCTTCTTTCTCCTCTTCTTTCTTTTTTCACAATTGGCTCTCCCGCATCTACATGCTGCTCCCCTAACTGCAGCATCTTAGTCACCACAAGCCTCATCAGTGTACAATTAATTACTCCTGTTAATCAAAGCTGAAAGGCTGAAGGAACTACAGTGCCCAGTAGATCAGTAATGGCCAGAAGCCCACGGACAGCCCACTAGGTGAGCAAAGACAAAAGGAGCTCATAACTATCCAATTTTCAGCAGCCTAGGCAGAATGGCCAGCTGAAAGGAGTATTAGTCTGTAAAAGACAAACACTTGTCCTGGAAAATCACCAGCACTGCAAATGGTAGCCAGGACCGTGGTTATATTAAATCAATATTGTCAGTTACATTATTAAATATTAATCTAAGATATTAAAAAAGGGAGCATTCCTCTGCCTCTGCCAGAGACAGTTGTGTAATCACACAGAAATCACTTCATTTCAGTTTCTCTCAAATTCCCATCTGTAAAACAGATAATAATATTTTCAAGCACTTTCAGCAAGCTCATCTCTCTGGGCAGGCTCCCTGGCCTCTCATAATGCACATCCACATTCTCTCAGAGACAGGCACCTTCAGAAGCCACTGTCATGTTACAGAAGAGACATGGCACTGAAACTCCAGGGTCTCACCAGCTCTTGCTGGTTGCAAAGCTGGAAGAGCTTGGGCTAAAAGAGCAAAAAGGGTAGATTGGAGTGCTTTACGTAAATTTTTTGTCTTAAAATCAGTTGACTCCAAAAAGCACTGTCCTCAGCCACTGAAAACAGCTGTTTGAGACTGACACTGAAGTGTTATCAGCTCTCTTGGAGGATTCACAGTACTAAGGGAATGCAATGCAAGAATGAGTGACAGTGACACAGAGTTGACAAAAAAACCCCATGCAGGACCACACATTTCTGTCACAGAAAAAGGAGTGTTAAGGATAGGAGAGAGGCACCAGATATCACGTATCTAGCAGGGTCTTGCTAGATTATGCTGCCCGGGACTGCATCTAGACGGCTCTTGAGTGATATTCTGACCTAACGACAGGTACATATGAAAGAACATAGAGAACAAGTGCAAGTAAACCACAAAAATGCCACCTCAGCACATACATCCTATTTGTGCCAACAGTATTTTAGTACCCCAGAATACTGCTGAAGCCTAAACTCCTTATTAAAGCACTTGCACAAATTGCCTGCTGAATGAGCTGATGAAATGTGATCCCAGAATATAGTAACTGAAGGACAAGAAAACTTTGAGCCTAGACAGTCATGGAGAAGTCATGTTCTTTATGCTCTTAAGAAATTCCTGTACCATATTTATTTCTGTCTTCCTAAGAACATGCTGTGGATGGAAAGCCAGGTAAAGTGACAGTGGCTCAGCAGAAGGACACTGGGTGAGGTGGTGCCCAGGCTTGACTGCACACAACCCAAGCAGAGTCAAGCTTGAATAGCAATGCATAGAATAACTACAATAATGACTGTTTGTGGTGATAATTACAGTTCTCTAGGAAAGGAGTCTGTGTTTTCCAAGATTTTGTGATTTTATGGTGGATTCTTAGCCATATATTAAGAATTTGTAGAGAAAAAAAACATGAGAAAAAAGGGACACTGTTGATGGGTTACTGCTACTTTCTTTACTATGGATAATTCTGTCCATTAAAATAAACTTGAAGGTGAACAGAAACAAGCAAGTTAATGCCTGTAATACAATAATTGCCAGCAGGGCATCTACTTCATAAATCTGCATGTGAGAGATCTAAATCACAAAAGACAGATTAGTTTTCATTACTTCTCTCCTAACATGACAATTTCAATGGCCAATTATTTTCTAATGTGTTTGCCATAGGCATCGCACAGAATTTATGTCACTTTTTAAGCCAAGAGTCTTACAAACACAGATGTCAAGGTTTGTATATGTCATTATGTCTCATCTGAAGGCCAGGATCAGTAGGAATAAAGCTTTCAGAAATAGCTATTTATGTGGGGTGCCGAAGCACTCAAAAATAAAGAGATGCATAGTTGCAGGTCAGTGAAAGAAAATTTTGGCCACTAATACAATTAGTTGAACAAAAAGGCCGGAGTGCAAGATCTGAACTGGAAAACCTCAGCAATTAATGATTCCACATCAGACAGGGTCAGACTGTCCCCAGTCTCTTCTTTGGGGGGATCTCTATAAAGGACATGTGGGAGGTGCAGGGCTGATCTCCCATCCTGGGGAAAGAATGAGAAGGAATAAAAAGGAATGAGAAGGGCTGTGGGACGCCCACACTGATTTGAAGCTATGGATCTGGTATTCCAATACATGGTGTGGACCACTAAGTGGGAAAACACCTGTGCCACTGTCTTCATAGGTGGGTTGTATCACCAGCAAAGAGCAGCTTGGCTGGTGCTGCCCACACACAGCTGCTTACATTGCTCTGCACCCTTGCTGTCACTCGGGCTGAGGCGAGACTCTCACCACTTCTGGGACACAACAGCAGAAATGCAAAGGAGAAGACATCTGTTTTCTTTTGAGAGGGACTGGCTGGAGAACTAGAGTGGAAGAGAGCAGGGAGCACTAGCTGAAACACCTTCACATTCAGAAATCAGCTAGCAGCCAGCCAGCTAGATTCTGCTCTGGTTTTGTGAGTGGACCTCCCCACAGTTGCTCCGTCTGTACTTCTCTCACTGTCCATTTGGCTGATCCCAGCATCACTTCCCAGACTTGCTGCCCATCAGCAAGGCCCAGAGGGCTGTGATGGGAAAGCACCAGCCTAAAGAAGTTTTACTGAACTTGAAAGCATTACAATGGAGGTTCCAGAGGTGAGGAATGTGGCACCAATCTTATTTCTACCATTTACTGTATTTTTTTTTCAGTTTGTCTTTGTCCTACCTGTAACTGTAACTATTAAGATACACCCACAAATGCTGGTCCAGACTTGCAGCCAGCCCTTTAAGACCTATAGGATTATTCCAACCTAATAAAATCCTCCTTTCTCTCCAGAAAATGACAACCTTCTACCTGCTCACCTGACAGTGGCACCATAAGCCACTGTAATTGAAGTCCAGGAGCAAGCCTGACAGAGAGATTGGGGGATTTTTTTGCTGCTCTCTATCAAAACAAACAACAGAACCAGAGACAGGTTTTGCTGCTAAGTACTAATGTAATTTGTCTACAGGTTCTTTTGTTCTGTTCAGTGCTATGTTTCCTAAATCTATATTAAATTGTTCAGCAGACTTCTGACCTTGAGTGGTATCTGGCAGGTAACTGCTACCCAGACCAAACTCCTCCCCAGCCCATAATGACAGCATATCATTGGTTCTAGTACTCAAAATCAGGTAAATTTCTGAAATTAGGGAAACATTATGAATGTTCTGCATTGAAATTAAGTGGTGAGATCCAGCAACTATTGTGCAGTTTTTCCTTCCACTATCTCCGTGTTATTCCCAGCCTGGAATGCTATGAAAGGCAATAGCCACATTGGTCTCCTGTGGGACTGCAGTCTTTAACTGGGAATGGGACCGATTTCCCTCGCGGCTGTTCTCAGAGGAGGGAAAGCCCCAATTCAACTCTTGCTTTTCCCCAAGGGAGTGAAAAAGAGAAGGGAGCCAGGGTAAACAATAGCTTCAATCAGCCACACACACATGAAACAAAGGGATTTTTTTTTTTTTTGCTGCACAGCCAGAAGAGGAGGGGTCTGACTGGCATTCAGACTTTGCAGCATCTCACTGTGGGAGAGAGGTCTTCTGCAGTCATTACTCTCCTATGGTGCTTGTTATTGACAGCGCTTTCAGCTGACTCTGGCAGAGAATAAAAGTATCCCTCTCAATAATATCATTCACTTTCCCTGCTTGCTGTGCTCCCTCTCTGTGCCTCTTCCAGAGCACATGTGCAGCTGACACTGAGTGAACATGGTGACCTCCTCTGAATATGCATAAATGCTAAGGATTGTCTGATTTTTTTTCTCTGCTGCCATGGCTGACCGAAGCAATAGCCAGGCCAGCATTTTGCTGATGAGAGAATGCACCAGTTTGCAACTGCTAGCCCACAGATGGCCAACTCATAAGTCTGGCATCCAGGCTCACATTTAGTCTCATAAGCAATTTAGAAAGCATCTAGTTAAAACTGATGAGACATTGATGGTCAAATAATGTGCATCTACTTTTATTTTCTTAAAACAATTGAGACATACATCAATGTGCTGAGCATGGACTAGATAGCAGGGAGAAGAAAATTAATGTTACCAAATTATCCTTTAGAATTTAGCTCTGTAGTGCTTGGCAGTCGGAGTGTGCACAACTGAAGTATATTGGATGTAAATGCAGATTAAAGAACTGGCTTTATTCCCACTGGAGCTATGTAGATCCAACACCACTGAACTTCTGTAGGTTATACACATGAAAAAGGCAGATTCACCATCTCTATACCTTTAAAATCAAAATGGGGGTGTCCTCACAATGATAAGAGTAAACATAATTAATTTTGCTCTTGATTGTTGAGCACAATGCTCTTTAGTCACTTCCTGCTTTTTAGCACTTCAGATTATTATCTGAAAGCATTTTCTTAATCCATGAAAAGCTAAAGGCTCACTTTTTAGTTTTAACAGAAAATGGTTAGTATATTATTTACACTTTAAGACCAGAATATCAAAACCAAACATAAAACTGATTAAAATACTAGAAGAAACAGTATTGAGGTCTGCTGAGGCTTATTTGCTCTTCTGATAGTCATTGTCATAAGGAAGACAAAGAAAATGAACAGTGCCATTGTCTGATGAGTGCATTTACACTGGATTTACTTCAAGAACTTTGTAACACAAAAGCAAGGGTTCAATTAATCACAGACAAAATTTTAAGAAATAAGTAAGTCAGTGAAGTATTTGGGAATGTCACTGTACATTCATTACTCATGATCTGCCTCCCTTGTAGGATAAAGTCATTCTTAAGTCATCTTTATATTGCTCTCCTCCCACTTCTATCAGTGAAACTAGAATACTTCTTTATATTCCTTTCATTTGTGCTTATATTCCTACTAGCAAGCTCACACACTCTGTTGGCCACTGACTCCTTGGCTGTTCCAGCTGGAATAATGCTTCCAAATGACTGCAACCACCAGTGCCACCAACAAAGAGATCTGCAACAACTTCACTCTTCTTGAGCCCGTGATGCCCATCACTTGCAACAAGTCTCCTGTAAACCCCACCAAACACCCAATTCTCATCTGATACAAACTGTTGTAGCTAAATTAGAGTAACTGTTGATTTATACTAATTGTATACTAATTTATTTATATTAATATGTAATTCATATCTGTTCTTAAATCCTGAACATAAATCTTCCTGTAAGCAGCCAGAGTAATAACAAAATTTTCCTTGCAAAAGCTTGAAAATAACCTAGGTTTCCATTATAGGTTGCTTGCCATTACTGTTGATTAAAGTCTTGGAGCTTTCATAATAAGAAGGTAGTTTAACAGAGTCAAACACAAGAATATCATGGCAGGGATGAAGGATCAGAAACCATCTCTGGTGGTCAGTATTACTGCTAATAACTGCCATGTCTTAAGCAAATGAAAATAGTTAGCTGCTCAGTAAGAGAAAGCAGATGAAACAGGCATCTGGAGAATGGGAGGAAGAGCATTTATAAGGACTTGTGTCAGGAAAGAGAGGTAAAGAATTCAGCAGCACTGAGGTTTTTAGTGAGCTTCCAGCAAACCTGCTATTATACAATAGTTAGATAAAATGAAAAAAACCCAGCTGAAAAAAACCCACCAAGTTTGTTAGTTCTACTAACAGTACAGTGAAAGAAGAGTCATTGGCACAGCTTTATTGTCCAGGAAGAAGTAAGCATCTGCTTCTGCTGTGACCCAAGAGACACTTGTCCTCTTAGAGTCTGCACTGCAAGGTCCAGATAAGATGGCTGAAGTGCTAGCCATGAGAGAAAGAAAAGAAAGACTGAAAGACTGGAGAGCTTGGAAATAAAGAAATAACCATAAATAAATGGTCCTCTAATAAAACTAAATTAAAAGTAACAGTCAAAATCAGAGTGTTCATTACCAAGGTTAAGTTACTGAAAACTTTAATAAATAATTCACCATGTAATTTTCTTTAACTGTTAAGCTGCCTTAAAAATTTGTGTGGCATAGCAGCCATGTAGCAATTCCTCTGTTTTGTGGAAAATACAGAGAAAAAGTGTTAGTGCCAAGTTCTGTAAATGATCCTTGAGAAGTAGTAAGAAATTAAATAAGTCATGCTTTATTCCATTATTAGGTATGTGATCCAAGGGCATGAGATGTTATATCATGTGTGGCTGCATAGTATGTGACTTGAAAGAACCTACACCCCATTTATTTTGATGTAAAAAATATATATTGCAATTCACATATAAACCCCAACAGTTTCATTTTGGAAAACACTGAAAGGGTAATTTTGGACTTCTAAAGAATGAAACAGTGGGAAACATTTGAGAAAAATAACAAGTTCCTAAAACACTGCTGCTGATCAATATTTTCTTTGTAAAACAGTGCATGCACAAAGCCATCCCTTAATTTTACTTACAGTATCTGGTATTTTCCTCAACATTCAATTTTTGGCATAAATTAATTAATTGGAATCTCCATCAAAACCTGAACCCAAGAATTCACTTCATACATCAATATTTGAAAATGTGGCTTATATGTATCATAAAAGTTAAAACTTATCATGAGTAAAAAGGTATCCTTTTTCTTATTTGTAGCTTGTTCTTAGAATTATTAGTTTTACATTTTTTTCTTTGGTTTTTTTTTAAGATCAGTTTCCTGGTGTTTGAGAACTTCAGGCTGAAAAATTGAAAAATACAACAGAAATAAAAATTCCGTTTCCTCAGGCTATAAATAAGTTACTGCATGCATGAATTGTACCCTGAAATTTGTAAGAAAAACTAAAATAAGCATCACATTCCTAGAAATCATGGTCTTTGAGAACACTGAGAATTATCACTAACATACTGATAAACTTCCTGTACAGTAAGAATATTTTCAGGGGAAATAAAGTCTGTTCAAACCCAAATACCCTTGAACTGAGGCAAAGCTAAAGTTCAGAGCTTGTTTTTCAATTCATATTTTAATTAAAGAACTCAGCAAAAGACAGAGAAATTCAACCCAATTTATATTTTCAGCAATAACATTTGAAAAGTAACCTAGCAAACAATACAAATCAACCAGACGTATAAAATACATCTTCTCCTATAGAACTGCAAAGGCAATTCTGGGTTTCATCAGAGGAAGATGAAGGAGCTGCTATTTAACACAACACCTGCTTATATCTTCAAGTGCAATTTTTCATTTGAATTGTTTCTAGTAACAGCTGATTGTATTCAAGCACACAGCAGTAAATTAAACAGGTGAAAAGAAGTAACTGAGCCTTCAAAAATCAGTATGTGAAAATTATCCTTCTAATTAGTGTTAACTGAAGACAAGGAAAAAAAAGTTTAGCTGAGGTTGATTTTTAAATCAAGAGTCAAGTCTAGTTGTTTCCCAATGACAAAACAATTCTTTTAGGAGAACTGTTATCACTTCCATGATGAACATGTCTAAGCCTGAGTGATCTCTGTGGACAGAGCAACTACAGAAAACTGGTATGAGTAATAGCATTTAATGAGACTGGTAAAATTCCCAAACAAACCAAACAAACAAATGTAATGTTCTTTTGTTTTTCTTTCATTTCCTAGAAGGGACAGTTTTCTCTGCTGAACAGGTGATTAATGGACTCCCACTGGAAGGCAAAGGATGCATTTTGACAAAGGATGTGTGAAACCAGGCCTGGTCCCAGCCTTGGGCTGTCTTTCCTGCTTCCACGTTGCATGATCCTGCTCACACATATATCAGATAGAAGATGAAGCTTCTTCTTGATAAGAATAACCTTAGCTGATCCCAGACTTCATGTGGGAATAAAAGTGCAAGAAAAAGGAAAGACAGTGCAATGCTGAATCTGACATGGGACAGATTATACTGCAAGGAAGGCACCTTTCTGTCCTCATGCTGGGAAGCAGTAGGTACAGCTAGAAAGTTCTGAGAAACTCTTTTAATGTGAAATTCTGGATTCAAACATCTATTGCCTTAAAACCCTCTTATTGCATACTGTTTTGCCTGATTGGTGGTACGTGTTTTATAGCTCAGGATATGAAGGACTATATTGTGCATGATTTTCTTACATAATTACATGATATAAATCTGCACTGCACTACACAGAAGTCAAAAGGTTTCACAGTGTTATTTGAATAGGCCTCTTTGTGTTTCAGACATACAGACAACAACAGACATTCCCTGTCTGTTAATGACATAATAATCTATTTTTTAATAGGGTAGTTCCAGTTTCTTGGTCAAACAAGCACTTTTAACATCCATTACATAAATAAATGCACTTTTTAAAAAATTTAGTATTTATCTGTTGGTAGGCAACATTTCTTAGATGCCTGTGTTCTAAATTTTACATGAGGATAGCAAATTTTATTGCTTTCATCTCAAGGAGCTTTAACTGATGAGACAGCTGTGAATGGAAACCCATCCATGGAACCTTATGTTGAGCCAAGTATGTCCAACAATCCACTACACAGACGAGGAGAAAATGCTTCTTCTCTCTGCTCATAAAAAATTCATTGTATATTAAGCAGCTATTCTGCAACCAAACTCCAAAAAGAAGCTGCCAAACTGCAAACCTCTAATAATCCTCATGAAAGCTTCAGAATATTCTTTGCAATGCAAATATGGATGAACCATAAGTCAGGAGTAACTGTCTTTTGGAGTCTGCCCCTTCCCGATTGTAACTATATCACACCTGGTTCAATTACAGCAATTGCTTTCACAGAATACCTGTCTGAGAAACTTGGCCAGTTTTAATAAGGATTTTGTCCTGGAAAACTTCAATGGGCTACTGTATTTTGTTCTTTGCTTAATTTCCTCTCCTACATTACTTTTTAATCTCTCAGAGTAACTGCATCACAGAAGAACCTCATGGGCAGAAGCGACTGTCTCTCAACCACAATTTTTTGACTTTTGTATTGGAGCACACCAGGAAACCACTCAAGATGTTCTTAGAAGCAATTAGGGTATTGGCTATATTGGGAGGCCCTCAGGGTTTACAAGCTCTCTTAGCATGAGACCAATTCATGGATGCTTAAGTTGTAATGAAGCAGAAAAAGTATAGAAAAATAAACAATTTAAAAATATTTAAGTCTCTGGAGCATGCTTCTGACATATTTTCCAAATACCAGAGTAGTCTATGATTTAACAATAGGCTTTTTCCTTGAGAAACACTAAAAATTTCTTTAAAATTAGACAGTAGCATGTGAAAGCTGAAAAAGCAGGACAATATTAAGAGAAAACAACAAGGGACTTGACCCTTCATCCAGCCCAGAAGCAATAATCCATAAGAGCTAAGAAACTCTACGTAATACAGACAAAGTCCAAAGTTTGATCTTTAGAGAAGCTGTCAAACAAAATCTCAATAAATCCACAAGCAATGAAAGTTCTTGAATAGTAGTCATGATGCCATAATTTTGAGCATTTCAAAAATGTGATGAAGTCAAAAGTTCGACTTTTCCTTACAAATTCTGCTGTGATAATTCTGATTATGGTGCTCAGAAGAATAGCAGTTTTGTGGACAAATATATTTATGTTTTGAATTCAGCTTTCTATTTTTTTTTTACAAGAGTAGAAAATCATGAAGACATGATGCTTTTAAGAAACACCTACTAGTAGTTTCATGTGCCCAAACAACAGATTAGGGAGTTCTAGAGGACCCACAAGAATGGAAGATAGCAAGCATAAGAAGTGTTGAGAAAGCATTTATGTAACTAAGGTGTAACCTTGGAGTCAGAAATCTAAAAGATAGTAACTACTAGAAAATTTGAAAATTTGATATTAATGTTTATTAATGTTTAAGCTTTGTGCAAAATGCTGCAAAGATAGCACTAATAAGAAATTGAATTTTCACACAGATATTAGTTAGTTTGGGGTCTTTTTTCTGGAAGACATAGAAGCAGTCCTGAGGGGACTATGGTGGAAACTGCTAAAAAGATGACAAAAGACAAAAGCCAGCTGCTGGGGCAGTGCTGTCACCTGAGCTGCAGCAGGGGTTGTTGTCAGAGTTGGTGTAACAGGCTGGGTCATTCCCTGCCTCTCATCTTCTGCTTTGTTTAAAACATGCTTTTAAATTTGAATTGAGTGATCAGTACTGACTTCTTTTCCCTCCCTAGTGCATTTAGATTATTAATGTGGGAAGAATGCCCAAGACTGATACACAGTCATTCTAGGCCACTTAATTAAATTTCATTTTATTCTGGTTGGATGATGAGTATTGACCAATTTGCTTGCAGTTAGCTCCTGGCCTATTTAATTCCTTTCAAAAGCCTGCTCACTAGCACAGTGAATCTCCTTCTGGCTATTAACACTACAAGGAAATATCCCATTTGGTTTTGTGAACACTCTATTCTCACCAGAGTTAAACTGCAGAATTGATGTTGTACGAGCTGACTTGCACTAGAGATCCAGCACAGCAGAAATATCATTAGATGGTGGTATAGGCAGCTGGGAGGGAAGCTGGAGATGTGGACTGATGCACAACAGGAATAGCCATCCAGTCTCCTTCACAGGGCACAGAACAAACCTAGCAGCAAGTTGCAAAGCCAAATGGACTATGCTTTCTGTTCAAGAAGGTACTATAAATTAAAAGTTGCATCTTCTCCAAAATATTGCCCTATTTATAGACTAATATTAATTCTATAAACCAGTGCAAATCACAAGACAATAATAATTATTCATTTGAATGATCTACTATTGAGAACACTGTAACACACCTCTGATTTGCTGAAATGGTCCCCAAACTCTTTGAATCCAGTTCTTTCTTCCTATTTATTGCCTACTTGGCAGCTAGCACAGAAGTCAGCAGAGTCAGATTACTGAAAAGAAGATTTACAATCATATTTTGCACTAGAGGATCCTCTAAAGAGAGCATGGAAACAAGTACCCACAGGAGAGGAAAAGCTGTAGGATCCCCTACTTCTGTTCACAAAGAGGATTCACTAGAGAGACTAAAATGCTTGCATTTATACTGTGCTCTTAAGTGCTATTACTTATTACCATTTATGTGATTACAGGCTGTGTTCATAGCAATAAAATAAGGCTAAGCTTGGGTAGTACTAATAGCCCAACTAATTACACTGCTATAAAAGGTTTATGGGTGGTATAAATTTCAATATTATTACTACCATGGCATGGCACTCAGGCTTTGTCTGAAGGAAGGTGTTGGAAAGCCAATCTCCATGTGCTCTATTTTTACTTTAATTCATAAGCAATTAGTGAAGACAACAGGATACAGGACCATTCCCACCTGGCTGTAGGACCAACTTAATTCATGTCTAATCCTGCAGCTACAGTAGAAAAGCATTATCACTATGGATTCCTGTTTAGAGACGGAAAATATCAAAAGGTTTTTTTTCTCATTTCTATGGTCATTTAAAATGCCAGCAGTGTTCCTTTAGCTGCCATACATCAAGAGCAATCTGCAATATTCAACTGGAAAATTAAAAACTCTCTCATCTTCTACTTTGTGAATTTGCTCTTATTAATAAAGAGACATGACCCTACTTTTATCTAGACTCAGAAATGGCAGAAGATCCACTTAGGAAGGATACACACCACCTTTAGTGACATTGCTTTGTAGAATACTTCACGGGTTCTGGGCCATATTACAGATAAATTCAAAAGTGTCACAATGATGTTATTTGGTGTTAGAAAATAAAGAAATCTTCCCAGAGATTATTTCAACTCCTTGAGTAAAAGTAGGCAGTTGAAGGCAGAAAATATCACGGGACTCCAAATTTCTATAGGGCACAAGAAGACCCTGAATTTGTTTTACACTGTTCTACCTCCTGTATCAAAACAGACCTGCCAAAAATGGATCATTGCTGTTTCATGAGTAGGGGAAGGAATCTTCTAACAAGACAGCTAGAGCTGCCAGTGGGGCATTTGAACCAAGCAGGAAGTGTGAAAAGGAAACACAGGAGAGCTTCTCAATCAGGTGGCTTTTCTTGCATGTTACCACAGAAATTGAGCTTTATAATATGATGGATTTAACTAGGCAACTGGGAACAGCAGGGAAGGAGGAGCTGCTCACTTACTGGAGCCAGAAGACAAAAGGCAGTCTGCCAAGGCCAGACAAAAAAATATTGACAGTGCTCATCCAGAGTCAGGAAACGAGGATTCACTGTTACTGGAAGGAACACACTGCCACATACTGTTGCTGAGTGGGAGGATGTGATGACAAAGTCATTACAACTGGTTTTAGAATGAACAACTGGGGCCATTGCTGGGGCATGAGGCCACCAAGACTGAAAGGGATCTTATAAATTGGATTGGAAATGCATGTCACACAGTACATAGCTGTACCTACGTTACCCTTTGCAAGACTAAAGCCTCGAGACCTGCAGGGTATTCTGATACTGCATTCCAGCTGCAATGCCTTGTGCCCCACAGTAGGCATGTAGGCAAACATAATTACTTCAGGACATTCCTAAGAGTTCATTCTACAAGATAACTGCCAAAAGTGGCAAAAAGCATCTTGTCCTCCTTCACAAGCTGTACCTGCTGCCAGTAGATTTTCTTCCTTTTACAAGCAGAAGGATCAGGCAGCCATCGTAACAACACTTGCAGGCTGTGTGCCTTTGGTGGCATGGGACACTTCTGCACTCGGTGAAGGCTCTACACTCTCTTATCCTTCTAAAAGCTTGGATCAGTGGACAAACTGCATGCATTGGGCATAACATCAGCGGCACTGTTCAGTCCTTTCACTCATATGCCATTATTTTACCTTCCTCTGGCCAAAAAGAGCACAGGCATGTGTAGCCTCCTTTTCGGAGTGCCAACTACCAAACCTATCAAGGCAGGCACCCTTCTCAGTACAGTCAACCACAAACACTCAAAAATTTCTTCAAATGAAATATCTCATTTTAAATATGAGAGAGAGCTTATGGAATCTCATTATGCTGAACACAGTAAACTTGATATTATAAGAGGAAATTGAAATTCCATGTTTGAAAACTTTTCTTTGCTACCATGTTAGAAACATAGTTCTTATGAAATTCAGAGGAGGTATTTTCATTTGACAAAACTAAATGAGGATTTTAAGAAAAAAACAGACATATTTATTATAATGAATCTCTTTTCAACAGTGTTCTATAAAAGCTGGCACCACTGTTCGGTACAAAGCACAATGTTTGGCAGTTTGCTTCACTGCCTCTGCTGATTTTCTTTCCTGTTCACAGCAGAGAAGCAAGAATAAGATTATACTTTAAACAACTTGTTCAGTGTTAGACACTGAATCAAAGCTAGAAATAGAATTTTGACACTTTAAACTTGTTGTGTAACGCATTTGAACATATGGCATCTAGAATAAAACAGCTTTTAAAGGCACTCAGCAACCACAGTAATGGACGGATGGACAGAGAGATAATCTGTGTGCTTCTGGTGTGATTTACTGCCTTGTAGGAACCTGTGCTGTACAGAACTGAATCTGCAAATTCCTTAAGACTGTGCTTGACTGAACTCTAACCACAAGGGGCACACCTTTCAAATGCAACTTCATTGGTTTTATTTCCATGGCAGCAGCTGCGAAAAGGTTATCCTGCTCAGATTAACTGCACCAGTATTTGTGATGAAATGTTTAATCATCAAATCCCTATCAGATACTATTCATATTTACTATATTTCAAAAAGATAGAAATGCAAATTTGTCTGTGTTACTAGAGGATATAGCTCAAAAGCTGATTGGACTCTTCTGTGTTAATAAAATGCCTGACTTCAAAATAGTCTATGTTTCCTCAAAAGTCATCTATATGAAAAATTCTCATTACAGCTTATACATAAATCAAATCCTTGTGAAATTTCATTCAATTTCTGTCCATATTTTGGATATGGATGTGATCCATTACTGACATAGTGAAAATGCAGCTCTGTAACAGAGAAAACATTCTAAAAGGCAGGTAGTTTTCTTTTTTCTCTTGCTCTGTGGTACGTATTTCACCTTTATACATTTGATTATTTCAGACAAAGGCCCTGAAAAATTACCTCATAATTTGGTCTTATTGTATCATTTATTTTGATAACAGCATGCCTTGTACAACCCAATATTGCTACTTTGATGTTCATTTCATTTCTCCTCCTAAAAATAGTAAACAAGTTTTATCCACATGAAATTGTGTTGGAATAAAAATTGTTCCTAACATATTAATGTGGAGTTACTACAAAAGAAGCTAATGCCTCATTCAGAATCAAATGCATCGTCTGAGGATAATTTCAAAGATGTGATCAGTTAAGAAGCAATTCCCATCTATAGGTAATATTTGGAATAAATTACAAAAATGCTTATAGGATGAAGACAGGGAAGCAGGGAGTGGAGTCTAACACAAATAAATGAAAGGACTCTAAAAGATGAAATCAAAACTAAGAAGAGAAATAAAGCTTTGGATTGCACTGACAGTAGGAGAAGCAGCATAAAAATTATTTTGGTATGGTAAGGATAAATGGAATCAGCAGGGAATTCCTCTGATCACAGATGCGACCCAGGGCTCTCAAATTACACAGAGGATGTGAACTGCTGTTCTCTAGGCATGCTGAGTCACTCAGCTTTCTGCAAGCCTACATCACTGTTTTGGTCTCAGCTCCCATGGCTCTTCACAGCCTTGTTTTCTTGATTTACATGTCTGTTTGTCTGTTCAGGCAATCTCTTCACAGACTTCGTTGTATGCAACCTCCAAAATTTTCCAGAAGGCTACAGGAAGATCATAATGTATTTATGTTCTGAAGTTAAAATAAAAAATTGGTTTCTGCTGCACTTTGCTTTTTGCCAGGTTCAACCAAATTCTAAACATAAATTCCCTGTTCAGTCTTGTGGCTATCTCTATTTCAGCCTCAATGTCGTTCAGTCTTTTCAACCAGAACTGGACAAGATCAAAAGACAATTTTTCTCTGAATAATTATTCCCTGAGGGAGTCAAGGACTTAGAAAGGGGTACCATCAACTCTTGTCCATAAACAGCCAATCCTCCCCACCAAATTTGCAACTTGGATATGGTTGGTCTGGTTAGTAATAACACAGAACCCAAACCTGACTGCCCAAACAGCCAGCCACCATGCAACCATCTGGAGACTGTGTCATCTGCAATTTCAGGCATCTAGAGTATTTGGTTTTGCAGCCTATGCCTGCTTTTGAGTTTGACAGAGGCAAACCACAGATTTCTATTTCCACATGCAGGAACTGAAATCCCTTTTGCTCCTCTCAGTCATCTCACCACTGGAAACAGGGTAGTTTGAGCATTTACAAGAGATGATCACTGAGCAATGTCACTTTGTGACTCCGGGGCCATTCAGACTTGGGAAACCAGAGATCAGTTCTCCAGGAAACAGTCCTTGAGAAACTATTCTGTTTAAGTGCTCCTGTTTGCAGTTCCTTTCCCCAGCAGTTCCCTCACAGAGTCCTTTTGTCAATCAAACCAGCAAAACCAGAGTTCCAGCAGCGACATTTCAAATCCTTTCTTGCAGTGACACACGGCTAATTAAGTACCACTTTCCCATGCTGGGAACACTTGACCACAAGAGGGGAAGAATGACCTAGGCAGGTCTCAGGGAGGAATGTGGGCAGTGCTGGTGGAAACACTCCTGTGTTTTCTCTACTAAGAAGAAAAGGCAGACTGCAGTCTTCGGAGTATCTGTTTGGAGACTGTACAGTTCTGCCAAACCCACTGCCTCGGTGCTTAGGGTATAGTGAATGGACAAATACAACAAAAATAATCCCCTTGTTAAGGATGCTGCTGGGCTGCAAGGGTGGTTTTCAGAGCAAATATCTGTATTTTCTGAGCTTTCCCATCTTGCAGATGTCTGACAATGTTCCTAAGAACTTCTTCTGTGACCATGTCTCCCTGAAGACTCACCAAACTTAATTCCTCATGCTAATATTTTCCTTACCTACTAGATGGTATCCACATTTGAGAGGAAACATTGGTTGTGCTTGGCAAAAGAGTTACAGAAATACAAAGCTCCTAACTGAAATCCTTGCAACATGATTTCTTGTACCTATATATTATCTCTGGAAGATACTTTTCTAATATTGGTTCTTAAATGTAGTAGGTGATTGCTGTGCAGCGAGTGGTTCAGCTGTGTCATAAAATCTCCTCTGCAAATTTAGCTTAGGAGGTCTCAGTACTTTTTATGATCATATAATCATCACTAGGCAATATAATTTTGGAAGAAAGTGAATAAAAAAACTTTCTCAGTACCATTTAAAGCTCTGAAATACTTACTACCAGTGAATCTATTAAAATACTTATAGCCCTTGCTTTGAAGTTAGCAATGTTAATAGGTAATAAAATTAAGTTGTAATGAAGAACTTTAGTTTACTAAATTCCTTGAAGGGGAATGCTTTATTCCTGAATGGCACTGTTGATATGGGATATGATTTTCAGCTGAAAATCACTATCAGTATTTTTTTCATAAATCTTCACTGAAGATATAAATTTTGGCTTCTACAACTAATTAATTCCAATTAACAATTATTAATCTATACTTGCCTGTTACTGAAAAAATCCGAAATATTGGACTAAAAAATCCTGATTCTTTTATGAAAAGATTGAGAAGGTATGTTGATAGAACCCAAAAATTTGCAGTAAGTAGCTTCCAATCTGGAATGAGTTGCTGCTGTACTATCAGGTGGGCATGTAAAGAAAAATGAAGGTAATTGTGGAAATTTCAAGCAGAAACATCCTGTGTAAATTTGAATATGGGATTTTCTTTCTTGTGGCAGTTGGCTTGTGCTTATTTGACTGTTTAAGTTTGAATTTCCAGTGCACATACTTATAAATTATTTTTTAAATACTTGGTGTGCACATATGATTAGGAATACCTACTGAAGCACCTTGTGCTTCTCCATACAAGTTTGTTGGCACAGCACCTCTATATTTTAGACCCCATCCTTTCTCTACGAAGAGCTATCATTGTCTTCACTGCTTGACAACTGAAACAAGCACTTTGCTTTTAAATCAAGATTGTTTTTACAAAGGTGGTTTTAAAGAGCGATTAATCAGCCATAAAGATGACATGTCTTCATTCAGTTTTAGGCATGGATACAATCCTTGTAGACAGAGGCACTGAAATACAGCCTATGTGTTAAATGAGTCAGCCTTGCTAAAAATGTTTCTATCATCAAGGCATAGCAATGGTGCAACTCTTTCACAGACACTCTGGGAACTCTTCCTTGCAATCACACACTTTTGTTAATAGAAAAGTAAACGTATACAAGGGCAAGTAGTTATGTCTACATGGCCAAACTCCTGTGTTGCTTTGTATCTTATGTTTACTTCAACAGGCTCCTGAAAAGATCTTGATGAGTGTGCTCTCTATTTAGAAAAAAAGATTCTATTGAGCAGTCATTATATTTCCTGCAAAAAATACTATCGTAAATAGCACCATCATTTGTCTTCTTAAAGGCAGGTTGTTCTGAGATACGACTTGAGTTCTCTCACCTTGAAGCAGCAACACACATTTCTTTTCTGCAGTGTGCCATATCCTTCAAAGAAAAAAGAACCCTACTTCCTTTTTTATTGGCTTTATTTTACTCCATGCTTCAGAGAAATAGTCTTCTGATAAAAACAGAGTATTTTATATTTTCTAGGCAAACAACAATAGAAGAAACACATCCAATATCCTTGCTAAATGAAAAGTGGCTGGATTCCCACATTTCTAATGCTCCATTCATCAGAGAAAAAGTAGGTGGGTTTGAGTGCGCAGATCTCAAACAATCATTCACTGCAGACTCACAAGCATTCCCAAGTATTAATATCCATGCAATTCCAGTGTTACAGCTGCAGTGTGGGGAGAAACGTAAAATTTTTAGTCCTCTTTCTGCTCAGTAACTTCTAGTGATTACTACTTCCCTACAGATCCTCAGTAGAGCACCATCCCAGAGAGAGAGGCAGTCTGCCACAGGTATAAAACACCAGTGGAAAGAGGAACATGTCACTTGGGACCTGACAGTGGTATGTGCCAATTGTGCTATCACCAAAAGAGGAACTGAAATATCAGGGTATATGCTTTTGGATGCGATGTGCTTGGCCCTTGGCAGGGTTTCTCCACCGTGTCCACCTGACATGCCGTGGTTCCTCACATAACATGTCCAACATCGACTTAAAATTCACTCAGATTTCCTACTGCAAAGCTGTTTCTGTAACTTCAGCTCCTGCCAGCCTACCACTCTCTGAGCTACCTGGTTTCCTTAGAAAGCACTCAACCCAATGATCTCAACCCAGTGACTGCTGGCTGCCTGATTCAACGGCCAAGGTCATGCAGACCTCTCATCTCCAGCTTTAGCAGGGACCAGTTCCCAAAAAGCATTTCTACATCACGTTTGACTCAGTCACGAGAGCATCAGAAGTTCATTGGAATCCTTCAAGTGTTTTTCATGCTCTCTTCAGCTTTGGAATACAATCTTAACATAAGACATTTTGTCTTAAGACAAAATTTAACCCAATTTAGTTTCAGCACACTCTTGCAAAAGACTCCATAGGGTCCTTCACCAGCATCCATGCATTCTGGATTTCACATCTATGGCTGGGAAGAGCTCACTGGCGTCTTGGTTCCCAAGGAAAGCTTGGCAATTGGCAAGTTTGTGTTCCCCTTGTGGCATTTCCTCTCTTTGAATTGCTACAAAAGCTGTGAGTGGACATGAAATGTTCCTAGTCATGCTGTGGTCTTCTTACCATATGCCTGCCCAAATGAGCATGAAGCCTAGCTCAGGAAAACATGAAGTTCTGGGATTTTGAGATGATAAGCAATACAAATCAATTCTAAAAATAAATTCTACCAAAAAGACGTAGTTTGAGGTTTTTCATATGTACACATCCATATAATTAGATGCGTGTGCATGGAAAAACTCTATTAATATAAACTACCTTAGGTCCTTTTAAACGGAAACAAACCTTTTACATGCCAAACTTAATAAATAGCGGCACTAGTTGTTCTTTTTCTACACCAGGCTGTTGAAATCTTAATAGGACACTTGAAACCATGTTCAAACCAAAGATTCTGACCAGCAACGAAAACAAAGAGCATATATCAAAATTTATGTTCATGAACATGCCACTCCCTCCCTTATGTCATCAATGATCCAAATCAGTGCAGATCCACTTCATTAAAATAGTGACAGTCCACCTCTACTCTGGGGTATTAAAGCCTCCTTCAGAATCAGGCAAAACAAAACCAAGCATCAGATCACACACAGATAATCAGAGCAGCATGGACAACTGATACTGTGTAAACACTCTAGTAGCTGCACAGAAGCAGTTCATTAATATTTAACTCTGAAAAGGCACAGATGCATAATTTTCCTTTGAAACCTTATTTGCTATATTTCTGTAACAGTTACAAAAATATCCCTGTGAATTGACTGTCACTGTGATAAAACTGAAAACTAAGGGGTAAGTGCTCCTTTGAGACATGCACATGGCCTCTCCCTCCCCTGTGTATTTGGAGCACTCACTACTGCTGTCAGCAAAGCTCCCACCTTTACCTCAAAGCTCCCTCCTCTCATCAGGGAAATACGTGCAAGAAACGGAGGAGGCTGATAGACAGCATATATTATCCTTCTCCTTTTCTCTTTAATGTTAAATCAGGAAAGATAATGCAGGGGAGGTTCTAACAGAGCTGGCTGCTAATGACCTTGAGCTGCTCTGTTCTACAGTGAATTGAGTCTAAAGCAACCTCAAGGTTTGTGAAGCAGTGCTGCAGCCCAAGTGACTAAGAGGTGAGTCCCCAGGTCCCTGCATCCCGAGCACCTTCCAGAAGTGACTTGGGGTCCTGTGACCCCTGCTTGGCAGCTCATGAGCAGAAGGGAGAGCACAAAGCACAACTGCAACTTGAATACTGAGTGCTACATTTATAAACATTCTTTCAGATGAAGCTGCAATTATTATTATAGCACTATCATCCAGAAAGGTAACAGGAATTCAAGGCGACCAGATGCCAATAGCTAACAGTTCAGCCAAATACAAAGGAAAAAAATGCTTACAAAGTGGTAGATAAACTTACAAGATATTTGTACATTTTTGCCGCAAAGATGTGTTTAGTTGAAAAAATAAATATATGTATTACCTTGGTAGTAAGGGATATTAAAGAAGACAAAATCACTGCTTGGGTTAGCACTAAGTGTGATGTAGAAGAATAAGTTGAGAATATAGCTTTATCCTACTGGCACAACTTTTTATTCCCTTGATTCATGCTGTCTTATAGCCCTTATTTCATAAAAGGTATCCAAACCTTCCAAACCTTCAGAAAGGATGTGATCTTCACAGGGACTTTCTGCAAGTCTTGTGTACAGTTTACAACTGGGCTCTGCAAAATGGGATGCTATTGAGTCTTTGATTTAATGAAAACTTAGGAAGTCAATTCAATCCACTGCAGGGACTGCTTTGTTCTTTCATTATGATTCTTTTTTAATGAGAAAGACGATGGCAAGGATAAACTCTATTCCTCTGAATTTTTACACTAATTACATACAAAGCACCATTCTGGCAGAGTGGGACTTATCTCCTTCAGGCAATACAGTTATCATCTTGTAACCACACTTCAAATCTCCCATATGAACTCTGGAGCTACGTGTGCTGAATGTGGATCCTGCTATCCTGGCTAGCTGTTTGGCCCGCTGAATGTTTAAATATTCCATAAATCACAGGGAAATACTGATACTGTGTGAAGCAGCAGAGACAACTCTTGCATTCTGCTTACAGCTGTAGGATCAGGGGTGCACTATTTTATCAGAACCATTAACCTTCCTCATTGAAGTGGGAAGGGATGGTTGGTTTTGTAAACAGTACTTGAGATGTTTATGTATTAACAAGAGCCAGGCCCATATACTACCTCTACAAAGGACAGTTATCCCTTAATTCTACAAAAAATCAAGTGTTTGTGATTCAGCTCACATCCTTATGAGACAATTTATTATTTGACACGCAGTGAGGCAATCTGGGCTACATAGGGAGCTTCATTACCCTCAAATAAAATTACTGAGGACAACATTCACCCCTCTGCAATACCCTGATACTGTGGAGTAAGTTTCAAAGCTCAGTCTGTGCTCATGGCCATGGTATCTCAGCACTTCTAAGGCTGTGCCATATAATACCTTGCTTTCTACCTGCTCAAAAGCCTTCATTCTTTCACCTACAACATCTGTGCCCCTGTCTAAGCCTGTGGTACAAAATGCATGTAATGGCATCTGCAGAGATGGAGACAAAAATCAAACAGCAAGATGTGCAGTGATAAGTAGAAACTGCACTTCCTCAGAGCTTCCTCAAGCCTGCCCACTCATCCTTCTAGTGATGAGGTTTATCTCCTCAAACAGGAACTCACAGACTTCTGTTCAGATTGGCACTCTCTTCGAAGAACTGGCAGGGCTCCTGGAAAAGTAAGCAAGGAGGGAGCTTTCCAGGCTCAGCAACAAAATCTAAATCCTTATCCACACATAAATGCTTGCAAATACATGTTGCAGATTTGCCTCTCAGACTTAGGTGCTGGCATCACTAAGAAAAGCATGACAGTATGAAATGCCACATTGTGATGATTTTTTGATTCTGCTAAATTCCACTAGCTACCTGTGATTTTGCAGCTGTGAGCTGAGTAACTGCAATGCTTCCCATTTTATTGCATCTGTGGTTTCTATTTGTGGACTTACTGGCATGAAATGGCCACAGCTGGTTAAATGCTCCTAAAATGAATGCACATTTACCTTCAGGGTAAAACTGCCTTTTTCTCAAGTAGTATACTCAGTGTAGACATTGCCTCACAGCAATGATGCAGCATCTTGATGCAAACATGGTTCATCACCCAGGACTTTGGCCAGCCTAAAGCTCAGCATCCCTTTCACGCTCACTGCACTCAGTGCCTCTAAGGTTTGCTCTCATAAAACATGCACCAGTCTTTGAACCATGGTGCAAATCTGAATGCTGTGTCTGGGAGGTACTGGCTGAGGGCATAAACTTGGCAGCCAGAAAGATGACCAGGTCTGAGCTTCCCAAAGTGAGAGTGATCTGAACTGCCTGATTTGAATCTTCCAGGGACTTTCTTACAAGGAGAGGAACCCCTAGTGCAACTTTAGAACAAATTCATTCTCTGTGTGGACAAGACCTTCCATTCCCTCATTTAGGTCAAGAGAATGCTTAGACAACTCCCTTTTTTTCCTGTGCTCTTGTCTGCATCAGCAGGCACAGGCAAAATGAGGTGTTCCTATCTTCTTACACAATGCCCTCTTGCAGCTTTTGTCTCTGATGGCACAAAGGATATTTCCTTGAGCACCAAAGCTATTTTGAAAGCAACCTAGTAACAAGAGGTCTCTCAGGGTTGAACGAGCTGCATCAGGGATCAAGGGTTACTACCACAGAGAACGCTACAGCACAGGTGCTTGATTAGGCCAGGCCTTTATTGCTTTGGGGTTATCATGATTGTATTAGTGATTGCATCATTAAACCAGGACATACAGCGCTCACGCTTAACTGCTGCCACCTCCATCCTAGAGGAACAGTGCTTTCCAATTTTCAGCTTGTATGTGCTATGGGATGTACATGATTTATTCCAGTGATACCATGCTGGAGCATATAATTTGCTACTTTGGCTGGGATTAAAAAAAGGAAAGATATTTTGTAACACACAATGCATGCTGTGGGTTTGGACAGCAGGTGCCTTACCTAACAATCAGGAGCATCTCAATGAAATAAATAACTCTAGAAAGAAAAAGCTGAGGGGCTTTTTGAGTCTTTACCTGCCATTTTATTTGCCCTGTATTTGGGGCCAGGATTCCTCTCTGTAAGTGTTTATTTGTACCTCGTTAAACAGCTGGCAAAGCAAAACACATGATGGGAATGAAAATTGACTGAGCCCTGAGATGCCTGGTCCTTTGTGTGGGTGGAAAGGAGCAGCAGGGCCAAAGCAGAAAGCATCTGTTTGCTGGTCAGTGTAACAAGAACAGCTGACAGTGAAAAAAAGCCCTGAGGACTAAAAAATACCATCCCACATCTCTGCTAGGAATAGCCAAACAAACCAGAACAAAAGACAGGGGTCAAGTCTATTGGTTTTAACCCTGTCTTTGTATCCCCGACATGGCTTTTTTTTTTTTCTTTCTACCCTGCCTTTCCAGCTATGTGGAATAATCATACTGTATTGAAATTGCATCTGTTTTAGCATTACAGCTAAGAATGCAAGATGACTTCACTGGACTGGGAAGGGAAATTCTATGGTTTAGAACAACTATCATAAAGAAAAAAATCCCAAGGTTCTGTATGAAAATTTTACATACCTGAAAAGTTTGACAACTCAATGAATTGTTATCACCTACAGTGTAAAATAATGAAGGCTCATTGACTGCAGCAGCAGTCCACATTTTATAGCAGGAAATTTTAAAAACTCAATTAGAAGTAGAATGAAAATTCAAACACAATTATTATGTAAATGGAATTGAACAGAAATCTGGCTCTAGTCACACTGTTTTTTTTCCAGCTAGCTTGCTGTGGTATCCATGATATTATAGGCAAATCCCAAATACATAACGCATCATAATCCTTGCTCCTCTGAGCATGCTATCCAAAACTGAAAATTGCACATTACAAAAAAAAGATCTCTGCAATTTGAAGTGTCTGTAAATAGGCAGCATTCTAGTTTCATTTCTCCTAAAGTACAGAATTCCCTCCGAATATGAAAAGGGCTCTTCAGATCCCAAACAAAGGGACTATTTGGCTGACCATTTTCATAATAAACATATCCCACATGGTTTGGCATCCCTAATTAGAAGCCCAGAGTAATTAGGAGAAAGTGCATTGCAGACAGCAATGTGTAACACAGCAGGGAGACTCTGCAGTGCTGCTATGAGAATACCAAAGACCTGAAGGTCATTATTTTTCACTGGTTCCAGGCCACACTTGCTGCTGTGTTTCATTTTTACAACCCAGAATGAGCATGGCCCCTTGCACTGGGAAGGCTGTGAGAATCATGAAATCAGAGAATTGTCTGGGTTGGAAAAGACCTTGAAGATCATCCGGTTCCAACACCCCTGCCATGAGCAACGACACCTTCCACTAGACCAGGTTGCTCAGATCCCCATCCAGCCTAGCCTGCAACACTTCCAGTAATGGGGCACCCAAACCTACTTTCAGTTTAAAGCCATTTCCCCCTGTCCTATCTCTACATACCTTTGTTAAATGGAAGAGATGGGCCAGCTGGACATGCCTTTCCCCGGGCTTCAAGGGCAAAGCCACATCTTCTTGCAATGTCTGCCATGTGTTTGCAGGCCAGAGTGTGGGCTGAGTTGCTGCCTTGAGAATCCAAGGACCCCTTCTATCACAGGCAGATAGGACAATAAAGCTACTTGGCTGCAGCTTTGAACATTTTATTTGACTGGAGGGATAACCAAGCTCTTTGTTTTACAGCAGTGGCATGAGCACCCTTAGGAAACTGAACAAAGATGAAATGGATCTTTTCTAATCAAAATCATTGCCTGTCATCCTCAGTGAAGAGGAAATTCTGACAGGATCAATGCTTTTCCAGAAGATATTTCATCTCAATGGTACAACATATATTGTCCAAAATACATGATATCTAATATTGTTTGATCAGCTTAAATAATATACTTTGTTTGTTTCCCAGACCAACAAGATTGTTCTTACTGGCAAACAACAAAAAAAGGTGTTGGTTTAAAAGAAATTCTGTTATGTCTACCTAAGTTAAGTGCAAAATACTAGCTTTGTATTAATATACCTTTACTAGTGGAATGGACTTAAATAAAAAGAGACATACCCTTTCCATCATTCAATAAATAGCTGACAAGCACTGCAGTGAAAAAAAGCAACTACTATAGAGTGCTCTATCTTTCTTTAATTAGCTGCTTTTGGTCAACTTTGGTGAAGTAGGAGTGATGCTGGGGAGGGTTGCCATTATCTAAATGGAAATACAGACTTGGGCAGCAGACAAATCAGGAAATTGCATATGGCTGAGATACTAATGGCATAAACCACCCTGAGATAGAAATGCTTATAAAAATGATATGCCAATAAGAGGTCTACAATCTTACCAGTCTCACAGGACTCTCTGGCTTACTCAGGGGCACAGATCACCTTTAACTCTATGTCAAATCTAAGACATTACAGTTACAGTGGGGAAAATTCTATTTCCATTGACAGATGATATAACCTCATCACTTGGCCTAGAAGCAGAATTCATCCAGACATACAGAGATTCATAAAAAATGTTTCTGAACTAGGAAATTATTGCCATCCCTTAGTACTGGTGGGCTGAAAATACTCAGTAACTTGTTGCACTAAAATTCAAGGAACAGCTTGCAATGTGGAGCCCTACTCATGCAGATTCTGGCCCTCAAGGCTTTATGGTTCCTGTCTGTTGAGGAGACACTTCCATTGCTCCCTCATTTCTTGCTTTCCAGAATAACAAAAAAAAAATAGCAGTTTTGTATTTTTTTCTGGTTTTAATGATGTCTAGTAGATATGTTGTTTTCATTTGTAGCATATGTGACGTGGCTTTTAGAAGTAATTTATTTTTGGTGGCAAGCTGCTGATGCTTGCTCCCATGTTGGCTGTTAGCAATTAACACCTTCTGGTCCACTATGGACAATTTCCCACTTACTGCTTTCTAAGGTGCTAAAACTAATCTCCACCAGCTCCACATCCCATAGCTCCATTTCACCCACTTGAGGCTTTTCTTACTGATGGCAAAGGTTTTCCTTTTCCTCGACTAACAATGACACACGACCCAGAGGACACAGGGAAGTATCCCTACATGTTTTTATTAAGCTGAGTCCTCTGCTAACAAGGAGACTGAGGTGAGATAATATGTGTTAAAACCCTCTCAGAGGTGTTACCATGGACAAATACAAGTTTTGGCTGTGAAAACAACAGGCATGAGAGCAAGCTACCTCAAGAGAAGCAACTGAGGACGACCTCGTTACCTGTTAAATGTTTGGCAGATTTATTTTTCATCAAAGAAATTCAAGTTTAGACAAATTATTTCACTTTTTCATGATCTGTGCCTGAGTGGTATCCATGTTTTAAAGCCCAGATGAAAATCTCACAAGAACTCATTGAAGATCTCCTTCAATGCTTTTGTCACTTTTTATTTCTGGTCATGGGAACAAAGTTGCAGTAATGATGAAAAGCCTTACTTACATGGACTTCCCTGCTTAAAACTATTGAGTCCTATTGAGTCTACTTTTACTCATCAAAAGTTTTCTTTTTTGGGGGTTTGGTTTTGTTTTTTGGGTCTTGTTTTGTTGGGAGTTTTTTTGGTTTTTTGGGGTTTTTTTAATATGGAAATGAAGTTTTAAAAATTCAGGGATTCTGACACCTGCAGGACTGTGCCTCTCCACTATGTGATGATATGTTGATTCATTGCAAGGTGACACTCCGAATCTCTGCATCCATTAGAGCGAGCGCCGTGGTAAAATTATTTTGGAAAACAATCTCAACTCACAATATAAAAATGTAGTGGACGCTGCTGATGCTGGGCTAACTTTAGCTGCTGGAAGCTGAGCATTCACTGCAGAAGGCTTTAGTCAGAAAAGCTCAGGAGCTTTAATCATCTGCTAATGATGATTTTCAGAGACCCCTGCAAATTCCACCTTTTCATTATCACTCAGGGAGTATATAAGAACAGTGAGGGATAGCTAAGTCAAAGGGCATCAGAGTAAATCAAAATTTGGAAGAAGCCTCTAAAGAGAAATTCCTTATGTCTTGAGGAAATTATAGCTTTCAGTCCAGTGAATTCAGAGTTTTTCTGGCTACTTCAAGTGACACCTCCTTAAACAGAACATTTCTACAAAAATCCCAAGCATTAATAAAGAAGGAAAAGAAAGGAAAGAAAGAAGGAAAGAAAAAGACAAAGGGATGCAATTATTTTTACTACAAATCAATTTATGATGGTTTCATTTCTGAAGGAGAAAGAGGATGATATAAATTTTTTTCAGTCTTTCATAGAGAGTAGAAGGACCATATTTAATAAAAAAGTTTTTTGATGATGTCAGCACTCAGAACAGAATCATCATTAATATTATTATGTGATTTCCATCTGTTAATGAAGCCACATGATTAGAGCTGCTAGAGAAACTGCCTTAATGGAACAAACACAGACAATGGATTTGAATAAATGCACAAGCAAAAAGACAATGTCAGGCTCAGTCAGCTGGCAGCATTAAACGCCGAGTAAATAAATAGGCTGTGTAGTCCTACACCATCCAGCAGGAATGCTATGCTGAATGCCTAGGTCACTGCTTTCATGGCTTCTGGAGCCAATTTTATTTTGGATTTTTTTGGATGAAACCATCTTTTTGGGGTTTTTTTTACATGTCTTTTTCCAGACAATTCCATTGGTACCCTTTACATGTGCTTTAGCTGTTCATATGGTCTGTAATCAACCGCAGGCTTTTTCAAACACTTTTCCCAGCCCTCTTCACTTGCCCAGAAAATATTTTCCACATATTCCTAACACTTTACCACTTAGTTCCCAAACCTATCATATTGGCACAACAGACATTTCTGACAAACTCTCTTTAGTCCACCACTATATTTTTAAACAGAGTCAGAAAATTATTTATAAAGTACCTTTTTAATATGTATTTATATATGGGTAAAGCAGAGTTCTTGACAGCATTTTTTAGATGTCAATATACACCAGGCATCAAACATTATTCCAAATTAGCCTCTGTAATGCACAGCAGAATGCAGTATCTATATGGGTATACCCTCTCACAAGCCAGCATTTTCAAAAAACTAAAATCCTTTTAAGAGTCCATATAGGGACTTGCCTTCCACAGTATCTAAATCAGTCCAGAGAAGGACATTTCTGGGACAGAACTTGTGAACATCTAGGCAATCCTACACTCAGAATAATTATTTTTGAACACAGTTCTCCAGAAAGCTGCTACTAATAACACATTTTAAACCTTTGGCAGAACAAAGTATGTGGTGATGTTTCCCCCTACACAAACTGAAATACCAAGTGAAACAGTGCCTGAGTAATCTCTCCTTATATAAGAGCCAACATTTCCTTTGCACATTGGCTTTTATCACCTCTGCAAAATGTCAGTTGGGACCAATGTTTATAAAACTTATGTTGTAATATGCTTAAGTGCTTTGTGCTGGAGTACAGAGGTATTTTTTTGACTGTTCATTTTTTGCATATAAATTAAGTCCTTGCTGCTTTGGAACACTTTTAGCATTGCATCACAAGACTGTACTATAAGTGAAGAACTTAAGCTTCATGGCTGTTCCCAAAACATTAAAAAATGTAACATCAAAGAATGATCCAAAAATCATTGTTCCTGTAAGAAAACATGAGCTTTTCAGTATGCTGATAAATGTACCACAGCCTAATACATTTTGTAGTTGTTACGCTCCACAGAGCCCTACCCTCCTTATGTCAGGAGAACACACGATATTATTTCTCTTTTATTTAGCTTCTAATCTACGTTTTCTGTGAAGGTGAATAAATAAAATTATTACAAAAAAGAAGAGTGGCTGAGAAATGCACTTAAATGCATTCACTTCCCATATTTTGTCTAGAAATGAAATCTCAAAGACGAGAGGGATGTGCAGGAAAGGCACAACCCCCCATAAGATATATAGACTGTCAAAGAGAGGACTATTGGATAAAGAGTACCAAAGCACACTGTAATGCATTTCTCATTTTGGAGGTCAGATTGTTACACAGGCCCTGTGGCAAAGCAGTGATAGGGCCATACAGCTGCTGTGCCCAAACCTCCCCCCAGAAGAGAGCTCCCCAAAATCCCTCCCTTTGTCTCCTACTTCCCAATAGCTAAAAATTGGCTGCTATTTCTTTCTGTCTAGTAAGGGAACTACTGAATTGCCACGATCAACATCTAGAACTAGCAAGCTCTTCTTTTTTTGCATCTATGCTTTAAGATGTAAAGCACACTAGCATTTCCCAGTAAGGCAAGAACAATCAGAATTCAAAAGTACTGATGTTTATTTTAGCTTTTAGGTAGCACCCTAGTCCTTGAGATCTAATGATTCATTCTTTGCTAATGAAGATTTGTTGGTGTTTTTTTCAGTTTATCCAATACGTATTTCTAGGTAATGTAAATATGGAACAAATATTAATGGGATATGTGTCTAAATCATATTGCTTTTTGTTGTTCTGTAAAAGCCTTTATCCCCACTGTTTTCTACAAAACAGTTTCAGAGAGACACTTACCTTGTCTGACGGCTAGTGTTGTGGTGTAGACCAAGAACAGAAGGATATAATTGAGGAAGCTCTGAAAAACAGGTGTGTTGGCATGGAAGTCTTCTGACAGATACTTGCTTGTGAGACCAATGCCACAGATAAGGAGGGAGAGTACCTGGCCGAGTGCCACAGACAGCAAGAGATCCCTGAAAGGAATGAGAATAACAGATATAAAACACTCAGCCTCCTCACTAAGGAGGAAATGCTCATCCTCCTCCAGGAATCATGTTCAACATTTCTGGGACATGGAAGAAACATGATGCTTCAGTCAGCGAGGGGACCTGCTGGGTATAGCCAACATAACATTTCCATTATTTCTGCTCTTATCATGAGCATAAACATTTTGCCAACATAGTAGCTTTTATTCACATGTTAAACAACAGCAGATGGCACGTCCCTACCATTTAATTTTGCATTTCACATTTCACAAAGGATAAATGATAGTTTAAATCAACCAAAACACAGCTCTGCTTCCTTTGAGCATCCTCCTTAACAGAAAGACCCAGGGGTATCATTCAGACACAGTGGGAAACACAGCTCTTTCAGGACTTAGGAGCCAAACAGAAAAAGAAGATAAAAGATCATGTTTCATCATCAAGATGAATATACATTTCATCATATAAACTATTCTTTCCATCTACTATGCAAATATATTTTCTTTCATCTTTCTGACTGCTTACTTTCTCTTCTGCTTGATGGGAACAGGAGATTTCAATTTTCCCATTCCTGTCTCCTTCTAGTTGTTAGAAATATACCTTTTGGTTAGGCTTTTTGCTTTAATCTGTTTGTTTTTTATTTTTCATCTCCAGTGTCTTCTGCATTCTCCTATTACAACTCCATTCTCTTTCCCCACAGGTCTCAAATAGTTTCTTCTTTTGTGCATGTTCTCTGTATTCCTATAATTTTCTCTTTACTGCAGAAATTGCTATATCCGAAATACTTTTTCCCTCCAAATACCTCCATCTCTTTTACTGTTCTTGTAGAATTTATTATCTAACCACACAGCTCAACTCCAAACAGTCCTCCTTTTCCAAATTTTGTCACAGGATCTCCTATGCCCACAACACAGGAATATCTGTATTTTTTGATTACCCTTAAGAGTTTTCCCAGATCCCCTACGTGTCAGCACTCTCATGCTAACAGGCTTGCTCCACAGCTACACCTTCCCATGCAGAAGAATGAAATGCAAAAAGTGTTGGTCTGGCAGATAAGCAAGCAAAAACAATGCCAGGGAGAGCAAAAGGGCATCCAAAGGGGACATCTAGTCTGAGCCCTGCTCACTGCTACTGTTGCTGTCACCGGCCCCCAGAAAAGAGGGGCTGAGCAACCTAGAGGAAGACCTGAAGGAGAGGAGCATGTTCTGTAACGTCTCATTTGAGCCTGGAATGAGGAAAGGGAACTAGGCAATCCTAAGGGAGTAGAGGAAGGAGGGCAGCACCCTGCTCAGCTATAACAGTATTTCATGTGTGTTCTCTGCCAGACAGTTAAAAAAAATATTGCTTCAAGGCTGCTTTGCTTTCCCTGACAGATTTCCCTGACCTCAGCTCTGCGTGTTTGGCAGTGATGAGCATCTGTGCTCCCACAACTTGGTAAACTCAAGTGTCAAGTTCGTTTCCCTTTTTCTTATAAACAATCCTCCCACTAATGTGTCGTGGTGTCAGTCATGGCGTGATTTAACCAAAGAGACACTGGAAAGCACAGGAGCCTGGGTAGTTATATTCAGCTAACATACCTCGCTGACAAACAGCCTGACACAAAGAGTAAAGAACAAACTTTATTGTGCTGAACCCTGTGTTTTGATGGGAGAATGCTGGATAAGTAGCAAGTAAGACTCTACTACTGCTACCTCTGCTTTCACATTACTCACTCTACTGTGAAACACAACCAAGGGAAACAAACACACTCAACAGAGGTGACATCCAAGACCATGATGCAAATGCTGCCTACACTATTGATCCTCACTTCCTGCTGTTACCCGCTCTGCTGTTGACATGGAATAGGAAATTTGAATAGTGACTGCAATTTAAATCCACATATTAATCTTGCACACTTGTTTACAGTTCTTCATTTAGCTGGATATTGTTTCCTACATCCTTCTGTAATTAAGTTTCGTGCAGGGCTGTCCTCTTGCCTACTGCCATTTCCATAGTTTCACTTCATTAGTAAATGAGATGTTTGCAGATCGGTTGCCGGATTTACATGAAATGCAGGTGTGTCCCTGTATCTCAGCTGTGCCTGCGAGTGAAAGCTGTATTACATTCACTGGGGGACTGCACCTGCTCTGAGGAGAAGCATCTTGGATCCTTCTTAGATTTACATAAAGCTAAACTCACCTTCCCTCAGGAAGGGATTCTCACAATAACATATTTCTTGCCCCCTAGGGCTGTTAGCTGTTGGAACCACACTAATCATCACATTTTTTCAGACTGGTGGGAAGTTTGATGAGGTCTTACAAAAGGCATATTTTTTAGCTCAGCTCTCTATATTCAGGTGTGTCACCAGGCCTAACTACTCTGCATTGACATTTGTATTAAAAATCCAACCAACAAAACCTGAAAAATGCAGCCCTCTCTGATGTACGTTTTGATTATCTTATTGTATTTTGCTATTTATTAAACAACTGTATTTTTTCATAATTGATTCTTTGCCAAGTTATTCAACCACATCTACAAGTGGAAGTTTTCCTAAAGAGTCAACATTTACAGCATACACACACACACATACAGCCTGTCCTCAGCTTCTGTATTTTACATTTCATAAATTTAGAAACAAGAAGGTAATTTAAATTTTATGGTTTTATTCCTGAAAAGTCATTGAGAATACCTTTCTATGTCTTCTGTCAATTACAAAACATCTCCAAAAATCCACTTGCTATTGTATTATTGAAGTCATCAATGAACACAAAGGGTAATTGGAGTTCAGTAAATATAGACACAGACAAACACCAAGACTGTAAACCTAAACACCTCCAAGTCTGTAAGTAAAGGCTGAGTCCGTATAATCTCTGTAATTTGAAAGAGATTTTGAGTACAAATTGTCTTTTAGACAAAAACTGAATGTAAAAACTGCAGAAAACTACTTTGTGGGAATTCAAGCACAAGTAGTACCACCAATGTCACTGTCTTTCAAAAACTAACTACATAAATGATACTGAGTAGATAGATACTGCTTATCTCTGATTTTTGCACACATTTGGTACTTCTAATTATGTAAGAAAACTCATTTCTGAAATCAAGCTGTTGTGCTTCTCTTCCAGTCAGGACTTAGTTAAATATTTCACAGTTGATGGGTGACACAGAAAGATACAAATCTTTTATTCTTATTTCATCAGTGCAAAGAGTAGCATGTTAGATGTTTAAGCAGAATTAATTCAAGGGCCCATTACATGCTCAGATTTGAAGCAAAGGTGATCTATTTTACAAAGTGAAACTGTTCTTGCCCACATTAAACTCTCCTGCCACACCTATTAATATGCCCATTACAGGCATGAATGACAAGCAGTAGCACAGAAGATTTTGTGTCCTCCCCTCCTCTCACCACTGTAGGCTCTGACACACTAACCATTATTATGGAAAACAGTAATGAAATGAAAAGTAAGTAAGAGAGAGCAAATCACAAGATCAATAAAATGCTCATTTTTGCCTTGGCTGAATGGAAGAGAACAACTCATCTGTCTCCAAACAGAAAAGTGGAAACAAATCTTAAATTACTTGTTTAAATTGGTAACAATGTCAGCAGCAATACAGAAAAATACAGTTTTTTGATAAACCTAACCAATGTCAGATATCTGAATTTTACAAAAAATGCCAGTAACATTAACTGTATTTAAATTTTTTTCCTGCAAACAATGATCTAATAATACTTAACTCCTGAGCCTTTAATACCTCGATAAGAATAATAACATATGCATTTTTTTTTAAGAAGAAGCAGAAAGCAAACACTGAAAATATTTCAACGGCTGTGGAAAACCTACTATTTCCTTTAGACAAAGTAAAAAGACAAAGTAAAAACCTACTATTTTCTTTAGACAAAGTAACAAGTCAGTTAGCACCCATAGTCTAGCACCCATAACTATCTTCCCCAAAAATCATAAGACTGTTGAAATTTGCAACATAGCTCCTATCTGCAACACTTTCTGTGTTGCTTTTCATATGCTCCACCACTCAGAGACTGGCACAAAGGATGATTTCTTCCCTAAGCCTTTGGTCTATCGTGCTGGCTTCAGCAGCACATTCATTCACTGAGGAAGCAACATTCATTCATGTCTTGAAGAAAGGCTGTGTAGTTTGATGGCCTTCAAACAGTACACCAAAAAGAGAGTCTCACTACAAAAAGCTTTATAAAAGTGAGGATTTCTGCCTTTCAGGATGCAATTTCTCTTTTGCCGAGTGCTATTCTATTTCTCTACTTGTATTCTATTTAAATCAAAACAAAGCAATTCTTCAAAAATCCCATTTTCACTCATTAACACCAACAGTACTTTCTCAAACCAAGTTAAAACAGGGAAAGATCTTCAGCTTGTAGTTAAACTTTGATCTCATAAATGCATAGAATCATTGAATCATTTAGACTGGAAAAGGTCATTTAATTCAACCATTAACTTAGGATCAGATGGGTATTTTGAAGTGAGAAGTAGGTCAGAATCACTCCTAAATCTCCAGGTGCCATGTTGCTATGTAGGTTTTTCACAGCATACTAACAGAATTTTAGAAATACTTCTTTACTGTCTCTTTAGAAGTGGAGCCAGAAGACAAAGCCTCATCTTTAGTTGGAAGCCATTTAATTCTGTTTAAATGTCTGGGCTGGTAGCTGCTGTGCATCCTTTTCACTTGTTCCTCCAGGCTTATGGAAATTTCTGTCACTTGAGTATCTCCTTTATCAGCCATGACAAAGCCAAACTTCTGAAGGCAGACATTCTCATCTCAAAGAACTCTGAAGCTAGTGCTTGGTTCCTTGTACATACACACTGATGTAATAAAGTGTACCAAACAGCTATCTGCAGGTTAACCTGTAATTATTTTTCATGAAGTTAAAATATTTAGCTCTGAATACTAGTTCATTCCCATATCATGGAAACACTCCCAGAACATAGAAACACTTTTCACAACACAAAATCAGGGCAGTGCAATATTGAGAAGGAGCACACAACCACAGCTGCTGTATGCTGGAGAATCAGTGACATGCAGAGAGTGGCCAAGTGATTTAAACATTCAGGCCTATTCAATTGACACTAAATCCTGTTTTAAACCACTCTCCATGCCAGTTTATTTTAACTGCTTTCCCTCCTCTCTTTTGCACTTTATTTGGTATCTTTCCACTAGTAAGTCCCCACTGCATCAGTTTTAGAGTACCTCAGATGGTAAAGAACAGAGGCTACCACTACTTTTAATGTCTAGCATGAGATGTGTTAATCCTTCAGCATGCCACAGGCTCCAGCAGACAAGAGACTGGCAGTCTGTTTCCTGAGCCCAAATTTCACTAGAGGAGCACATCTGTAAAGGCTGCTTTACAGCACTGTTAGAAAGGGCCTGCAGGCAGGATTGTGCTTTCTCCAGGATGGTAATGACTGCAACACGAAGTTACCACTCCAAATGTTCCAAGCGTGTATTTAAAAAAAGAAAAACCAGATACACTTCATTCAGAGACTGATGACTGCTATGCCACAGTGAAGTTGATAAAGTCTGTCACAGCACTGTGATTTTGCCAAGCTTCTTCACTTGAGTGCATTTTACTGTGTTTCTATAAAACCGTGAGGAGAAATAAAACAAGGTCTTAAAAACTTCACATTGATTCAAAGTAGGCTGATGTTATGCCCCTGCAGAAATCCAGTCAAGTTTATTCAAATAGGTGGATGTGGAATCTTATTTTAAGATTGTACTTATCTGGTAGAAATGTTGATGCATATTACCATAGAAAACACAGGAACAGCACGTGTCAAAATCACAAACACTAACTACCATCACCAGCATGGAATGTGACTGTTTTCACTGCAGCTGAGTTCCTAAGTTGCCACACCACCCCCCGTTTGAATAGCTGCTTAATGAGGACACGGACATTACTTCCATATTTTGTGGTTCACACTTAACACTGACACCAGCAGCTTGTGAAAGAATAAATTAACAAGATTTGTTCTGGACAATCAATTGAGCTCTCACTGAAAGCTAAAGCTGCAGATTTTCTAATACCTTTGAAGCATATGAAGTCTCCCATTAGTCCTGCATTGCTCTGAAATTGATTGCATCTAGAGAACAAGATTCTACAGTAATTTTGCATGGAAACTTGTCTTTTCTTATTTTCCCATTATTCTGACGTGCCTGTTACACAGGGGAGAAATTCTACAAGTTGGCACATGCAACCCTTCCCTCCTCTCTGCCTCTGTCAATAAGGTAAGGATTGCAGCAAGTATCTTCAGTTAATGCATCGAAGCTGCTGTACACTGCTTTAGAGCAATTTACAGAAGCAGTCCCAATATTCTATGATTGAATGTTCACAGCACTAATAGCAGCCACATCACCCAACACTTATACTGATAATAACATCATGGGCTGATGTGCCATGGTATTCTATTGGCCAACTACTCCCATAGTCTACATTCTCTGCAATCATTCTAGATGACATCTCAAGAAAACACAGTGGATTTGTAGGTCTAAATAAAAGACACTTCTAATATTTCTGGCAAGGAAGAACAAACTGATGTAAAATATTTTCAGAATACAGCTATCAAGCCATTGCTGAACAATGAAATACCAAAGTCTGGATCCCAACTAAAGCCATACACTGCATTAAAACACAAACACTAATATTAACAGACAAATCAGAGAGAGAAACCCATGCAACACCAAGCCTACCCATCACTTAATTCCTACTGAGTCATTATTTTGAAATCTTTATTGCATTTATGTGATGTACAGGCTTTTTACTGGATCTCAGCACAAAGGATGGGTTTTCCACACAGTGAGTTGCAGACTAGCTCAAGCTCCCACTGAGGCTTGAAAGAAATTCTCTGTGCTATAAGCTGGGGGTAGGAGGGGAGCTCTGCACCTCCTTGTTCTCATCATCCTCTCTTGCCACCTCCCCAGCAACTTGTCACTTGCACTGCAGCTCTGGATCAAGCTCCACAGCTTCTTTCCTCAGCAGAGCCCAGCACCTCATTGCAGCATCCAAGGGACAGCCTGGGGGAGCAGCAAAGAGACAGCCAGCCCTGGACATGCACTCAGCACTTCCCTAGAGCTGAAGAAGCCCCAGCAGCCACTGCCTTGGCTGGAAGGACACCCTGGGCAGGGGAGAGCTGCCCATGTTTCTTATCCTTTCCTTTTTGGCTTTCCTAGTTGCTTTGGGGTTTTTCTATTCAAGACATTAAGGTTCTAATTTGTATTCAAATACAACTGGGCTTGATTTTAAGAGCCTTTTGGGGACATCACTTAAAATCAAGGTGTAGGGACATCTGCCTCAAAGCTGTGGCAGACTCAGGCTCTGCTGCTTTTCAGTGATTGCTTGAGGGACCAGCCCAAAGTGTTGACTTTGGATGAAAACAAAGCAGAATCACATTCAGCAAGCCTTGGGAGTCTCTGAAGCAGTTTCTCACTATGAGCTCTTACCTAATAAATCTCCCAATTCTTGTATATTGCAGGTTACAGCAACTCTTGAAAACTGATTTAATTTACCAGACACTTATATCCCCAACTTCACACACATACACACAAACATGCTCATAGTTATGTATGTTTTACAACACTTAAGTAACTGGAATTTTTTAAAGACTATTCTTACACAGATAAACCATATCCCTGCACTTAATAGTTAACTATATACTGTTGAGACATCTGCTGCACTAAGTGCAAAGAAGGCACTCCTTTTTTAATTATTATTATTATTATTCAATAAGAGATATGTTTAAAGATAGCAAAGGAAAGTGTGGTGACAAAATTTCCATGCTATTATCTTGATGGAGTCCAGTGCTGAATTCTTACAGGCAAATTGGAGGCATGGGGTATGTGTGTGTGTGTTGGTGCAATTTGCTTATAGTCATCTTCATCCTACCAGTGATCCAACAAAGAAAATAAAACATGCTTATCCTAAAAAACATGCCTAGGTTTTGAAACAGCCACATGCCTTCCAATCAGCAATTTTCTGGTTCCTTTTTGGGTAAAAATCACCAGACTTGGGGCCCCAGAGGCTTTTTCTCTTTAAGAATAATGGTCTCTCCATATACAGTTCTTGGCAACTTCTCAGTCTATATTGGATAGACTGAAAATATTTCAATCTTTCTGATAAAATCAAAAGTATAATTACAGATGACCACAAGATAAAAGAATTGCATTTCAGGTTATTTTAGACAAAGATTGAAGCTAGCTGCAGTCCACAATTTTTTATAAATTTCACTGTCTAGCCAAGTATGACTAGAGAAATTAAGATATATAAATATATAAATATGTAAATATTTTATCTAGATTGGAATAATAAATGACAGAATTAACTTTCCATATAAGAGCTTACAAAACTAGTTGCAAACACCAACTGCTGAATATGGTACTTTTGAAAAAGTAACTTCTTCCATCATTATCCAAAAATTAATTCAAAAGTGATATTTCCACTCTTAGAAATAGAGTAAGAGACTCAATTATGTATTAAGAGTGAGCTGTAATTTCTTAAGCTAGAAATTCATGTGACAGCTACTGAAAATACCACATTTTTGCCAATGAAATCTAAGCAGTCACTGGGGTGCTGATCAGTTATTTTTATCATTCAAGAATAAAGCACACGAATAGATGTGGTTTTGAGACAGATATTTATCTTTACTGCCTTCCAAATACACCAGTCTGAGCTTTCAGATGTTGAAAGTAATGAGGATGTGGAAGGACTGCTGGTTCTCTGTTTCTTGTAGGAAAGAAATTCACTGTCAAATTGCATTAGCTCATCTCACTTGCAGTGGTTTTTACGCCTAAGGCTTAGGACATTATAAATACAGTGACGAATATCTTTAGATAATATGAGAAGGAGTTATAAAGTTTCAGCTCAGTTAAGATCATCATCAGCTCCCAGTTTTCTCAGAGGAGCTGAAAGCCTACAGTAATAGACCTGGACGATTCCCAGCATCAAGAAAAATAGCTCACCAGTGCCCAAAGTAGTACAACATCACTTCTTACTGCTCTCTTGCCATTACTGTACAGTGCTAATACAGTTTAAACTGACGGGGGTTTATGGACTCTTACAGCTATTGAGAGACTGTTGATAAAGGAGGAGATGAAAAGCATTGCAGCTCCTGCTATACCCTTGCCACTGATAAGCCAATCTTGATTGAATGGTCTGATGGAAAACATGTTCAAATGACTCAAGATTCCTCAAGTGATAGATGCTATTGTAACTTAATTCAGTGTAGTCAGAAACACAGAAGTAAGGGCTTGGAGTTCCTAGAAAATAGTATGTATGTGAGTCAGGATGATGGATGATTTCAGATTTTTCCTGATTCTCCTGCAAGTGGCAAAAATTATTTCTGAATTTTTGTCTCCATAAAATTCATAACTCTAAGCACATGCATAGGTGTGTACTGACTCTTCATCTACAATTAGGCAACTAAAAAAATTATAGCTTACTTGTAAAACTAGAGGTCAAAAAAAGACAGGTGTTAATACTGGAAGTGCAAAAATGCATCTTTGAATATCATGGCTGGCTTTTGGAAAACTAAAACTACTAATTCAATTATTACAAGAAGTAGAATTTTTTTCCATTTTTAAAATATCAGTGCATTTGCAAAATAAATAACAATGATTTTTCATTCTCGAGAACACTTAATATCTATTGTAGATATTTAATTTAAAAATCAAATTTATCTGCCTGGATTCTGCGATATCTTTTGCTTGGATAAAACTAACTACATTTAAAACTTCAGAACACAACAGTTACTTTTTTTTCCCTCTGCAACTCTTGAAAATTGTCCCAGAATTCAAAAAATCCTTCTTCTGTGGGCAACATTTTCTCCCCAAGTAGGCATATGTAATTGCCATAAGTTTGCATTTTTTTACAGTGAGTTTCTACTCTATAATCTATATGCTTGAAGCATGTAAAAGAAACCTTAAGAAAAATGTCCTTAAACTGGCCCCTGAATATTGACCTATTAATTGCACCCCTGGTGCAGAAAGACAAAGGATACCCACATCAGCATGTCATCAAGGACAGCACTGAGCCATTGCACACTTTTCCAAATCTCCATGTGCTTCAAAGGAGAGATGCTCATGTGCCTGTGGCTCACTCTAACTTCAGCTCCTAAAGGCTCTGAGCTTCTTTTGCTTTTTCCCATGCGTGAGTTGTATTGCTGCTACCTCACTCTGCAGCCCCTCAAGCAGGAGTAATGCTCAAATCTGCTTGCTCAAGGATATTATGACAAACACAAGGACATTAAAATTTTATGCTCTTTTTTTTTCCCAGTTCTTTAATGCACGGAGGCCGAGATTTTCTCCCTTTGGGTGAGTGTCTTTCTCTATCCTATTCTTGCCTGTGAAGCTTGTATACTGAGTTTCAGGGTGGCACAACTTCATTATGGAAAGACAGACAACACCCTCAATAGACCTACCACTAATCTGGTGGCTGATACACCACAGGAAGCAGAATATGTCAGTGCAAGTCCTCAGAACAAGACCCCTGAAGCCACTTAGGCAAAAATTTTAAGAATTTGGCTGCTTTACTGAGTTGGGTGTCACCTTCTGGAAGAGAAGTTGCAGAGGCACAGCTGGAGAGTGAATTCCTGGTTTGGGTCAGTAACTACCCCAGGGCTACAGTAATGATGGGTTTCAGTAGGTGACACCCTTCCTGGCCCAGCTGGAGCAATCGTGAGTGCCCTACCTGCAAGACTTGAAAGGTGTTGAGTTTTCTTCTCTGTCTGCTACTGGTCCTTTCTGACAGCAAGGTCCCTCTAAGGCATTTTGAGCTGGGTGCCCAGAATTGATTCAGCAATAACTCAGGGGTGCTCTCACAGGTCCTCTCTGATTTCCTACTTCTAAGATACAGAAGGGTCTTGCAGGAAAGGAAGCACTTGGTGAAAGAGGGCATGGCAAAACCAGCCTTACAGAGAGGTGGAGTGCAAGTACTTCTCCTCCTGCTCCCTGCTTTTGCTGTTTGTTCAATACACAGCAGTGATAATCACTGCTCAGCCAAAACTACACAAGACGTCAGAACTTCTGCAGCTGCATTCTTCTGCATTCTGCTTATAATTCAAAAATAAAAAAGCCATTTTAAGTGGAAATTACAACTGGAGAGAATTCAACTCCTGCTAAATAAAAAGTCCAACAACACTAAGTTCTTCATTTTTAGGAAGGAGTGTGGTGGTTCTGGTTTACTGCTCTACCCTCAGGCTCCAAGATAAATCTCTCCCTTCCTGTCTTCCTTTCAATTCAGTGAAAGAGCACAACTGCCTCTGTCAACACTGTAAATTTACTACAGACCTGACACACAATGATGAAATAGGCTCAGCTGAAAAAACATAAGGCTACTGATCTCATTTTTCCTGTTTTATTAGAATTCTGAATTGCAAGGTGTTTGAAATAAATAAAAATAAATAAACTGTAAGTGGTCTGGGAAGTCGCCAGCTGCAGATTTTTAGAGAGTCAAGAAAGAAATTCCTGGCCTACAGGAGCCTGCTGCAGTGCTGAATGTATGACTGAAGTCACTGATGATCTAAAGAAGGAGAGTGATCAATCACTTAAATTAAAATGAAAACTGTGGAAAAAACAGGAGCTGTAAAGTCCTCTTGAAGGAAATAAACCAAGTGACATTTGCCAGAGCATTGCTCCCTGCCTTACAGGTTGCTTTATTGCAATTTCTTCACACTAGGAGCATCTAAATTTCAGATATGCAAAAAAAGAAAAGAAAACTCAATCATGTAAAAGATTTTCTTAGTGCGTACAGTTTTGCCTTGCCAGCACTGAACTGTAGAGCCATGCAAAGGCAATGAGCAGGCTGTAACCAGGCCACTGATGGTGTCCTCAGTGTGTGCAGCTGATGTGCCATCTTCCCAAATACAGGGCAACAGCATGCCAAAACAAACCCTGACCCAGGAGACCCAGAGGACCCAGAGGACCTTTTGCCTCCCAGCCATATACAAGTGTGGCCACAACCTTCAGCTTGCAAGTTTATTTCCCTTCCCAGCATGATTCACATCTGTGCTTGCAGCACAGAGAGCAGGGGGTCAATCTGACAGTTGAAAAGTGCAAGGAAAAATCAGGGATGAAATCATATTCTGTGTAAGCATATTTGAGACACTCTGGTCTAAAGCTTTAGACTGCTTCTGTTACAAAAATACATGAGTAAACCTATCATTAGCATTAAAAAGATTAGGAGGAATTTCCGTGTTATTCAATAGCATTTGCTCTGCAGAAATCACCCTTCTGAAAGGCATCTAAGGCTGTAGTTATAACTGAAGGATAAAATCCCAGTCATAGCTCTCCGTTTCCCTGCCTTTTGGAATTGAAGTTAGCCATTAAATTGGATTTCACTGTAATGATATGCATTATGTTTCCCACTGATGGCTTTTTATTCTTCCTAGTAAGAAATAAGACAAGTTGAGAAAAGCCAGAAATTCTCTCGTAGCTGCATAAGTGAATCAAGTGACACACCCATCATATGCAGTGCACAGCTGGGCTAAGTGCTTATGTTCACGTGGGCCATCCTGCAACGTGACTGCAGATATCTTACATGTTGCTTTTGAGCAACATGCACTGCTTAATTTATGTGTGGAAGGGATTATCTGACAAGGGCCATGCAGGGCTGTAAATACTTCAGAGACGTAACAAACTACCTTTTAATTTACTGCCTTCATTTACTTATGGAATAAACTAAAATTTAATTCAGTTTGAATTAAATTAGTCTGTATAAGTCAAATGTTCTTGTTTGTAAAGCCCAGTTTGAACACATGGATCATTCATGGTTATATCTGAGTTAAGCAGGTGCAACAGGCCACAACAGGGCTTGCTGGAGTGAGGAGTGAGGACTTTGGAGTGAGCTCTCCTAAGGCCACTGACCTCACCTGTTTCCCCCATGAAAATTTTGCTACAGGTCTAACATCCCTGTGGCCTGCCCAAGTGGGAGCAGGGTAATCCAGACAAGACTGAAAACCTGGTGATACATGTGAAACACCACACTGTGATTTACCAAACAGGATGTCATTCTGCTTCTTCAGATTCAGTCTGAAAGGAGTAAGATGTATTTACAAACTGTGCCAATCTGCTTGTAGATAGGGCCAGGTACTTATAGAGAAGTAACAGAAGAAACTTTTAGTTCTAGAAAATATTACTAATCAATACAGACTGTTGCTCAGCCAAGGCTGTGTTAAATCCCTAAACCTAGAGAAAAAGAACAAAGACTTACTAGAATTACTAATAGCTTCTTTCTTTCTTTCTTTCTTTTTTTCTTTCTTTCTTTCTTTTATATAAAAGAGGGGTGCATATTAGAGGGGAGCACAGAGTAGGTGATTCAGGAAGTCTGTGCCTTCTGAGTACCTCAACCAATGGGGAAAAGGAACAGGGTGATGGGGCTGGGAAAGTAGGATAAAACTGGGGCTGTGTCACCCAACAATTTCGGAGACCCCATGAGAAATGCCCCATGGCCTCTCTCCCTTTATTCAAGTAAAGTTACAGGACTCTTCTGTCTCCTTTTTGGACATAAACCTCTAGCATTGCGGATTAATTTTCCTAACATGTTCTTTGTCAAGATTTATTTTCTTGGGAAGACAAGTGGAAAGGACGTCATAGAAGACTGTTTGCAGATGCAAAAACATCTTTACCAACCAAAACCAAATTCGGCAGGACAATGGCCCTTGAAATGCTCAAATGAATCATCTGAGATGATTCTTTTCCTAGTGAATATTTTCCTATTGCTCCCCAAGTCTGATTACCAGGCCAAGCCCCTGGACAGACATCAGAGGGCCTTACAGGGGAAATTATCTGAACAAAACAGTGGCAGTCAATGAGAAAATTTTGGTATCAAATCATGCCACGTTGCTGCTACAGCTTCCTTACTAGATGCACAGGTGGGCAGTATAAGGCCCTTCAAACAGGACAGCAATCTGAGACCCAGACACTGTTTTTTGCTAGCTCACAGTTTATGCTGTTGGGAAGTATCACACTTTACCTGTGTGCACTGTGCAACTATGTGATGTACAGAATATCATCAGTATCGTGCTAAGGTTATATACAAATATATTCATTAAAAAATAATTTCAAGCTCAACTAACATGATTATGAATATGCAGGAATACTTGAGAGATATCATGGGAACAGATAAGAACAGATTAATCTTGTAATTAATTGTGTGCTTGAATTTAATTTATATGCTTTTATTATTTAGTACCTGTGTCAACCACTTAATCTGCCTGCAAATCACTACTTTATATAATATTAATGGAACATTCTATATTGAAATTCATCAAACTATGGAAATCAGATATTAGGAAGACTCATTATATCATCAATTTATCCTCTTCTAGTTTAAAACAGTTCAAGACCTGTGGCTTCAGAAGAGTATTTCAGTTCAAGAAAGAGAATTCATAGCAGAATGAGCAATGTCTTTTCATAGTCAGAAATCGGAATTAAAAATCCAATTTACACTATGGAACAAAGTACAACAAGACTTTGAAAAGGCAGAAATAACAACAGCAACATTAATTTAAACACAAACCTTGTACAAAGGTCAGTGATTTTACAGCTCTGTAGAGATGACATTCTGAGAAAAGAAAGACAATACAGATTTATGTAATAACAGACCTACTAATTTGTCTGCACAGCCTGCTCAAAACATTTCATGCCCAAAGATGGAGATGGGACTGCTTGTGGTGCTGAGGAGCTGCTGACTGAGCACAGGGAGAGATCAAATCAATGAGAAACATCAAAGTAATCACTTGTTTAATCTTTGCTAAATTGCTTGCTTAATTTTTGGGTTAGTCTAATGAATGTTTAGGGCATTCCTGAACTACTCAGTTGGGAGGGTGCACGGCTGTATTTCAGAAGAAATGTCTGGAAATGAGAATAGTTGGGAATTGGTGCTGTTGTGAGAAGGGGAAGAAATAGCTAAGATGAGAACAACCTGCCTACAGGGTCCTTGGGGTCATCCTGGGTCTGGCTGGGATCAATTACCTACCTTTGTCTCAACCCATGAATTTTTTATCTTGCTTTCTCCCCTTGAACTGCTGAAGAGAAGGAGTGAGGGAGCAGCTTGGTGGGCAGCTGTCAGCCAGACAAGGTCAATCCACCACAGGAGTGGAGAAGATCTTGGTGCACCTCTTGTGTCACCTTAAGACACTTCTGCCCCCCCTCTGCCTGTGCCCAGCACCAGGACCATGGGAGTTGTAGCACCAGCAACCATGCTGAGGCCACGCTGTCTGCTGAGCTTGTCTCATACCAGAGTCAAGCAAGTTAAAAAAACCCAGCAACCCTGCACCTCCTGACCTGTGGCAAATACTTGTTAGACTTTCTCTTGTGTCTGATTATTTCTGAAAGGTCAGGAAGATGAAGCACTTCAGTAATCCAGGATGGCTTGTGGGATGGAAACTATGGTCCTTGGTCCAAAGGTCTTACCTACCCTTGCAGCGGGGATCAGGAAAAGAAGGCAGAGGTCCGTAAGTGTGGGATTTTTTCAGCACACCTAGTCCCAGTTCTATCACAGACCTCCCATGGATATCTTCAGCTCTCTCTGCCCCAGTTTACTCTCTACTGTTGTGTCTGTTCAGGTAAAAAAATCTCAGGGAAAGGATTCTTGTCTATATTACATGAGTCTTTATTAAATGAGCCTAACAGAAAGTCTTTATGTAGGAAGCAGAATAGGAACAGAGGGGCAACACAAAAATAGTCTCCACAAGAAAATCCAGTGGAAGATGTCTTCCAGTGTTGGAGGTTTCACCCCTTCTAACTCCTTGTAGGCAAGACCTTCTTATCCTGCAAAAAGTATATTGTATTGTCTCTTTGTAACTGCAATTTATTTTTTACTTGGGAAAGCTGACGCCTTACACTTTCCTCTTTTCCATTTTCAGCAAACCTTTTGTTGTGTGACACCTTTTGGTTCTTTGTAATAAAAATGCTTTCATTGCAGGGATATATTGATTTTCAGTTTCCTGAAGCTTTGTGCTTTTCTTCTACAGTTTCGCTGACACAGCTTAGGCTGAACCTCACAATCCCACTCCCCCTTGCTCCTGACTGAAGAAACTGTTCTCATCAAACTGGATGAGGATCATCAGGCATTTCAAACTTACGTCCATTCTGCTCCAGCCTCCTCTTTTCGCCACTCTTTTAATCTCTTCCATCCTCCTCCCAGTGTTGCAGGACAGAAATTTAATACAATTTAGACTGGTTTTGTTTCAAAAGGAAACCTCTACCTTGCTTAACTTGTTCTGCACATAATTGGCCTGTTGAGGTAGGACAATGGATAATGGTTTTAAACTAAAAAGGGGGACATGCAGAATAAATACTGGAAGAGGCTACCCAGAAAGGTGGTACCAGCTTCATCCCTGGAAACATTCAAGATCAGGCTGGAAGTGACTCTGAGCAACCTGATCTACTTGAAGATTGCTCTGCTCATTGCAGGTGGATTGGACTAGATAAGATTTAAAGGTCCCTTCCAATCCAAACCATATTAGGATTCTATTTTGTGATGCAAGTATGACAGTTACAACTGTGATCTATACACATGGGATTTCATAAGAATTTTTTTTCTCACAAATATACAGGTACTGGAGTCAGAATATAACTTGTGGAAAATCCAATGATGGCACATCCAGTCTCACTAGAGGTGAACTTGATGTTATGTCTTTATTTCTTACTTCAATCAATTGAAAAAGGACACAGAGAAAACCAGATTCTTTAAAGTGAAATCTGAGTCAGGTTGAAAGTCTCAGCAGCCAAACATTTTTCTTTTCATTGTGGACACCCTGGAGAAAATGGCAACACAGACTGCCACGCTAAGTGCTTTTTTGTTTCATTATCAAGCAAACAAAAACCAGCCGTAATTTCCTACCCAAAGTATGCAAGGTTCAATTTGAGAAGAAACTCCCACAGAAAAAAAAAAAAGTTCTTAATACATCTGCTAACTCTAGATCTATTAATAAAACCTAACATTTTCATATTTTTGTATCTCAGATTTCCCTAGCTATCTGCTAAATGAATGGCTTCAAACTCACCTCACTGCACCTGTTATCTCAGAACTTTTAATGTTCAATATTTAATGCTTAGATCACTTTAGAGAAGAGTAAACCATCACAGGATAGATGTAGACAAGACCGAAAGCAACCTCCACTTGTTTTTGCATAAAAAACTGTTTCCTCCTTAAGAAATGTTTGCGGTTTTGAATTTTTTCCAACAAAATTCTTTTGATCCCAGTTCTAAAATTCAGGCAGCTTCACATCAAACAGTTAACTCAAGCAGTACAGGGTATTTAGAAAAATACACAGCTTGATACTTTACATGCTATGATATTATAATTAAAATGGAAGCAATCCATTCATGCAATCTAACCCTGGATGTCACACACCAAAATATTCTATAGAGCAACTCTAGAACTGAAATCATCACTTCTTGCACAAAATCCTCTTTCAGAAAGACATCCAGTTTTATTTGACTTCAGGGCATGGGAATCCATCAGATTCCTAATTAAGTTCTTTCAAGGAAAGCTTATTTGAACCATATTTCTAGCATGAATTTTTGTAGTTTCAACTTTCTACAACCAGGTCACATTATGGCTTCTGTCAGCTATCTGTTGTATGAAAAGAAGTTAAAACAGGAAAAAGAAAAAAAATTATCCACAAACTACAAGTTTAGCTGACAAATCAGAAATAAAGCTCAAAATACATTGAAGAAAAATCACTTTATCAGAAGAGCTTTATGAAGGACCAGCAGCTGGCTGACCCTGTAACCAGTTGTGTTGGCATCACCTGGCATCCTGGCTAAGCTGCTTCTGGTTAGGAAGCTACTGCAGAACAGTTTTTGGCAAATAAAGGCTTTTCCAGGAAGCTGTCTGTTACAGTGACAGCTAACATGTTTGAAAAGAAAATTAAAATGAATACAGTTATTGCAGGTATTCATGCTATTTTCTTTTTTCTCCCTTTTATATTTCTTTGCGTTAGACTAGGTTGAGGTGTGTGTAAGTTCCAACAAAAGAACACAGATATAATAAGCTATAATGTCATCAGGGAACCACATGTCCATTTACTTTTACTTCCAACATAAGACAGACCACAGGACGTCTCAAAATTAATGCCTGTTTGAATCAGAGTATGTATTTTATAAAGGTATCCAATACTGTTCAATGTTCAGCAATGGAGAGAGTTGAGAGTCTTGACAAGTTGCTCCAGAGATTATTTACCTAACTACTACAATCTGTGTCTATTATTTCAAAGAGGAATTTATATAGCATCAGCTTTCACTCTACTACTGTTTCCTGATACTCTATTACCAATTTTTGTTTAACAGATACAAAATTCTATCAAGTCACTTTCTAATCTTATTTTTGTTTAATTAAGCAGGCCAAGCCTTTCACTATAAAATGTTCTTTCTTTTAGCACTCTTATGGCTCTCACTTAAAACTTCTCTAGTTATCAGTATTCTTCAGTCCTGAACAATGGAATGGGACAGTGTCCCAAAGCCAGTCATACAATAACCAAGACCTCTTCAATACTCCCTTGTTCACGTACCAAAAATCTCATTTTCCCTTTTGCATCACACACTCTCAGTAAAGGTCATACCCTGCTAATTCCACACACAGTGTCTCAATCTTTTCTGATGCTGCTTTCTAGGACAGAGAGAACAAATCTACCAGCATGGTCCACAGGTCCTATATATAGTCCTTTTACTTGGCCTCATACAGATTCCTACTGCTTTCTTGCATTTTGTCCACAGTCAGAGCAGACCACTCTGTACAACAGCTTGTTCTGTTAACTATTACCACACCACTTGAACTTTGTGTCATCTGCAAATTTTACCACTATTTTGCCACTATGTCAGTTTTAACACCACCTAATGTGTGTACAATGTTGATTTTGTATTATTCTAATTTCTTAATCAAAACATTGTGTGTTAGCAAGTTGAAAAAGGCCGAGAGTTGAAACAGATTATTTCAAGACTGTCCCTAAACTAGCAACGACCTCAGAAAAGGCACAAAGCTATTCTGACAAAAGATATTCAGCATAAACCCACACTGATTAAAACTAATTACTTTAACCTTTCCTTAATATTTGATTAATCAGATGCCAGATCTGCTGGAATGTCAGACCAGTGGCAAGGTGATAGGGCAATGAATATTTGAATCACCTCTTTTGTCTTTAATAAACCTGTATAGCAGGAACTTATTTCCTCTTCCCTGGACCTCCTAACTGCCAGCCAGCACCAACAGCACAGAGCACTTCTCTGGATGCAGATTGCATGATCTTGCTCATTGCCAGGTGTCCAGCTTCTGGATTATATCTTCCCTGGCTACCACTGGAACAGAAAGTGTTTTGCTGTTGCCATACAAAACACCACTTGGATTTTTCAGAGAATCCTACTTCTTCAATGTCTCTCTTAAAGCAAAAGGACCAAACAACTTCCCCCCTTCCCTGCAAAGAAAGCACAGCCACCTACCCCCAAGCAAAGCACAACCACTTCTCCTCCTGCTTTCTGCCACTCCTAGCCTCACAGGCTTCCTACAGTCCTTACCTTTTGCTGCACATCAATTCCCATCTGCTCTCCTTTTCTTTCATTGGTTATACATTCTAAGTCTCTTTGTTCATTTTTTAATGTAGTTGTGAAAGCACAACTGACTGGAAGGTAGAATATTTTGGGTGTTCTTTTAAGAAATTCTATGAAACACTTCAGAACAACTAAAAAGAAGACACGAGAAATAGCTAGAGAATGTGCTCAGTCAGAGAAATCCATTCAAATGCAAGTAATGTCAAGAGTGGCATTTCTCAGCTCCATCAAATGTTAGGAAGCTTTCAACCCCAAGAAAACTTCACTGTAATCCAAATCAAATTTGTTTTACTGTTCTACCTCTGTCACAATTTTTCACTATATGGACTGAATGCTGTTTTCCAAAACATAATTTGCATAGGGATGAATACTCTGCTATGGTGGTCCATAGAGACTGTGCTTTTATAGCTCAGAGTTTGAAGTTTTTCAAGACAGGTAAGAATAACTCCGTTTTAAATAATTCCCCACAGCAGGTAAAGAATGTTGTAACTGTGTCAAGGGTTATTAGAGTTACAGGAATCTAACTGATCTGTCCTGGTAATAAAAGATTTGTTTTATTTTAGCAAATTAGAGATTTTGCACCTGGACATGTAAGAAGACTATACTCTTTAAAATTTATTGCAAATTGTAAAAATCATCTTTGCAGAAAGAACGAGCAAACTTAATTTGAAAATACTGCTTGAGCCATCAGAGAAGGACTTAAAAGAAATTAGTTCCTGGAAAGTTCTTCTGAGGCTGTTCATGCTATAGAATGAAACCTTGGTTTCTCTAAGATCAATAAGAGAGAGATCAGAGAGTTTTAGCTCCTTATTATGGCCTTTTGAATTTCATTGTAACGAGATTGGATTCAAATTAAAATCATTCTCCCAACTGCTGCACTGAAGTAATAGTTGTGTTGCTCTTCAGTGATCCAAGGGAACAAACCTTATTTTCACTGTTAAAAACAATGGCACTTTACCAGTAAAAATGTGAGTTGATTCTGGTTTACTTTTCTCTAAAAATAATGGTTTACACTTTGATTTTGAGAAAGAGTGTGTAGTGAAAACAAAAGCCTAATTTATACGTATTTTACTGAGAAAGCCCCAGAACTGCAGAAATATTGGTTCAAAGGGATGCCTGGATGTCATCTAGTCCAGCTTTCTGCCCTATCACCACAGCAGATCAGATCAGTCTTAGTTTTGCTTATCCTAGACTTAAAAACCTCCATGGATGGATAACCTCTAACTTCTCAAGATAACCTGTTCCTATACTACGGCACCCTCCTAGCAAACAATTGTTCTCTAATGTCAAGTCCAAACATGCCAAGCCGCGATTTGTTCTACTGTGGCTTTTCATGTTGGAGTGATTCAATGTACTGGAACCAAATATAAGGCCCAATGTCACAGGACACTGCTTGTCATACCCTTCCACATAAGTGAATGGGAATTAAAAAGCACTCAGGCTGTCAGCAGAAAGTGGTTGGCTTCTCAGGGGCTTTTCCCATGATTCAGCAATACGTATTTAACATGAATAATGCAAAGGCCATCAGTCCATATTTCCACAACAGCCAAGTCAAACCACTACATTCCCCTGTCAATGCAAGTCAAGGCTGCAATTTGGGAAGGGTACGGGAATGGGCTCTGGTTTTGTTCAAAAATGGCTCAAAAGGCTGACAGCTGTTTTCTTTCGTTCGTATTTCCATGAATAATACCAATTATTTTTACATGCAAGGCAGAATGTTACAGATGTGTCATCTTTTGAAACACAGGTGTGGGCTGTTCATAGTTCCAAATGCAGCTTATATCCCACTTGCCCCACTCATGTAAATAAATGCTCTTGATGTAAGTGAATAAATATGGTCTTATACATGCCTTTTTCTCTGCTTTCATCACTGGCATGCACTAAAGGAAAGAAATAGTATGCCAAGACGTGGAAACCCATAATTGTGATAAAAAGAATGTTGTTCAGCTTCTATGGGAAGTTTAGCTGATGGAAAGAGATGAGAAAAAAGCTTCTTTATTCCCACTTTTTTTTTTTTTTAAAGAACCGTGCCCGCTACATCGATATACAGGACCAGCAGTAAAGAGTGAAAAAAAATTAGAAAAATAGCAAGGAGATGAAGCAAAGCATGACCACACAACTCTTAAAGAAAGAGCTATAATTTAGAATGCAATTATTTGTATTCCTGATTTCAGCAGTCCCAGGAAGCCAATTTCCCCTCCTAACACTCTCAACTTTTTGAAAGGCTACATAAACACGCAAAGAATGTGCCGCCGCATTCTGGGTACACAAGCCTTCCCCAGCTATTACTGCCTTTTGTCCTCCATTTGTACTCAGTGTGCTTATCTGGTCAGCCCTGAGCTGAACTACAACCACAAAACCAGATACGCTTGCTGGGCAACTTAAATAAATATTAAAGCTTTATTTCTCTTAGGAAAAGGTGCTGAAAATGAAGCCAACAAACATTATAAAAGGGTATAAAAACAGATGTGATAACAGGGGGACTCAGTCATCTGTGCCTCATCACTTTCAGGAAAAATCTCCAGCACTAGGGGAGGATGAAGCCTAAATGGGCATACCCCTGTCCTCTTGGGTTATCAATTTTTCCAATTCACAGACTTTATCCTCCACTTTATAAGCATCATTGTGAAAGGGGCCACGATCCACATTTTCTAAACACAAGTATCACTTTCCTGCCTTTCTTTATCCTCTTGACACCAGGTCTATTTCTAAAGGCAAACATGAAGTGGCTTAGCAGCCATAGTGAAAAAGATAAGTGATTAACCATGTCCTGGATGAATTATCAGCAGCAATGAGTGAAACCCACCTGCATGTAAAAAGTCTGTAACAGGGCTGGACTTTTTAAGTGTGATTTGAATGGTGCCTAGGCTTTCTTTGTTTGTATTTTCAAATGGATGTTCTAGTCCACCTTAGAAAAAGTGAACAGACTTTGGAGAAAATTGCCAGCTGGCACCTTGTGAGAATTTGATAATTAGTAAATGAAACTGAAATACTCCCTAAATTATGTGAATTCTATGCAGCCATAAAGTCCTCTTCTTTTGGGGAGCAACAATAGCTCTTTGTGTGGAATGAAGCAATATTTCAATGAACAAAACTATGAATTTTCCTTTTGCTCTTGGTGAAAGGTAATGATTTTGCTGGATGAATAAGCTTTTGACATTTTAATGCTTAAGAGAAAAAAGTATTTGCATATAGTGTTCTGCCCCCATTTTCTCCCTGGATGATGCTAAGCTCTGGCTGTCCCCTTCCTCAGGCTTTTCTCAGTGCTCTCCTCTTGCCTCACCAAAGTCAGTTTTCCCATGTTGTGATCAGCTCAAAGCACAGCTTTCTGATCTGAAAAGGAAATCTTTCCACTTAGGAAAAAGCATGGTAATTATGTTAAATGAATGTTAACGTTTTGCTAATGAATGCATTGCATCTCTCCTAAACATTTCTGGAAAAAGAAGCAAGCAAAGAAACAAAAAATAATCAGACATGCCATTCATTTACCAGAAGTATTAATTACAAGTAATTAGAAAAAGTGAGTAATTTTTGAAGTATACAAGATTCCTAAAAGGAAATACAAAGATTTCAGCAAGAGCTGAAGAGATATATCTGTATCAAGTGGATAATCATGTGCACAAATACAATATTACATACACAAAGGTTTTAATTTTGAAGGAAAAAAAGAATCCAGTTATGACTTTTAAATTTCCACTGATGGTAATTGATGGTTGCCATAAACTATCAGTATCAGATTCTTTCCACTGTCCAAGATCTAGTTTGCATTTACCTTGACTCATTTACTATTGAATCTTGTCCATCCTTGTTAGACTAAAGATTTCTCCACTATTATTTCCTGCCATTTAGGTCTCCACTTACAGACAGCCCCTAGGAGAGTTAGCTTTTTTCTCTAAGGCTTCTTCCTTCCAGCAAGTGGCAGGTACAATAGTGAATTAAGAAAAAGCTTTATTTTTTTTCCCCTTTGAATACTGTTCAAAACTCTCGCAGAATTTTAGTAATATCTCTTACATTGAGACTATGAATTTCTACAGTTGAATCTAGGTAAAAGTTAAACTGAATGGAACAAATTCATCAAACCTCTCCCTTTAAAATTTTCCAGTGTCTCTTTTGATTCTTTTCTGAGTCACCTTCACGGTATCAAAAGCCTGGCTGAGCAGTGGCTCAGTTCCCAGCAGGTCAGTGTGGCTCCGGGACACTGGCCTGGCCTGTTTCACCAATACCATTATATGCCCCAGGGAGCTCCAGATCTGCCCATCCCTTATGGTGTTCAATCAGCAGGCACACCGCATCTCCTTTTTTTTTACTGACAGATCTCCCTAATATTAAGGCCCATGTAATTTCCCAGTTTGCAAGTATAACATTTTTTAATCCACTGGAACACAAAATACGTTCAGCAACAGCAGATGAAAACATATGTATATATTAATCACTTCATCTTGTTAAAACTATTTCATGTTAGCCATCTACACTGTGAAAATTCACAGCTATTGAACAGCACTGGGCAGCACTAAAAATTCAGGCCATGCACAGCAGGAAATGTGGGGGATAACTCAGCGGGAGAAGCTGATGGGATGGGATATTCCTGCCTGCCTCAGCCCAGGTGTCTCTTTCAGCAACTGAGGTGGGTGCAGCACCCCAAAAGGTGACACTGAGGTGCCTCTACTTAAACATTCCAATGAATGTTTAATGGCTATTCTCCCTTTACTGAATCTTTAATGCCAGTACGTATAGCATAAACCAGAGAGCAGGAGCAAAGCTGTCAGGCTACTTTAATCTTTGCTGCTTGTGAGTTTTTTCAATACCCACCAAAAAAAAGAGTTTATGTTCTAATGTTGTTGTACTTAAATTTCTATCTAGAGGAGAGAAAAATAAATGAGAGGACTGAGGAGGGAAATTCACTTACAAAGCAAATTGGATACTCGATTATTTTGCTATAACACATTGTTACAGCATCATTTTGCTCTGAATGTGACACCAACTGAAAAAATCACTGCCTGGCATTGCAAAGTGGAAATGGGAGATCTCTTATTGGTTCTGCAATTCCTTGGGGCTTTATTCACTATGTGAAGGACTTGAAATGGGATCGCTCTTCTCCTCAGAGATCCTGGTGGGAACAGTGCGGTTTTTTTTACAGAATCGCAGGATGAATTCCCAGAAGTGTTAGAGAGAGTTCAGAAAATGCAGTAGGGTTCTTAGAATACACATATAGCACAACTCCATACAGCAATTCATTGTACATCCACATGCACAAACATGGAAATGTGGAAAATAGTGAATAAAGTCAAACGCAAAAAGGAGGGAAATGCAAAAATGAGTATTTCCTATCACTGCTACTTAGTTTAAGCTCACTATTTATTTCATAGAAATATTTTGTATTTTAAATCCAGCATGTTCTTCCAAACCAGATTATATTGAGATGTATGACAGCCAGCCAACCAGGTTACTGATAGCATTGCTGGACTTGGCACTGTGACTCCCATTTGGAAATATTTATTCTGCCATGACTGCTCAGACAAAATGGAAAGACATTATCTGACATGAAAAAATATATCTACATTTGATCCTCAATAAATTTGAAGGAATAGGGTTTCTCTTCATGGTTCATCGCCTTTATCTGGGAGGTTGATTCTCCTACACGCAGTTTTATTTGTTCAGCAGTTTAGGATGAAAGGAACATGTTAAACCATCACTAGGGAAAGATTGCACACAGTCCCTGAAGGGCTTCTCCTGTCAAATGCTCTGTCCCGTAAGAGGAATGAAGTCTGCACAATGATGATTTCCTTTTGAGTCTCACTGCATACAGCAACTCTTCTTTGATAATTTAACAGTATCAAACTGCATGCTTTAAAATAATTTCCAAAACCCACACATTTTTGATGAGCAATCAAAAAAGTTTATTATTTTATTAATAAACTTGCCCCATCCTCCTACAACCATTGCTATGTATTGCACAGGGACAGTGTTTTGAGATCACATAAACATCCCTGGGCTTTTGTCAGCTAAAACACCACTGGTTTCCTACTTGTTACCATCTTTCTACCCCTCAGCTTACTTGTCTTCCACACTATCAGTTACTCTCATAGGTCGGCTGCTTTGAAGTTCTGTACTCAAAAGCCTGGAGACATGAAATACATGCATATGTTATCAATAAAATTAAATTCTACCTTTTTGACCATTAGTTATCAAATTCTCTCCATTATGTCAACACAATCTCCCCACTACTTTTGCTGTGGGGCTTTTTCCCCAATCTTTTACAATCTCTGGATTTGTTTGGTCATGTCTCTCTCTGCTTGATATAAAAAATAATATATAGGTGTGTGTATTTATATACATATATATAAATCCAATTTATTTGCCCATGTTTTACAGTGCAAATCTCATTATTAAAAAGAAGCAAATCTCTGTTCATACTGAGACCACAAAAAAGACCCAAAACCAACTAAGCACAGAAGAAGAAATAACTCTTAGCTGAAATATACCAATAGGCCAAACTATGATTTGAAAATTTCACCTTAAATATTAGAACTATTTATAGACAAAGAAAATAAAATTTAATTTCAGAGTCTGGAAAAAATTATTGTGATACATGTTATGTGTAGTTCACACATTGAAAAAATACTGCTTTTCTCCATGGACATGGACCCTCAGGACAGTTCAGAGATGGATTTCAATGGACAACAGCACTCGTGTTGTTGGCTAGCACAGCTCTGAAAGATGTGGTGCTTTTTTTTCACAATTTATAAACTCTAACACTGTAGGCCAGGTTGTTAAGCTTCATGTGTAAGTGATCCACTCCATTAGGTCCACTGAGATATCTCAATTTCAACCAACTCGAAAATTGTACTTTCTTACTTTTGTTGACATAGTAATTGACCTTGAGAGGCATCTTTTATGCCCTGAGCACAGAACAGATGAGTGTAATGACTCTTCTTTCACGCACTGCAAATGTGTGTGTGCCTTGAAGGACTCTCAGGCAGCTCTGGACCTTAGCAAGTGTACATTTCCTCAAGTCCACATCCAATCCTCTATTTGTTAAGGACAACCTTTGCATCTCTGGTGTCATCCATTCCTGTTCAAAATGGAAAAGCTTGAACAAAACTAGAGATTTTTTTTTTTTCTGTAAGAAGGGAGAACTATTTCCCTGGTGTCCTGTCCTATCAGCAAGTGTTGAAACACTGCATTAAGCCACAGAGGCTCTGCTGTTAAAGTGGGGCAGGCATTGTCTAACAAAGCAGGAGTAATGCCCTCAGCAGGGCAGCTGAGGGTCTTGGGAGAAATGCTTTGGCTCAGAAAGTTTAAGGTGCTAGTGAATGCAGCAAGGATGCTGCAAGGCCTCTATGTCAGCTCTAAAGAATGATATTTGTATGTCTAATAAGGAGAATGAGTGAAAACTGACTGGTCTTATTCAACCTTCTCAAGCCCTAATCTACTTCCCACTCCGCTCATGTGAAGTTGGTTGCCCATCTCCTTGTCAGTCTTCAAAGCTCTCTTAGGCAACCTGAGTTCTGCATGCAGGTATTCCCTGATTTGCTAGTTGCCCAGCTGCATTTTCAAAGTTAAAGGCTGGAACATGGGACCTGTGATGTGACAGACTGGAGTATGATCCCTCACCAGCTCTGCTGAACCTTCTTTCCCGAGCACGGGCTTCTACTATGACCTGTTGATGCTGCAATCAAAAGCACACACAGCAAAAACTACAGTGTGAATGGATGTTTGGGTATTCCTTTGGGCACATTAAAATTTCAGTCACATGTAGGGTTGGGGGATTTCTAATGTCACATTTTTAAGATTCCTTCTAATGTGATCATTATAACTCTTCCTCTCCTTAGGTGGCATTGCATGTACTGCTCTGTTCTTAGCAAAAATAATTTTTTTCTCCTTCTTTGTAAATACACACCTCAACTTGACACATACTCTGGGAAACAGAACTGCCTTTTTATTATCTAGCCTCCAAAACCATGTGCTTTCTCCTTCTACTTATTAATGAAACTTGGAAATGAAGACTTAAGAGATGATATGGAAGAATAACATAAAAGAGGAATTGAACAGCAAGAGATTTAAGATTTTGTCTTGTGTGGCTGGTATATTACACAATAAATTGTATTTGTATGTCCAGAGCACTACACTGAGTGACACAAAAAAAAATCTGCGGCTTCACATACTTGAAAAGCAAAAAGTAAGATGAAACTTTGGAAATTTAGTGTTCTGATTACAGTGGTCTCATTTAACTCACTTTTTAATTACCATTTTGAAGTCTCTGCCCTTTATTTTTTTGTGTGAGGACAGCCTGCTTTAGACGAAGCTGAGCACCAACATTATTCTTTCCTCTATTCCTTCATAAATCTAAATTAAGAATTATTTCTATGTCCATTCTGTTCCATCTTTTGACTGAATCAAAACTGATATAGTTAAGCAATAACACATGGCAGAAAAATACCTGTGGGTATCAATATCATACCAAAATAGCAGGAAAAGATATTAAATTTTAACCGCCCAAGAACTGCTGCAATTGTCCAGAGACAGTTTGAACTTCCTGTACTATTATTAAGAAGAGGAACCTAACAGACACTGAAAAAATTAGGAAGACTGGAAGGTTTGTGTCACATACTTCCACAGTGAGTAGAGTAGAGATGGCTGGGTCCTACTTGATGGGAGGCAATGGGTGGTCTGCTTTTCAGCGGTGCCCAGCTTAGCCTCAGAAATTCCTGCTGAAATCCTCTGCTTCCACTTTCTCTGAGAAGCTTGCTAGAAAGCCTCAAGCTGAGCAGACGACGCTGAAGGCATGCACAAAGTCAAGCCCTAAACTCCAACCATCTACTTCAGTGAGAGCATTAATGATGAGAAGTAAACAGCGTCACAGGGCACAGTGCTGCAGTTAACCTTTCCTTAAAGGTCCACCCCACGCTTCCCTCACTGTGCCCAGCAGCGGGTTTGCAGATTCATCACTAGACAACACGAAGAATGATGTGGGCACAGAGTCCTGGCTCATGGCCATGAACCATCATCTATTCATCCAGGAATTATTTGCAACTCTGTAGAGAAAACTAGCGGGGCTTGGATCCAAACTAAAGATGGTGGGAGGCGTGTCAGCGCTGAACAGGAGCTCCACGTGCTCCTATGGACTGGCAGGCTTGTGAAAAGGAAATCAGGTGAGAAAATTTCCTTTTGCCCAACTCATGGCGACAGCAAGCCCAGAGTGATTTGGCTTAATGAAAGGGAAGAGGTGGGTGGGCAGGAGAGGGCTGGGGTGCGTGGCCTGACCTCTGTTATTTGTAGGAGAGCAGATATTGGTTTCAGTCCATGAACTGCTCTCATTTTCAGAGCACAATCATTGAGCAACTCTAAAACATGCCACTGTACAAGTAACTACAGAAAGCAGGCATTTGTCACTGGTCATTTATTTTATGACTAACTAAAACACAGCAACAGCAGAGAAGCACAGGCACCAAGTCTTCTCAGACCAAAATTTTATCACTTTTATTCTCATATAAAACCCTTACTCCTCCCCTTGGCTTAAGCTTCCCCTGGAAGCCGCTCCTTTTCACAAATACCACACTACTTTTAGTTTAGCATTACATCAGGTTTTTTATTGCCTTTTAAACATATCTACTGCTAAATTTCAAAAGCCCAAACTATCCAAGGTCCTGAAATTCAAGGCCAATAAGCACTGCCACTATTCAGAAAGAGCCTCAAAAATGCCCACTGCATTTATTTCCATGGTTGTGGTGCACAGGTGTGGGATGAAAAGGGACTCACTCACCCACCCAGCAGCTACAGCAGCTCTGACACTTGCAACTTGGCAGCTGCATCTACTCACCGAGACAGTTGGATTTTCTTTTTTCAAAAGAAAAATTTTGCAGAGAAGATGGCATTTGTCAACACCAAGATAAAACATCCTGATGATGAGCCAGACTGTGCTCAAGCATTCATACCTTTCACGTTGGCATGAAGGCAGGCATGGGGGAGGGCCAGCTTCTACTGAAATTTTTAAAATAAACAGCAAATACCACTTAACCACTAAACAAGAAAAGTACAGGTTTTGGTCTAGGGGGAAAACGTACGTTCATTCAAATTTAGGAAGCAAAACTCATTTTTTCTCAAATACAATAGGAGCTGGCCAAATACACTTGAATGATGACTACCAAGCGGATCATTTGCAACACGTGGACTGAAAGAAAATCCTGAGCAGCTGTAGGCAAGCTAAGGTTTGTTTCAGCTGAATCCTGAAAACACACTTGCCATCCTTCCATATCACATGAGTTAACACTATATACACGCCAAAATACATGCAATGCATGATATTTTATATCTGGCAATTTGGGCATAATTGTCCCAGCACATAAAGAAAAGCTAGTAAGGGAAAAGAAAGAAAAAAAGCAGCCCTGGTTGGTTTTGGTCCACCAACATTTTCATCAGGGTTAGCAGGAGAGAAAAAGAAAGGGAAAATTAGGGAGAAAGAAGAATAGAAAGAAGCCTTACAAACGTGTCATGGTGCCTTCCCACGATTTTAGCGAGGAGGCAAACAGTTCTGCTTCCTGCAGTAGCACAGCCCTACCTATGAGCCATGGAGCTACAAGTTAGCTCTGTAGCATTATACCAGCACCCAACAGAAAAGCAGATGTCATGTACTGTGTAAAAAACTCAACAGTCACCATCTGACAAAAAACAGCAGGGATACAATGTCTAGCACACAGAGACAGTGAAGTCAAGATGAACTAGAAAAGGAACACCCTGGGCTTCTGAAAGGAGATTAGTCCTAACTGACTGGACACATTGGTCCTGAGAATCATAGCAGGCTGTCACCAGGCACACCAAAAGCCTGGTGTATTGTAGGTGCATTGCCCTTGGCAGGTACCATCAGTCAAGTAAACAACAACAGCGACAAAGAAATCACAGGTGACAGCACAGTCATCAGGCACAGAGCACATCCCTAGCAGAACTCCAGCTATGCCATCACATGTTAAGACTGTGTTTTCCTTACTGTGGTACAGCAGCTGAACCTTTCTTTCAAGGCTGTACTGTGAACACTGCACATTGCTAGCTTAATGAAAGAACTGCATGAACTGTGCTTCTGTCCTGCCCTATCCTCCTACCTAAATAACTGCTGAGTCAAACTGCCAAGCTCTTTGCTCCCACAGTGCTTCATAGGTTAGCTAAGTTCAGGCTAGTGACGCCTGCTCTGCTCTTAATTCAATCCAATCCAATCCAATCCACACAACAGCTACAGTATATTTGTGAGTAGCCTCCTCACTACGCTTCTGGCGTCTTTTTGTTGCTCTGATGGTGACCAGGAACCATCTCAGCTGCAGATCTGTGCTGAAGCACTCCTTAAGAACAGATGATTTCTCTGCCCAGTGCTACTCTACTGGCTCTTGACCTCTGCCTCTGTCCCCACCAGCATCAACACTGGCTTTCCACTCCTTCGTGTTGTTATCACATTGCTGTCACTTCATTAATGCTGAAGGATTTTGTCTAAGTTTTCATAAAGCCAGGGGACAATTTTATCACTTATGGATCAAATAACAGAGAGCATAAATAGCATTATACATCTGACAACATTGGAGAAGTATCAGATAATCAAACAGAGAATTTGGTTCTTTGTATGGAGTTTTCTCTTAACTGCAACACATCTCATCTGTCCATACTTTAGTAGGCTTTGATTTGGAGTTTCATTCCATTGTATAAACAGACAGCACTGCAGTCTGCAATCTCCTTACATTTCAAATCCTTATTTTCCAGACACAGAAGATTAATTTCACAGAAGTCAGAGAAATGTTCTTTCTGAGCACTTCTGTCTCACACCTTTTCTTTTTTTTAGATGCTATTTAAACAGCCATTTCATCTACCCTGATATCTACAATGCCTTTACAAAATGAAGAAGAGTACTAGGAAAAGTGATTAAAATAACCAAGTAAGAAGGCATTTAAAATGAAACCTAGAACTCATCAGGCAATGCACATTCTGAAAGACAATATAACGCAGTTGCATTTTTACTGCCCAAGACAGGGTCTTTTTCCACCCCTCTCAGATTCCCTTGACATGTAGCCTCTTCTGCTAGGTCTTATTTTCACAGCTCAGCAGGCACCTTCAACGTGTGCCCTGCCTTACCCTGCTGGTGCAGTGCACGCTGCAGCCCTACCTTACATCTGCCCATCTCAGATTTGCCAGTGGCTGAGGCAGATGGAATAAAAACTTACCATAATTAGACTGCTTCATTGTTGAAACCATGAATGGGTTATTATTAAGAAAAGCATATTGGTTTGGTTTTTTTAATGATGAAAACTTAGTTCATCTTAGTGAGAGAAAATATGTCTGTGGTAGACACAAGAAATGGAAAGGAGGCGCAGAATGTGAGCAGTAACTGCTGCTTACACCTGGAGGCATCAGGAAAAGTTTTGCACATAACAAACTTAGCATCCAGCACCATTACATTTTTTCATCCAAGCTAACTGCAGTCAAAAGCAACGTACAGGCAGCTGCAGATGCTTCAAGTACAGGCTTCAGACAGAAAAGAGAGCTATGAAGTGAAGCTGCGCAAACTCTGAAAACAATTTCTCCAAGAGCTATTGATAACTGAGTTCTTCTTGCAGCACTGTGGCTGTTTTTCTATCTGAGAAATTGAAGGATTTTACCTTTGATCTCAAGCAGAGCTTAAAATTCAATTCACAACCATTGTAACTTTCAAAATTTGTTTCCACCAGATAAGCAACTGTTCAGCTGGTATCATCAAATATTTTTCCATCTTATAAATAAATACTTACTGCACTGCTATTGCAACACCCAATCTGATGACAAAGGAATTATAAAGAACTCAAAAGAAATCCGCCATTTACTATAAAATCCTCTTTTTTTCTAATAATCCTTTAATACAAAGACAAAGAAAAAAATAAACTGGCTCTTATCTCCTCTGCTTCCAGAAGCAAAGCATACCTTCAAGTTCATCTTAATCAGCCTCCATGAAGAGGCATTCCCCCAAAGCACCCACTGCATCCCCCCCACTCCACCTAGAAATTCTCCCATGGGTCATCCGTGATCAGATGAATGAGATGTGTACAGATAAGAGAAACAGATGTGGGCAATCTTTAGAGCATTCTCTGTCTTAAGAAAACAGATTCTTAACTATACATTACAGCTCAGGGAAATAACACTTTTAAAGCAATATTCACTTTGGCCTCCATTTTTTTTTACTCCTGTCAGAAAGGAAGGAAGGCCATGTACATCAGGGTGGATGAAAAAATGGATTTGCAGGACCAGAGTGAAAAGGTCAGAACTGTTTAGTAGCTCTGTAGATAAAGCAGTATTTTGAAAACTAAGAGACATTTGGACAAGTCTCATCATGGAGAGTAAAGAATTAATTAATTTTCTAAACTAAAATTATCTAGCAAATTATTCCAATAGAATTAATGTACTGTTTTGTGACACACGAAGCTAAGTTTTGACAAACTTATTATTCCCTTTCTCTTCAGAGTTAGGCAGCTCTGATTGGCATGCTTAAGAATCTTGAGTCTTCAGGCCCGGAATCAATGGGATTGGAAGGCTTCATCCAGTACCTACAAGCTGTACATGCGTGCTAATACACAGGAAAGGAAAATGAATAAGGATGTGGTTGATTTTCCATGCCACTAGGAGGGGATTTTGACCCTCACTTCTTTAGGGCAAAATCCAAGAGTTTCCAGTACTTCCATAAGAGGATTTTCCTCACTTATTGTCATTAATGAGAGATCATTCAGAAACTGAAGGTTTCTGGGACCAATGCTGCTTAGACCACTACAATGGAAGGATTACCATTGACTTCAGTAAGAGCAAAATTAAGTCTTCCATTGATAAAAATGTATTCATTCTACGGTAAACTTTTTCTTTCAAATTTCTATGCTTACTTAGAACATCCACATACATTTTATACATAAAAAACTGTCCAACAACAAAACAGTTCTTGGTACTAATAAGATATGACCTGTACTTTGCTATGAAAATGCAACACAGCATACACACAACACAGCACATGTATGCATGTACATTTTTGCTGCTCAAAACGAGCACACAAGGTCCCTACACAAATAAACACATTTTGACACCCCTCAGGATTACTTCACCATGCAAGAACCAAAACATAACTGGAAATAGACTTTCATTTGTACCTAATAGTGACTCATCAAATTTCTTATTTGCATCGCTCTCCTTTTTGGTGTCTCCTTGCTCAAGAGTGCTGCCCCAGGACTGCTCGCTGCCATTTTACATGCTGATTTTGTTCCTTGCGTGTGAGAAAAAAGAGCACAATGTGGCATTAGACTGGCTTTTGTGGCCAAACTCAGGCCAGACTCTGTGACGTGCCCATTTGGCACCCAGCGAGTTCAAGAAGAGACAGCACATGTGCTGCTGTGACTGAGATTCTGGGTGCCTGGACGTTTATCCTCTGTTAGTTAAAACACCTACAACTTCTCTGGCTCATCAGCAGCTCCTGCCACCAGGAACACTGGCAATACCCACTCTTCTCTGTACATGCCTGAACTAGATTATACCTTTCTTTTTTTTTTTAATCCTACACCAGAATCTTGCATTTGCATGACTGAGTGCTCATAAGCAAAAGACAACAGCAGCTTGTGGTGCTCTGAGCTGCCCTAAAACTTGAGGCCCCCTGCTCCACTCAGGAGAACAGAGAAGGAGAGGAACAGATATGCTGCCAGCTCCAGAGATTCCTCAAAAGGCAGCCTACAGTCCATACTCAGTGACACCCAGCTCAGCTGGGGGGCTGCTGGACATCTGTAATTCTGCCCACTGTGCACTAGATGCCACTGCACTGATTGTTTTCAGCAGGCAAAGAGCCATTGCCTTTTCTCGGGCAGCCACACTCTACCTGTTAGGATTACCACTGATTACCACTGGCTTGGAAGCTCAACACAGCCTAGCAAAACTCCCAGCACGCAGAACAGGGCTACCTTTGCTTTGCAGGTGACAAACTGGGGTACAGAGACTACAGCATGATTTATGCAAGGCTGGCAGTGCATGGACTGAGACACCAGACATCTGCACTCACCACCAGACTGCAGTCCCAGAGAGATCAGATTTCTGCCTCTCTCCCTCTGCCACTGTTGAAGCCGGGTACAGACAGATCAACAAGGAGGCAGGGTGGAGCAGATGGAGCATAATGGTCACATGGTGGCACCAGCAGTGTAACCAGCAAATTGCGAATAGATTCCACACTACGTAGATGTTCCCACAGCTAATCTGTTTCTCAGCCTCCTACTGGCCTGCTCAAACTCCTAGACATCTTCCCAGAGACCACCTCCACAGGTCTCCTCCAGGCATCCTCTTGCCTCTGGGCACATCTCCATGTTCTTTCAACAGCAAAACTTTCTGATGATGAGTAAGGAGAGGCATCAGGAGAGATTTCTTAGGAAGGCTAGAAAATCTGCTTCACTCAAGATTTTTAAGAGTGAGTTAAAGGCAGAAGATGATGTTTCCAGATTGTGATGCCCCACAACCCTACCTCCCCACTCCCTCCCTTCTTCCCCCCTTCCAATGTCAAAGCAGCTCTATGGTCTGGGATAAGGAAGGGCTACCACAACTGCTAGTGGCTCCACAAAGCAGCTGAGGTGTTGGGAACCTCTGCAGTATACGATCTCTTTCAGCCTTACTTTCCTTTGATTCTGAGAAGGGATAAACAGATCATGGAGGGACATCAGTTGCTGCTCCTCTACAGATCTCCTGACAGGACACTGTCTGACCCAGATATGGCAGCTTCTCACAGATGCCACACAGCAATCCCAGATGCCTTCCACACTCTCCCTCCCACCTGCCACACTGGGCTTCTACATGAGCCTACTCAGGAAAGATACAATAAGCCTTGTGAATCTCATTGTCCAATGCCTGACACAGTCAGTGATGGAGTATGTTCACCACCTGCTAAAGTCTGTGCAACATCTAATTAATAGCCTGTCATGTAGCTCACTGGAAACAGCTGTTTACAGCTGTGGTGGCAGAGTCCCACTGGTATTTTGAGGACATCTTCTGCAGCAAGAGTGGGTGAGCCCTGGCAGAAGGGGGCACAGCTTTCCAAATGTTAAACCCTGCCTTCCACTTTCCCGCTCCCAAAACAATCTAAACTCCTGGTTTAGGGGCAGGCCAGAAAACAAGGCTGTGCGTTACCTCAGTGCCAAGAAATACGGCAGCAGTCCAGCATCAGCTGAGAGCATTTGCACACCTGCAAGGCTTTTTCACATTTGCTCTGCCAACTGAGTTCATTTGCAAATTCTGTTTCTACGGCACATTTTGCCATCTTGCAGGAGCTGAGCAAATGAAATTAAGGACTCTGACAGAAGCAGGTTTCATCTCTAGGCTAAGCTGTATGAAATAGGAAACAACCAAGTCTAAATTGAGGTCCTCCTCTAGGTCTAAATCAATTAACCACAAGATCTGTCAAACTTTGAGCTATGTTATAAAAGATTCAGCAATGATAAGTACTTGAGTCAGCTCTTTCTTGCCCAAACTGTGAGTTTTTAAGACGTACTTTTATGGCCATGGTAATCTGCAGTTCTGTTTCTGTTCTTTTTTATTTCTGCTCAACAGCTGAAAAGTCTTGATTTTCTTTGCTGCGTGAATTTTCAAGTTTACCCTCTCTTGGGCAGCCACTGGGCAGGTCCCCATAGTGGAAAGAAGGCTGGTGGCAGAGGTTCCCAAAGGCTGAGGAACAGTGTAACACAGCCATCCATGTTAGCCAAGACCTGGGCAGCCACAAGACCTAGGAGTGTACTGCAGGTGGGTGAACGAGCCTGGCTGCTAACAGGACTGGGTCCAGCAGCCCCTCCTTATGATGCCCAGAGTTCTTCAGTGTGGCATCATCAGCAGCTCCTGCTGCTGCATTGCCCTCACCACTGCACTTCCCCACTAATCCTGCACAAAGCTTCTTCCTGTGGGGCCTCCTGAACTTCTCCCTTCTCTCCTGAGCTCACTGGAGCCAGCAGTCATGTGGTGGAGGCAAGCTGGCTGCCGGGACACGCGCTCATCCAGCCCAGCAGTGAGAACGACAGGTGCATCTGCAGGGCCACCAAATTATCACTTTCAGCCCACACTGGCCTGGGCTGTGCAACAGCTTCCATTAGTGCACAGAATCACAGAATTATTTAGGTTGGAAAAGACCTTTAAGATCATTAAGTCCAACTTTAAGTCAGCACTGCCATGTTCCATGTCCCTAAGCTCCATACCTACATGTTTTTTAAATATCTTCAGGGAGGTACACTTCCCTGGGCAGCCTTTTCCAATGCTTGACAGCCTTGTTGCTCTTTTTTGGGCACTCTCACTGCCTTGTAGTAAGGGGCTAAAACCTCCACACTGTCATAACAAGATATACATTTGCACTCTGGAATAACTACCGTGTAAAAGGCATTTTTAAATGACTATTATTAAAGCTTTTACCTGGGTGATATTTGTTTGTTTTGTGAATTAGCATATTTTGCATAGCTGATGTCAAGCATTGTTGTCACAGGTTTACCAGCTATCACTTGCTGCCAGGTACATAATTCTGTAAATGAGATTTGCATAAACTCTCCCACAGAGCAAGCCTATGTATGCAGGTGTCACTCCATGAAAGCTCTCTCTTGCTCTTTGCTTGTAGGTAAAATTGTGTGTGCACACTGATGTGACATTTGGGCCATAAACAGCCCTTGCTGCTGAACAGGGAATTGTAGAAAAAAAACCAAAGCAGCCTGCGGGAATGCGTAGTATTTTGTAAATCTGTAGAAGAAAGAAGGCAAAGAAAACTGGGAAAGCTTATAGGCAAATATTCTTAAATGAAACAGAGTGAGAGAGAGTAATTAATAGAACAATAAGGCTTTTCTTACATTTCAATAGTATTTCTAATACCAGCATCCAATTTATGAATTTTACCACCCAAAACCAGAGTGACACATTTAGTGGCTCATTGCTTTGAGCTCTCTTGTAAAATTTACAATTCCAAACACAAATCACTCTCATCTTGCATTCCAGAGCTCAAAATTGATTCAATCCAAGATTTCCAATGGCAGTACACCAGTGCTGCCCTAAGTATCTGACATGATTCAGTGTCTTTTGTAGTGAAACCAACTCTTACAGAAGTTTTAGTCCATGTTTTACTGCACTGCAATGCTTTTAGTCAGTGTGTCTTATCTGAGTGCTGGCATCAGCACATCAGCCACAACTGAAAAAAAAACCACTACAAAAGCCAACTGATAGGCTTTGTATAAACGTTGAATTACGAGTCATAATGTATTTTAGGCATGGAAATTATTCGGAGCCCAGGACAAACAGAATAGCCTCAAAGCTTTTTCTCAATCACCATTTCAAGCACAGAGCAAGCACCAGAAAATGCTGCAAGCACTTCTGTGCTATTTCAAACCTGGCCTAGATTATAACAGCTCAATTAGGATCAGAAAGCCAGTATCAATCAACGAGAAGGAATACCAGCATGGACTTCGACTGGTCCCTCCAGCAGGTCTCTGGTTTATTGTACTTTGGTTTCTTCACATTCTGCAGTCCAGCAAGGGCATGGAAATTACCATGTATGAATTCATACAGACATGCTGGCTTGAGACCACCTTCTAATACTTGTCTTTAGATTCTTGTCCTGGATTTGGGCAGAACAGGGTTAATTTTTGCAGTAGCTAGGAGCAGGCATGGCCAGGTTACTCTATCACCTCATGTCACTGCCTGGGGTAGGGGAAAGAGACTCTCTTTGGGAGAGAAGGGATTCCTCTAGGTTGAGTAGGTGTGGTGGAGGGACCCTGGACCAAGCATGAGTGTGATGCAGAAGAGAAGCAAAGTCTTCTCAGATGAGACATCTGTGGTGGCCAGATCACAGGGCAATGTAATACTACTTTGCAAAAACACTCCTGTAAAAGAGACAAATTTTCTAACCTACAGCCTGCAATGCCCACAGTTTCAAAAGACTTTCAACAAGAACAGTTTTGATAATTTATTCGCTGATTGATCCACTTAGAGCCTAGAGTTACTTCTCTAACGACTGGCTGTACTGTGATCTTCTCTTTTTTAATATCCCTATAGATGTCTCTTTTTTTTCCTGTCACCATTTAAGTGAACACACCTGAAGAATAAGCCTTCTATGCTGCTGACCATGAAGAGGGCTTTTGCATAACCATTTCACTTAAAAGAAAGACAAGGACTGACAATATTAAAAAAAACCCAAACCCATCATATACCAAATAGAAAACCTGACACCTGATGACATCAGTGAAATCCAGCTGAAAGCTTTAAAAATCCTAGATGCCAACTGTCAGTGCTCTTTTGAACTCAGGGCAATGCAGCCATGTATTATTAAAATGTGCCTGTTTTATTTACGTGAGCCAAAAGTGAACTGAAAGTCATCTTTCCAAATAAGACTTATACAGGAGTACATTCAGTCAGACAAAAAAAACCTAAGTTACATCAAAATTATATACAATGTAGAACAATTTCACTTCTGCCCTGTGAAATGCACCACAGCTTCTTTCTTCAGGCTAAGTATGTTGTGTAAAAAAGAAATACCTGTCTGTATGTAGGCCCCAGTTCACCATGATATGCTAGTACATACTTGAAGAGATTATATTACAGTAGAAAATCTCCTAATTAGAGTTCAGAGGCTTCATGCAACCCAGCAAAAAACCAAATGAATAAGTGTTATGAATGTACATGCACACACAAACACAAATACTCTCTCTATTAGTCGGTGCTCGCCTGCCAATGCTCTTTGCACACCTAATTATAGCATTAGTCATCTTAACGTTTTCATTACTCTTTCTAATACATACTGGGCTGCAGTCATCTAAGTCATACAGCTCCTATAGGAAAAATGTGTTTTATGGAACCACTGTCTCCTGTGTACAGTTTAATAATGTTAAAAAGATATCAACATAAAATTAATGACTAAATTTTTCATGAAGGGAGCATTACGTTCCCACCTAATTGTGGTTTAAGCAGTTATTTCTCTATTATTATTATTATAGTGCTGAAACTAATGTTCAGTAGCCCATTGTATAACCCGATGGAGAACCCAAATGACTCTTGGTGCTAATGACAAATATCCTCAGAGAATAAATATCTTCTGGACACTGTGCCAGTTCTATTTTGACTCATTGCATTTCAGCTAGGGTAATGAAATATTTTCTGGTGGTGTTTGAAAAAGAAAAACAATTAAATAAGTCTTCAGTTACTTTTCTGTCAAAGGAAATATTTTCAGGCTCTGTAACTACAAAGTGGAAACTTCCTAACTGGTGCTGGGCTTCAATGCCAACATATCTGGCATCAAAATCCCAGCACATTTCCCCTCGTGCAACTGCACAAGCAGTCAGAGCAGTGTGCTGCCATGAACCATGGCTGGCTTTGCTGCAGTTCTCCCCCTAAAGGGCAGAGCAGTCTGTTCTCAGCACACTACAGAAAAGCCAGAATGGTCTAAGCAATAAAACAGTGTTTTAACTTCTTCTGAAATGCACAGAGCAAGTGTTTTACAGTTCTTCTGCATTTAATCTAATGAATTTGAAGGTATTTCAGATGTCTATATTACCTATGTTCTGTCATGCATAATCCAACAGTAAGTATTTGTTATATAAAGAGAGAAAACATTTTGCTTTTCTTTCTCTTGCCTCCCATTCCCTCCCATAAAGTGCAGGAAGAGCTGACCCAACAGTCTGAAGAAACAAGTCTTGCATCTCTCAAGAGGAAGCACAGCTTGGAGAGCATGTGCACAGCCTCCCCCACACAGTCAGACCAGGGTGCTTCTGCTCCAGAGGGATGCAGATACCCCCTTTTCACCTCCTGATCCTTTCCCAGGAAAGCTGTTTCCAACGTCCTTAGCCACTGCAGTTTCAGTTCCTCCATACATCCTTACACCCATGTCTTTTTTTTTGCTGATCATTCCTGTATGTCTAAAATCTACCCTTCCCTGCCTCCACTGCTCACATAGCATATGCTCCCATTTATGCCTATTTCCAAAAGTGATTTCTGTGACCTTGTAGCCTTTCTAATTCCACATTTTAGCTCAGTTATACATAAAAATAGATTTTCTTCATAGACATCTTACTTGCCTTTTGCTATGCTCACATTACCTCCTCGTTCTTCACTGATCGCACTCCTCACCTTAAAATACTCTCCTTAAAATACTAAATGTATCTTCTAAACACTCCTTTTTCCACCAAGGCTTTTTTGTTCCCTGCCACACAGAGAGGGATGCTGTCTTACAGCTTTGTTTTGCACATTTGCTCCGCTGCAATCAGTGTCTTTGGTGCTGCACAAGTTACTTTAAGGCACTGTTCTCTCCCAGAACTGCTCAACCTCCACCTTCCCTAATGACTGCAAAGCCGTAGAGGTGACTGGCAGAACAATCATCCTGTTCTAGCTACTCTAAGACGAAAAATGCAGAAAAAAGCTATTCCTACACATGAATTTGCAGAGATTTACCACCTAATTTACCAGGTACAAAGCCTGTGATTTCCCACTTAAATTTGTAAACAGCCCAAATGACTTTCAGGACACTACGACAAATATTTCCTCCAAATTCACATTGTGTATGATGACTTAGAGATGCTTTTGAACAGAGCAACACCTCCCACTCTTTTTGTTAAATATTTGCTTTATGTGACTCATTTTTATTCATCACATTTCCCTACATTGATATTTACACTTTTCCATCACTCTCTTAATCACATAATTTATTTCAAAGGTTTGGCCCAACTTAACATTGTCTGTGATCCAGTCCTGCAAGAACACAGAAAGCCTTTACCAGATGGGCTGCCCAGGGAGGTGGTGGAGTTACCAACCCTGAAGGTGTTTAAGAAAAGACTGGATGTGGCACTTAGTGCCATGGTCTGGTTGACAAGGTGGTGTTAGGTCACAGGTTGGACATGTGATCTCCACGGTCTTTCCAACCTAGTCAGTTCTGTGATTCTGTGATTGTTTTTTTTTTTTCCAAATGGGCAGACCTATACTAATTAATAGCTATCCATTCATATAAGGATTTATGTACTTGTGTCATTAGGAACAAAAAAGAAGGTTTTTAACTGAGTAAAATGAGCTGATTTAGTTTATCAAAGTGCCAGAGTTAACGCCAGTGCTCTTAAGTTAGCAAAGAGACACACACTATAACCATGTCCTGGAAAAGCAGAAAAGAGCAAAAAAATCTTTTCCCTCCAGTTTAAGTTGAACTCTTTCCACTGACTTGACCGTACTGGGCTGGACTGTACAGCTCCCTAGGGGCTGAAGAAAGGTGGTGTCTGTCATGCCTGACACGTACAGTTTGAAACCTGAGGAGGGAAACAGGTAGTGACATTTTACTGAGTTTATGATCCCATTCAACAAATGGGCTGAAGTCTTGCTCCATTTTTTTCACTTTTCAAAATCAACATTTTTATATAAGAATCCCCAAGGCACTGGAGAAATTAGCCATTGTTCATTTTTTAAAATTATATTAGAAAAACAAATAAAAATATTTTTGTGGCCAATTCAGGATGCTTCAGCCAGGCTGTAAAACAAAGGGTGCCCTGAGCTATTCTTCTAACAGATAATTTGCTTTGTGTAGGATGCTTCTTCACAGCAGGGAGCATGTAGCCCAGATCCTCTTTAATTCTTCCTGACTAAACCCAAAGACAGCCCTCGCTCTGTGACAGAGCCCCAGGAAGTAGAAATCATTGCAAACACAAGTGATAATGATCTAGCAGCTTAGTTAGTGGTAGAGATGTCAAACTGCAACCCACTCTCCAAATGTCCCTCTGTCACTTGCCATAAGCATGCATTACTGTAATAAAAGACTTTAATGTCCCATCAGAACACTTGGAAGGGTGGCCAAAGTTGGCAAACCATGCAAGACTATGCACAAACTTTATGTGGTCCACAGGACAGGCAGCTGTAAGGTGATAGCTAAAATATTATAAGGAATAAAGACAAGGATTTCCCCTGTATATCAGGTATACACACTGCCAGCCTGGTCTGAATTCTGACATAATGGTCAGGTTTTTGGGAGTGGTTTAGGACCGCAACACAGTTCTTCCATTGAGGCAAAAGAACAAACTCTACAGTGATCAATGTTCCCACACTGCCTACCACCATGTAACTTGACTGCTGAGGACTTAAGGACTCAAGTAAAGTAGAATAAAAAAGTCTCTTGGACTTCTGGCAGACTTGTGCCCATGGATGCTGGAAACAGCTTAGCCATGGACCTTAAATCAAGCAAAATGAGAAAACAAAAAATTAATGAAAACCAGAGATGACACCTCTTCAACACCTCTTCTATCCATGGGGGAAGCAACCAAAAGATGTTAAAGGGTGTTTACTGACAGTATGAAGCAGCTCTGAATTTTAGAAAATATATAATTTTTTAAAAAATTCCCCCAAACCTTAAACTTTCAAGGGATTCACTTAGGTTCTGGATATTGCAGGCAGTTCAAAACATTTCCTACATTTCCCATCACTCCTTGCAGATATTTCCCATCCAGTCCTCAGAGTATTGCAATAGGAAACCAGCACAGCCATATCCCTTGTCAGACTAAAAAAATGTCTTTTGCCAAATCAGTTAGCAGCAGCCCTGGTGAGATTAGCTTTTCTCCATCTTATACCATATAATCTCTGCTCCTAGAAGTTCAGACAGCAACTGCAAATTGTCTTTGCCACACATCCTAGCAAGCCTCCACCAGCGATGCCTGTCTGATCCAAAAGGGTACAGTTAATCAGAACAAAAGTATATCAGGCCAGCTGACAGCAAGGCAGGAAGAAAGAGTAATGTCCCAGCCATGAAATAACGCAGCAACAAATTTTATGTATGGTTTAATTTGTTAAAGTCCCTTTTCTTGCTGACATTTGGACCTTTTTCTCTAGCTTAATTTCTTATAACATGAGAGTGTGCCTTGAAATTTCAAGGTCAAGTGCAGTGCCGTCTATGCATATTCCCTGTGCTGGGTTCAACTTGCAAGATCTCTCTACTGAAAAGTACAATTACACCAATTCAAGTTATCCCTTTTTTTTGTATGCTAAAGTACATTCTCTAAACCCATTCTTTTAGTGGAGAAACTGAGCTCACACAAAGGCAACAAAAAGATTTTAATCGTATCCATATTATATATTACTGCTGTGAACTTAATTTTGTAATCAGAATGTAAAAGAATAAATTGCAACTTTTTTTAAAACCAGAACTGTTTACATTAGACAAAAACCTCTCAAAGCAGTTAACTATATGGGAAAGAAATGGATTATTAGATTGAAAAAAAATAATTCCAAACCAAACTGTTGTGTACAGTAACTTCTCTTCCATAGTTATGAGAAAGATGGGAAAAGGAGGAGCTGGGTGGACACTGTTTCTAGATGTGGCTGGTCTCCTGTGGTGCACCAGCCAAGGGAAAAATGAGCTTCAGAGAAGTGACCTGGAAGTAAATCATCCTTAGGCTTCCTGTTTAAGGGCCAAATAACGCCAAATTTCCGTTGGGGGTAAAGTCTGCTGAGCTCTGGCACAGTTTTGCTCGAGGCCAAGTGCCTGGCTCCCCAGGAAGGACCAGCACCTCCTCTGCAGCTGCACCCACTCCCACCCGTGGGGCCAGCACGCACCAGCGCTCCCAGCACCTCATCTCTGCAGCCCTACAGCCAGACCCCGCCAGGAGCACAGCCCTTACATTTGTAAAACACACATCCTGATGTGATGCTAGGGCACTTACAAGGTACCAAACACCGATTGCTACCCAGGGGAAGTTTTTCTGAAGTTTTCCTTTTCTGCAAATAATGTCTTTGAGATTTTATTTGTCCATGTCTTCATGCTGAAGTAATTTTCCTGTAGAACTGCACCTGTTCACTCCTTCGTGACTTTTTTTTTTAAAATGTCAAGTTAATTGACTGCCAATTAACTCAAGCTATTTAGAAAAACAAGTCAGAACTCTCCCCAAACATTTGTAATGGACTGCAAATATTTGTAGTCTGGCTAATCTGATCCCGAAGGTAAACTAGAAACGTTCATAGTATACGTTTTAAAATTGCTGTAATTCAGGGTTGACAGACAGGTTTTCACATTCTGGAGAAGCTCAGCATTCAGTTGGTTTGCCCTGTGGCTTTTTAAACTCTGGAGTTTTCTTGTAAAAACACCACAAACAACTTCTGAAGCTCCAGCTCTGGGCCTACTCCTTTATTTATTCAGCTTCCTCTGATAAATTTTTCATTTAAAAAGTTCTGCAATTTAACTATAATAGATCTCATAACTACCCAAAGATAATTTTAATCTTAAATAATTTTAAATTCTAAAATTAAAAAAATATGAATAAAATTGTGCACCTGAGTAGTGCTAGATACAGGGAACAATTTTAGGATTACCCATAAGCCAGAATACATTATGCATATAAACAATCACACAAGTATTCTGTAATTCTGTGTTAATTGATTATATGCAACCTCTAGTTGCATACAATCTAGATTTTGAACCAACATCCTAATGCTTTCTACAATTTATTAATATCAAAGCATAGATATATGCAATCTCCTGTTTCACCAGCATATATACTCAGTCTACATGCATGTTCACTTACTTGATTGGAAAGAGACATCATGTATTCTGCAATAATCAACTTTTCTCAAGTTACAGTCTAGAACTGCAAGAAATTCTTTCTTCATCCTCACACGAACAGACCCTTTTGTCAAGAAAGTAAATCTAAAAGGGTTCATACCAATTTTTGTTTTCTTTTTCTAATCAAAAGTCTCTCTCTTCAACTCTACCTAATGTATAAAGTAGCTTTTTTCAAGCTGAGAAACACAACTGCCTTCTTGAACACAGTAAGTGGACAATAATCAGAGTTAACTGTGGCTTCCCTATGTGGGTGGAATCTATCTTTATAATATCTAAATGTAGTAATTTAAAACCTCAGTACCTAGTTAAAGATTGCTGCTTAAGTGTTTTCTCTTTATATAGACCCCCATCTATATAAAGCTGTTGATAAGATGGGTCGTGAAGCAAACAGAGAAGAAGAATTTTCCAAGAACAGATAGTTACTCACCTTTGCATATGACTGTTTCCCTGAATCTCAAGACTGTGATGCACATTGTGATTAAATGAGGATTATTTCCAGTGACTTCCAAGGTAGTAATAAAGAAATCTCTATGTTTACACTGAAGTTCACCAAAATGCAGCTATATTTAATATGCTGTTTAGGTTGACCTACTACTGTTGCTTTGAGCTGGCGAAGTGATAGAAACACATAACACTAAGAATAGTATAGATAAGAATAATTAGACCAAGTTGCTTAATGGGTATAATCTAAGCATCTGCACTCTCAAATGCTTTGGTTTTAAATTCTCTACTAATTCTAGCCTTATGCTGTTACTGATATGCTCTTACACAAAATAATCAGAGGATATATTTAAAACACGAAAACTATTAGTAAAACATCCATTTCAAGCCCAATTAGTCTTCCCAACGAAAGATTATACATTTTCCCCTCACATTTCATTTACTGTAGTCACCTGACAATTAAATCATACAAGCTCCTCAGGGCTGTTTAAGATTTACATTCATATGTATCTTATAAATGTGTTACTCATTTTAGCCAAAAATGTACAGGAATGACTTTTCAGAGTCTGGAATATTTTCTTGCTGGCCCATCCGATTGCAACAACCCATAACCAAAATTCTCACTTCCTGACAATCCAGGCTTTCTATTAGCAAAGCCTTGGAGTTCCATAAAAAACAGGCCTAGCAGCTGAAGAACACTGGTGGAATGTGCTTTCCACAAACCAAAAGACAGAGAAACCAGAAACCAGATGCCACAGCTGATGATAAATATCTGCCTCTTATGACGAAATAACTGCTTACTGTATTGTGTATGACCTTTAGAACCGTAGAGAGAACCTCACAGATGGATGGTTGGAAGAAACAGGCAGACTAAGGTGTTTAACACCTGCTGCACGGGGGCGTTTTAATCCTACAATACACCCTGGAAGATTTAGGCTATGTGTTTTGGGACCGTGGCTTTGATGAAGCTGATGATGTGATTGTCTCTGCAGATTTCAGAGTAACATCCACAAGGCTTACAAGATCCCAGAATTCATAATCGAGTTCTTCCCTGTTGGCAGCTTAGACAATAATGACAGCAGTGACTCTACCAAAATGCACTCACACCTATTGTAGCAGCCATGGAGCCTGAAAGCACTCATGGGGTTGTAAGACTTCTCCTTCTCCTGACTAACAAAGCTTTTTTGGCTCTGCAGAAAAAGCCATCAGAACCCGTGGCAGAGGAGTTTGCTTCAAGCTAGTCCAGTATCTGGAAAGACCACAGCAGTCTCAGTTGTGAGTTGTAAAAGCAATACAGACATGCCATTTTTTTAAAGCAAGAACATCTGGAGATGTCCAATACAATTACATTTTTCCTGGTGATGAAGCATAAGGTTAAGTGGCACAGCTTTAACAGCTGATGTGAGCGATTTGTGCAGCCTGTCAGAATTGTGCATCCAATTGAACAATAGACAATGGGTGGGGAAGGGCTTCTTAAATGCCATTGTGAAACAAGTAAGATGTAAAAGGTGTATTTAAGAAGCTATTTTTTGTGCAACTCCCAAATGCTGGAGAAGTCCCAGAAGGAGTCCATACTCCAGAAGTGAACCTCAGCTGCTGGGTGATGTCAGGAGAGGTTCTCCCGTTGACTCCCCCCCAGCAGCAAGCACACAAGCAAGGAAGTGCCATCCACCCAGAATAAGCCACCAAAACAAAGAACAAACAGCAAGCGGAAAAATGAAGGAGCTGGCAGACCCACAACAGCTTTGTCAGGAAGGAGATGTGTGACAGTAGCTGTAGATTAACAATTCCTATTCCTAAATCATTAGGAATTCACAAAAATCCATTTTTGTGAATCCAGGAAGAGGAAACACAATACAAAATAACTTGAGGAAACCTGTAACAAATTTTGAGTGCACATGAGCTCATGATTCAAAAGAACTAAACTCATTAAAAAAAACAAAAGGCAGTTAATGAAAACACAAACACAGCTCCAATGAAAAAAAACCCAGGTTGCACAACCCATTTTCCTAAAAAAAAATAAACAGAAGGGCTGTCAGCACGTCTAAGATATCAGCAGCTTCCCTTCATTAACTCTAATTGCTGTGCATTAGTGATTCTAGGTGATACACAGATGACAGAGTCATCAGTGTTTCAGTCAGGCTGGAGCAGAGGTAGATTCCAGACACCTACCCAAACTCCTCTTTGATCACTGTTAACATCAGCCTTTCCCCATAAAACCATGCTGGTGGCAAATAAATAGAATTTCTGTGTGTTCTTTGAATTTTAAGATGCAAACACCCTTCACCAATGCTTGGCCAATGAAGCAACTGGAGATGTTTTCATAGTTGCTGGTTGACAGTTCACAAATTGAGTAAATGAGACTGCACTTCCTTCTGAGTTTGCAAGTGTGGGGTGAGTTTGAAGACTTTGCACACTCATGTACAGACAATAAATTTACCTCTGAAATAGTATTAATGAACTTAGGTTAAAATATTTATCAGGAATCAAACCATACTAATGAACAACATACAGCAAAGAACTGATTGTCTTAAATTTTGATTCTGCTCCTTTGTTCATCTGTAGAGTATTAGTACAGGAAATTATTCCAGCACATGATTAAATCCCTCTGAAGTGAAAAGAATAGAAGTGTAAGCTTAAAGTGGATACTTACGCAGCCTTCCTAGACAAGGGAGTGCAATTAGGGCCACAATCTTTAATTGTATATTATGGTCCTATATTCCTCCAGTGTTATGACATTTCTTAAAGGCTGATAAGCATCTATATTGCATGCACTCTTTGGCTGGAATCAAGCAAAACTCATGAAAGTAATCTCGTTTCACACTAAATTTTACTTGCAGGCCCTTCTCTAAATTAATCAAAATTAAAATGTCAGTGCAGGTTGGTTGCACACAGAGCCCATTTTGGCTCATATGCCCTGAATTATCATGGCTTTACAGAAAGGATTCTAAGACCTAACTGTCAGCCCTTCTGGCCTATATTTTAGACAGCTGATTTCCATTCTCTTCCACCTCCAACCTCTTAACATCTCAGACTCAATGATCTTGCTCAGAACAACGGTATCCTGCAAGACCTGCATTCATGCATATATGTAAAAACACACACATATATAACAAAAAAAAAAAAAAAGCAAGAACCAAAAGATGCCACTCAAATGGATCAGTGTTATTCTTGTATCTGTCTTTTGCACAGAAAGATGATTAATTTCTATTTGTAGAATCAAAGCAATTGGCTGCTTAACAAAGAAACTCAGTACATTAAGGGAAGAAAAAACCATACAAGTAAGTCCTTGAACTTGGCTTGTTGCTGTCACCAGCCAAGAGGAATGATGGGATGTTTCTAGGTCTACCCAGTGGTCACCAAGATACATTCCACTGTTATTCAGAGTGGAGTCAGCAGGATTCCCAAGCATGGTATGATGGTATGGCTTTCAGGCCAGCAGGAATAGGGATGCTTTCCCAGGAAGGCATACTGACCACTGGTGGGTTTACAAGAAAAGACACCCTTCTTGAGCATCTGACCTAATCTTTACTTCTTTGGCTGAAGCTATTTAAAGACCAAAAAAAAAAAAAAAGAAATATGAGAAAAGAACATGCCCTGCCACCATTCATCCTACTCAGGAGCTACTATCAGGCTTAACTAAAAAGCATCATCGGCTCCAAACATTAACTTCTGTATCTTCCAGCAAGAGCTTTTAGCTGCTCATAAAATGGAGGCAGAGTACAGGTTACTTGTAAAGAATCCTTCCCTTAGGCACCCCCTTCTCACCTCCAAGCAGGTCTTGGACCAGACCCAAGAGCAGGACTAGTTTGGAGCTACTCCTTTATGCCGCAGTCATGCATGAATAGGGGCCAGATACAAAGGCAGCATTGTGTCAGCTTTGCTGGGGAGGTTGTAGCCTCACTTTCCTCCTCCAAGCCATCCTCCCAAGGCAGGCAGCTCGCGTAGGAACACCGTGTTACGGATGGAGTATTTTTAAAGTTCCAAAAATAATTCCTGTGAAGAGTGAGAAATTATGTCTGAATCCCGACAGAGCAACAGACAGGCTGGAGCTGGATGGAGGACATGCAGATCAGAGACAGAGCAGTCACGACAATGCTACTGAATATCAGAGGACCCAGACAAAGTAGAATATCTGCAGTCTGGGGGAGAAGGAAGCTTTTTTTTTCCCTCTTTCTTTCTTTCCTACACTAAAGGCTAAAAAAGAGAAAAAAAAATAGCAGAGGAGTCTTGATAATCACAGATTTCTGAGTTATATCTGCACTGAAAGCACACCGAACAAGTGCTAACTTTTTTGATGAAGTCTTCAAAGCCTGCTTCTAAAGAGACTTGAGGACAAAGAGCACTGCTGTTAAATAAAAGGCAATCAAGCCTATCAGAGAGGCACACCCAAAGCATTTCATATAAACATCCCAAAAGGGATCTACTCAAAACTTAAGAGATTACTTTGAACAATTTTTGAAAACTGTGACCAACACTGGGCAGATAAATAAGAGAGCAGCAGACCCTGCTCTAAAGAGCTGCTAGGCTTAGATCTCCATTGCTGTCTCAAAAGTTGGTTGCAGGTTTGGTAATGTTGACAGCAACTTTCCTCAAATTGCACATTCTAGAGTTCATCCTCCCATTGTATTTTCATTGCGGTGAAATTGAATTAAAACTGATCAAACAATAGCTGAGGATTACAGAATATTTTAAGAGGATGTTCTTTCACTTTGAGCTAAAATGAAACATTGCCAAGGGCTGGCAGAAAAACACCAAAGAAGGGACATGATTAAAAAGGAAAGCACTATTACAAAGACAAATGGCACATTCTGAACGTTGGCTATTCAAGATACTTACAGACCGTATAAAAATAATACACTGAGCCACTGAAATGGTGGTTTTGGGCAGGCATACGAGATTACAAAAAGGCAATGGGCCTGTTAAAGTGGGAAAACCCTTCTCCTCTAGGCCAAGAAAATTAAGAGAAAGGCTTTGTAACATGCACTGCTGGCAATCCATCAGGGCAGAGAAAGAAACCATCCCAAACAGCAGCTCTCACCAAGGTGTCAGGGGCAACATGACTTCATGCTTCACTCCCCCTGTTAATTCTCACTGGCGTGACCCATATGCTGAGTCCCCATCTGCGCTACACATGCAACATCCCATTTCCCCTGTACTGGGTGGGAAGTGAAAAAAAAGCAAGACAAGAGCTGGTCCAAAGGGCTAGAACCCTCTCTCACTGCAAAAAGTAACATGCAGAAGCAGCTTGTTTTATTTCTCTGCTTTTTTGAAAGGCTGTGAAAATTTTAAAAATGCATCAAAAAGAATTTAGGATTTTCCATTAATCCTTTAAAACAGTTCATTAACACCCTGACTAACAGCTCTGCTCATGGTATTTTTTTGGGGGGTGACAAATCCTAACAGCATTAAAGTATAATTTGACCTTGTTTTTTTTTCTGTTTGTTGGTACTTTTAAAATTGAAAATCAGGGTGCGTTTGGGTCAGGCAATAGGCTTGGTGGAAAATCATGGAACTAGGCTTTCAGGAGAAAATTTTGCTGAGGGCACCCCGAGCGTTTCTAATGGGATATCCAGGTGGCAGCACTAACCTGCCCCTGAGGGGGACGCCCAGGCAGGCAGTGCCACCTCAGCAACCAGCTGGGATGGATGGCAGAGAGCAGAGCTGGAAACCACCGCACCACCATCCAGCTCGGCTGTACCATAGCCAACACCTCATCACTTATTAAGATAAAGAAAACCTATTTAGCTGACATTTGCTTTGTGTGCCATTAAGCCAGACTCTGCCTTCGCCCACACTTGCCCAGTTGGCACGTATGTTAATGCACAAAAGAGTACAGACAGGCACCCACACTGCAGCAGCCTTTCCTTTCAAAAAGGAGCTAGGCCTGGCACTGCCACCCCAGGTCCTGCTCTATTCCAACTGTAAATGGCTTTTGCAGCGTGCCCAACTGGCACGTCCTTTAAAGTTGCGACAGGGGGTGGGATGGGGGGTGTTGGCTTTCCTAACTGAATTAATCGGTTCTGAAGAAGCCAAATTTGCAATTCAGAGGGCCAGACTTGTGTTAAACTGCAGCCTGGACAAGGGAAGTGGGAGGAAAGCAGCCTTTCCCACACCTTCTCCCAGCACCATTTGATGCCAGGTGGAGGCATGAGGCCAGCCAGGGCGAATGCTGCTCCTGCCAACCCAAGTGGCAGCTCAGCACCACCCTGGATGACACTTTCTGTCACACATGCAGCTGTCCCACAGCAACCAGGCTGCTGTCACCTGCTTGCTCACCACCAGACTTATAACAGCTGCCTAATAACAACCTTCATTGCTCATTACTGCTTTAAACTAGGAATTCAGAGGAGGACAGATTGAATTACCACCTCCCTGAACTAGCCTGCCTTCAACTAATATTGTTAAAGGCTTATGTGAAATAATACAGGATGAATTGTGAACCTCTTTATTGGTTTCTGGGTAGACAGCTTGAAATGCTAATCATAGCGAATTAAATTACCTCATTTGCCTCTGCCAATAGGCCACGTGATAGGGTAACTTTGGAAGACAGTGCTCTTGGAGGCTGTGGCTCTTTTACATCACACCGGGGCAATGTTAATCACCACAAAATGTAATTACCTCATTGTTGCTATACTCATCTGTAAGAAATAAAAATGGACTCCAGCAACAGGAAGACATGAAATATCCAACTTCTTTAATATTTATCTCATCTATTTAATCTCCTCTGAACACTGAAATCTTGGTTAGCAGGTAAAGCTCACTGCATAAGAGGATTGTGTTTATAACCAAACTATATTTAATATGTTTATTAAGAAGTCTACCATGCATCTCCACATTGCAGAGAAGTACCCAGGTGAACATTTGGTGTTGCCGTCTCAAAATTTCAAAAGGTACTTGCCAAGAACATACAGCAGCATGGAACTCCTCTCCACAAGCCGACTTCTCACACCCCACATTATTGGACAAAATATTTTTCACATCTCTATTCTGCAGCTGGACAAGCTGAGGCAGAGACATGAAATCCTTTCTCCGTAGCTTTTGATAGAAAGGCTATCAGACTCTGGGCTGAGGTCTCTCAAAAGATCTTGGGCCTTGTTTTGCTAGCACCTTTCTTCCATGTAACACTGCTTGCTTTCTGCTGATCAACACCATGTTCAAAGCCTGAAGGCTACTGTCACTGGCCAGCTGTGCCTGTCAGTTGCTTTTATCTCTTCTACAGTTGTGGGGCTGTCATTTAAACTACAGCAGTGCAGTTGAAGCACCACAACACCACTCTGCATCCATACTGGTATGAAAATGTTTCTGAAAGATGACTCTGTTGAAGTCAGATCACTGGGCAAAAAGCGTAATCTGAAAACACCATGTGACTGGCCACTGAAATTCATCACTCAATTTCCATCTCTGGCAACTGCCTGCTCAAGAAAACTCCTTTCCATTGCCCGGCACATTGACTGTACCAGTGACAACAGCACAACTTATTATTCACAATAGCAGGGGGGTTCAGTCCGACCATCTTTGCCAGGGCTATCAGCAGCTGCCCAAGAGTGCCTGCTTTCTCTCTTTACTTTTTGTTTGGTTGGTTGGTTTGAGTTTTTGTTTAATATGAGCATTTGTTTACATTGCTCCCTTTTCTCAAAAGTGGAATTTTTCACATAGTGGTTTTTCATTCAGCTGTCCTCTCATCTTCTCTTACACACTGCTGAGCGTGACCATTCATTCTGTCTGTCCTGTGTCCATCACAATCACTTTCACCGGAATCTCACAGATCCTCTACAGCCCCACCTCTGTTAAACAGCTGCCCACAATGTGAAATACTGAGGCCTCCAGCTCTGCAAATGAGATTAGCACCTGTCCCTTCCCACACCAGCAGCAGGATTTGTGATGCTCTGACTCCATCAGTTTAAGAAGGTGATACAGAACCTCCTGCTCCTTTCTCCTAACCCATCCAAATCCAGCATCTAATAACAACTCTACATTACATGGCAGCCAGGAAAGGAAGTGCACACATCCAGGTAATTCAAGATGGAGAAAACTTGTGCTGTAAACAATAATCAGTGAATCCAGAGGAGGCAACACCCTCCACTGGCACATCCTGGGACTCCCATCAGTTACTGCACAGCAGTGGGGTTCTGTCATAGCCTGCAAGTGATGGCCTGCAGTGACCAGTACATGAAGTACATGAAAACACTGTCCTCTGAAAATGAATACATATATATATGTGTGTATATCTATATCTATATATATGTATAATCCCTAGCTTTCCCTTTCAGCCATTTTAGGAGGGCATGGAATTTTCACAATACCTTTCATGTGGAGAGAAATAGGAAAAATGTTGAAGGGTTGTTACTTTGTGGTATCTTATTAGCCAAGAATATAGTGAAAGAACCTCTTTCTGATAATATGTTATGACGAGGCACTTTTAATCAAGAGCAAAATGACTAAAATGTTCAGCCTGGATTAAAAAAATACTCTTTTGCCTTAAATTATGCAATCAATCAAAGCGACACAATTACCTGGCCTAAATTAAAACATTGGTGATTTGTACCTCAAATGCAGATAACTCCAGAAATACAATTATCCTGTTAATATTGAGAACTGAAGCAAAATGCTTCTGAACACTTAATAAATCTTCAGATGGAAAATTTAACATTCAGTAACATGTTTTATTGGTTTTGCTCCCAGATGTATAAGTACCAATTTGTCTTTTCAAAAAGACAGGCAAGACTGGCAGCATTTCTTAATTGAGTTGGAAACTTTGCCAAAGGACTCCACGCCACTTCTTGATACAGGGGGAGGGCAGAGAGGGAGAACCTTCTCCAAGCAGAAACAGTTGTGCCAGGCCAACTTTGAATGGACAGCCTGCACTGGAGAGGCCCTGGAGAAATCCCAAGCTCATGACAATCTGGTGAGGACAGAGCAAAGACTTGAAGATCTGGTGCTATTCTGTTTACATACAGGGATATTGGGCAAAGCAGAGTAAGGCACCTTGGCTTGTTTTTCAGTGATATTATCAAGCTGCAGTAGAGAGTTTCATGCATTAAGATAGTAATGAGATATATACTAATTGTTTAAAATGTGGTACATAGCTTTTTTTCTCCATTATTTCTTCTTGTTATGAATTATAAAATACAATAGTAACTGTTAGAAATAGTTGTGATTAGGATAAAAAGACACATTCTTGCTTTCACCATTGAATTAACCAAATGCTATCTCTCTGTCAACTAGAAATGAAAGCATGATCATGCAGAGTACTAATCAGCATTAACAGAGAGATTAACTGTACTTAAATGACTAAGCTCAATATAAATGTTAACTTCAGTTACATGCCATGGACCATACATCACTGTCACAGGAAAACAGCCAGTTTGCAAGCTTCAGATTAGACAATAATGAACCAAATATTATTGTGATCAAATACAGCCAGAACACAGCAATTTTAGATTGGCAATGGGGTTTTCACTGAGAGCATCTGAGCAAGTTCTTTTTCAAATTAGTGATTTGGGTTGAAAAAGCCTGTAGAGATCATCTAGCTCCAATCCCCCTACCATGGACAGGGACACCTTGCATTACACCAGCTTGCTCAAAGCCCCACCCAGCCTGGGTTTGAACACTTCCAGGGATGAGGCATCCACAGCTGCTCTGGGCAACCTGTTTAATTTGTAAAATAAAATCATAACACCTGATTGTAGCAGCAATCACAGGATGTCCATACTTCTACAGCAAGACTGTACTTCTGAAGGAATAACAATCCCAAACGACAAAACATTGAACTAAATTTGTCACATTTTAAGATGTTCTTTAGAGTAAAATCTTAGCAGGAAGGGCTTTGTCATTGGGGAGTACTCATCCATCATCATGCTGCCTCTAATGACTGCACACAAACTCTCAAGTGGTGGCAGGCAGGCAAACCAAAAGGGAAAGTAGAGCATAACACACCTGTACATCACATTTGTACCAAACCACTTCTGAGTAAAAGCCAAAACCTCATTTCAACAGCTGCTAGTTCTAGAAAGTGAGAAAGGGGATAAGAGAAGATACTAGGCTACCTCTCACAGCAGCAGTCCTGTGACATGATTTACATCATGATGCTGCACCCGAGAGGAAAAACTGTCTCAGTACTAGGATATAAGTCAAACCTAGTAAGCAGTAAAGAGATTTACAAAATGCATTTGACAAAAGTTCGCAGCAAGGATGCAGGGAAGAGGAATCCCAGAGTATTTGAAAATCTTTTTCTCTGTACAAAATTCCTAAACATCTGACAATATGATCAACATATCTTCCTTTAGAGGGAAAAGTTGTCATGCACTGTGCACCACAAAGTTTCATTGGACAATCTTAATTATTTTACACACTAAAATATGACTTTAGATTTGAGTTTAGCTTTGTAATTCGTAATTTAGGTGAGCTGTAGAAAGAACACGATCTAACAGGTCTTAGATAGCAGCTTTAGAGCTGTAGCAAAGTCTTTTTTCACTAAGAGTTTTTGGTGTGTTGAAATAACATCTATCATGTAAAGAGCTGAATTGATGAGCTTTGCAAAGGTATGGTCTATTTAATAAGATATGCTGTAATCCAGTGCTTTTGCACACATACAAATGTAACAATCCTCTCCAACTCTAATCCAGAATTATAATAATGTAATCTTTTAATTAATGGATCTAGGATAAAAATAAATATTTGGCAGGTAGAAATGCAGAAATAGTAGCTACCCAAGTCACTCAAGTGCTAAATAAATTTAAAAGAAAACCCCAAACAAACAGGCAATTAGAAGAGAGAAGCCAGAACCACGGCTAAGCATGGGAGGAAAAGGTGATGGTGTTCCTGTGAGAGGCAATGCTGTGCATCCTTGTGCTACATATCTTACAATCACAGAATGGTTTGGATTGGAAGGGACCTTAAAGATTATCTATTCCTAGCTCTGTGTCATAGGCAGGAAGATTTTTCACTAGACAAGGCTGCTCAAAGCCCCATCCAACCTGGCCTTGAACACTCTCAGGGGTGGGGCACACACAGCTCTTCTGGGCAACGTGTTCCAGTGCCTCACCACCCTCACAGTCAAGAATTCCTTTTTAGTATCTAATATAAATCTATCTTCTTTCAGTTTAAAGCCATTACCCCTTGTCAAAAGTCCCTCTCCAGCCCTCTTGCAGCCACCTTTAGGTACTGCAAGGTGATATGAGGTCCCACCAGAGCCTTCTCTTTTCCAGGTTAAACAACCCCAACTCTCTTAGTCTGTCTCCACAGGAAAAGGTGTTCCAGTCCTCTGATCATCATGGCTCTCCTCTGGACTCACTCCAACAGGTCCATGTCCTTCTTTTTGTTGGGGGCCCCAGAGCCGGTTGCAGTACCCCAGGTGGGTTCCTCCAAGAGCAGAAGAGGGGCAGAATCACCTCCCTCAACCTGCTGGCCATGTTTCCCTTGATGCATTCCCTTGACCCCTTCTCCAAAGACTCAGAAAGTGCAGAAAAGGCTGTCTAATGAAAAGGCAGTAAAAAGGCTACAGATCTTGGAAAACACCTCATTGTGGAAGTGTAATTGGTTTAGTATAAAAAAAAACTGATTATGGTCTATAAATGCTCTTATAAAAAGAGACTATTCCCTGGCAAAGTATTCTTTAATTAAGCTGAGAAAATGGGGAGAAAAGCCAGATAAATTGATCCTAGCTGCTGAGGCAAACAGCTGAGGAAGATACCACATTTTCCGTCTGTGCTCTCTTCAAGGCAAAGTTGGGCACCCTTCCCGAAGGCATGCCTGACCCCAAATCAAATTTGTGCCACCACGACGAGAAAATGCAGCAAAATAGTCTGTCACGAGTTTTCATCTCATGCTCATCAGCACGACTTTCTGTGTTGAGCACCCCTTCATCCAAACAGACACCACAGGACTGTCTCCCTGAAGACTGGCAGCGGAGACTCCTCCCTGGCTCTCCCACTTCTCATCAGCAAGAGCACAGAGCAGCCAAGATAGAGTTAAATGAATTAAACAGACTAAGAGAAAACAACAAAAACCAGCAGCTTTGGAATTTTTCAAAGGCTTTTAAAATGAAAATTTCATTTTTTAGTGGCTATGGTATGTCACCATTTAGAGTGAAATAGAAGAGTCAAGTTCACAACACAAATTGCTTATAATAGTGGACCAAGAACTTCTAAACCCCACTCTTGTACAAATTCACAAATTCAAAATTTAGCTCAAATACAGGGATCCTTCATATTTTCTGTATATTTTTTATTATATCATGGGTATAGATTACCAAAGCTAGTCACAGTATGGAAAATATTTCAACTTTTTAAAAACATTAAAGCAAATTTCACCCCAAAACACCTGAATAGTTTTATTCAAAATTGTTCCGAATTTTTCTTTACAGTCTTCCTATTATAATTATTTGACTTTTTTTTTTTTTAAACTACAACCATTATTAATAATTGTAATAATTTCTATGGATAAGGAAGAAGCTTAGATTTTAGGCAAGGTAGTTGTTGTTCTGCATCAAATATATTACAGTCTTATACTGCTGGTCTAATTGCCTTCACTCATCTCTGTTCTGCTCTCTGCTATAATAGCTCTATGCTTCATTGACCTTACCTTATTTTCATAAACTGTACCAGCCATTTACCTTTATTTGCTCCTCTATTGCTACATTAAAACAATTCAAGAAGATTAACTATCAAAGCACAGGCTGCCTTTGCAGAAGTCATGCTATTTTGACCCCATCTTACCATGATTTTCCAGCTGCTAGATAGCAGTATTTTCTTTCTCAGTTCAGTTTGCCAGATACTGAGACAGGGCACACCAGTTTATAATACCCAGGATCACCTTCAGTGCCTATAAAAAATACAAACACAGTGTGCTCCTTGCCAGTGCTCCAATACACATTGTTTTAACTGGAAATAATACAATTTCATTAGTCAGCAGGAATGTTCCCCAAAGTGTATTTTGCCAAATTCAGTGCAGAGGCCAGGCTGCTGCTGCTCTGTGTATCTGTAGCAAACAGTACATCAATAGTTATGGCTACAGTGCAGAAAGACAGCACTAAGAAACCAAGGCTGGTCCTGACAGAGCACCCACAACAGGAGCCAGAGCACTGGAAACAGATGTTGGGCAGGCACCTGCCTGTGGCTGACTGCACTGTGCTTGCACAAGCCCTCAGGGGACAGCTGGGGTGATGCTGCTCTGTGTGGTCCAGAGAGTTAAAGGAGTTGTTGCTGTCATGTTTCATAATGTACTTCTCTTTAGAACTGAGCAAGGAGCAAGAGCCACACATAACTATATAGGAGTCTTTGGACAGTGGTGCTGCCACACAGATCATGGAAACTTTAGTGTCTTATCAAAACGTTGCCAGAAAATTCCTATACTGCTTGGCATTTTTAGAAGCTTCTAAAAATGAACCATGGGTATTGATGAGTTGGAGATCTACAGAAAGAAGGACTGCCTGTCAGTCATGACTGAGCCCACCAGACACCACACCATGGCACCTGCTCAGCCCTACCTACAAAAGGCAATGTGGGAAACCTGTCTGAGCAATTAATACTTGCTAAGTTTGTAAGAGCTTTTCAAGAAAGTTAAAAGCTACTACTCTTTTCAACATTAAAAAAAATACAGGTGAAGCATAGCAGGTTAATTACTAAACATTTATCCAAAGCTGTTTTCTTTTCTAGTCTGGTGAGAAAACAAAATATAATTCTGTAGCTAACCTGAAATACTTTTGTTTCCAGCTGAGTAAACTAACTCACAAAAAAATAAATTATTCATAGAGAATTATTTTTAAAAATTTGTGTGTGTGACAACCTTGCCATGTTTCAAGTATCTAGTCCAGATCCTAGAATTACAAGACGTTTTAATAACTTTAAAATATATTTTTTCTAAATCTATTATAATATATAGCTGAATGCCTTTTGTGGAAGTCAAGCAAGCAGATATGAACTCCCTCTTATAACCAGGTTAAGCTCCCACTGACAGAGGCAATCAGATGGGAAAACTTCAGCCCACTTGGACAGAAGTTACAGCCCAGCAGAGAAAACCAACTTCAAATTGACACCATTAGGTAATATCAATGACAATTACGATGAACAGTGAGATACTGCACAAACCCAACATGTGCCCCAATGCTCTGAGCAGCTGTAAGGGATCCAACATACCTATCACACAGTATTTCTGCAGCCATTAGAGGCTGGCACACTAGAAAATCTCCAAATATTATTATAAGGCTATGGCAAAAATATTTCTGAAAACAGCTCTTCTTAAAGTTATCAAGTTAATAATTCTTTTATTCCAAAAATCCAAAAGAATTTAAATCAACAGACAAACATTATTCTTTCAGGGCACATTTACAGATGGAAGATATAGAGGCTATGCAAAAAAAAATTAACTAAATAATATGGTTAATTAAAACTTCTCATTTACTTTATATTCATAACTTTTAAAGATGGACAAATTCATTCTTCCTTCACTTGTTCTTTTTTAAGACTCCAGAGTAAAATGCTGACCTCTAAGAGATGTCATAGCAGGTTTGTTAGCACTGTTCTTCATCAAGCCTGTGCAATGCCTCACTGATTTTAGCAGTGTGATGAGTAAAACTAAACACACAACAGCTCAGTAAAATCAAATGATGAACAAATGCACATTTACACTGTCAGGTGTCTAATATATAAATGTATTTATTAGCTGGACGCCATAATCTGCTAATGGGGTGCAGTCATTAACGATGCAATCACTGGGAAAAAAATAGGCCTATGAATCCATTAGATAATAGTCTGAAAAATAATTAACTGCTTCAGAGCATTTCAAATTAATGCACTCAAACTCCTTTAAAACCTTCCAAACAAAAAAAAAAAAAACCAACAAAACCCAAACCTGAATCTCTGTGTGCCTAAGACTATATATTTGCCACACCTTTATTTAATTGAAGCAATGAAGTGAGATATATTCATTCCATTAGAAAAACATACCAAATATCTTCCTCATCAACATCTTAAGACCACTGAAAAGTCTCATTTTGAAAAGCAGGGTTTTTTAGACACATTTTTATCCACCTCTCTGGACCATTAGTAAGCTACAGGTGTAAAGTGGTGCCACAGCAGCTATACAAACCTGGGAAGAACTAGTGACAAAGCGTTCAGCTGGGCTGATTTGAGTCTACAATTTACACATCAAGTGTAAAGTATCTGTATCAGTAACAGGGGTACAGGCTATGCCTATAAACCTGCTTAAATGCCTGCCTACCCTGGAAAACCCTCCTTTCTATACTGCCTGGCCATAAGGGAATAAAACCTCACTACACATCCACAACAAAGCAAGGCATAGAACAGGTATTGATCTTAATTGTCAAAAAAAATGGCACGAGTGAGGAGAGTGAAAAGGTCATTGAGGCATTATACTCTCTCCTTGTGGCTCTCCTAATCAATCTAATGGAAATACACTATGAACAAGTTCAGGATGTACATTTTTTTCAAGGCGGCACCTGGAAAAGTTATGTAATTTTCTTTTTGTAATTTCAACATCTGCACTGCAGACTGATAAAACTTAGAACATCAAGCGTGGAACTACAGTGAACCTTGTGATTTATGTTCTCATCTGAGTACCAGAAACTGCACAAGCATGTAATTATCTGTCTGCATTGGAGAAACACATCAGGGGGCAGGAGTGGAGAAAAGAAGGGGTTTTGGGGCAGGAGTGCACATCAACCATCAGAGCTTTTCTCCTACTAAGAGAGAAACAAATTTCCTGATGGATTTGAGTGGTAATATCTGGAACATTAAAAAAAATAAAAATCAGAATCTACATCCTACAGCTTGGATTTACCCTCTGTGGCTTATGTTAACATCTCAGAAGACTGTACTTTGAAAACCTCCTTTGCCACTGCTTATATGAAAATGACTATAAGGCTGTTGTTTTCAAGAGACAGGTAAAGTTGTTTATTCTCATAACTTGTTTTTACTGCAAATATTCTTGTTCTGTGCAGAGAACACATGGCTTTGTTTTTTGTAGAGCTCAAGCTAATTTCTTGTACACGTTAAGAATCTGCTGCAAGGCAGGAATGCTTTCAGGTGGGCTGTACAGAAAAGACGACAAAAGTCTCATGATACTGCAGACTGTTTCAAATATTAGGTTTTAAAGCACTAGTGTACTCCAGGCACTCTTTTATTTTGAGCTGGGAAAGTACCAGTATTCATCAAAACACAGCAGGAGTCAGTTCTAAAGCCAGGTACCTGACATTTAATCTGCCAATAAAATGCTGCTGGTGCACAGTGTTTAGGGCAGCCAGGTTAGCCAATAAAGAGCCCTTTTCATCCTCTGCTGTCAGTAATTACTGCATTCCTGTCGGGAGCAAGCAGAGCAGCCCCTGTCCTGCACATGCAGCAGTGCAAATAGCACGGGGTAGATTTAGCAAAGAAAACCCAGTTTAAAAGGAATCACGTACATCAGAAAACCCGTTAAGGAAAACAGGTTAACATCAGCAAACATCACACCTACTTAAGTGCAACTCTTCATGGCCAGTAATTCAAATCTTTAGCAAAGCAGTTGCTTAATAGCACCTACCAGCAGACATAGAAAAGGGAATGAGAAGGCAGAAAACAGAGAGTCTGGCTATGCTCCAGATCTGGCGTATGAGGAGGATTCAGGTTCTGCTCCCTGAGATGACCACTGCACACCTCCTCCTGCTTTCTGCAGTGCACAAGGTTGGCTGCAGAAGTGAGCTTCATTGAGCCAAGACAAAGAGCAAGAGACTTAAAAATGAAAGTACAGAATATAGATAAAAAGGGGGAAAAAAGAAAGACACAACAGCCAAGAATTTTGTCAATCTTTTACAGCCCCGCACACAAGATAGACAGAATTAGTCCACTGCAGCCAAGAGAAACCAAGTATAGAATATATGTCTAATTAATTTTAGTAATTTTTGGACCACTGAATACAGGATCTTTCAAGGACATAATGAAATGACGGCATTCAACTTATCCAGTGTCACTGCTCTTTGCAAGAGGGACCCAGAAATCTGCTTTTGAACTATGCAGTAAAATATGAGTCGCTTGAGACGCTAACATGGGAGCTCAAGGAGCTCTGCAGAAGCTAGTCTAAAGCATTATAGGGCAGGCATCACCCTGCATAGTGGGCAGAAATCTATGGCACAACAGCATGTGGAATGCACCAGTAGTGAAAATCTGGTAAGCTAAAAGATCTAGTTGATCAGCAAACTAAAAAGTGTCTGTTCTCTTGTGAATCCTTTTAATAGACTACAAAGAAAACTCTTCATCCCATGCCCAGGGAAGGTGCCCCCACCCACAAGGCTCACTAAGGCCATCTTCTATATTCTTTCCTATCACGCTCAAGCAAGATTGAATTCTTGGGTCAGTAAGGCATTACGGGTTTTAGTCTTGCAGGATGTTGTGGCAGAAGAGCTGTGCAGGCAGTATTACTCCCAGTCCCAAGAAAATTAGTTTACTAATCAACCTCTTTGACAGTCTCTCAAATTTCATTTTAAAACCAGTTAAATTTTTGTTTAGTCTAAAGAGCCAGGTCTATTGAGCTCCTGGGACCTAATGCAGTTTGGCAGCCTGCAGACAACTGAAGGCAGAATCCAGTGGAGGTGGAGACACAAATGTATCATCCACCATTTTTCATGAAGATGTATATCACAACTTCACCAATTTTAAATTCAAGGAAGACTGAGTAGTAGGAGAAGAAAAAGATGACCCAAGAAGGAAGGCAGGCAAACAAACCAATGAATATTTTGAACCTTACAGAGAACATGTGCTCAAGTATCATCACATCACATGAAAATTTTCTTCAATGTCCTTGTATCACTTTCATGAAAATTTGTTCTGCCTCTTAGTTACCATCCCAAGTAACAACCTGAAGAGCAATCCCTGGAGACTTTCCATCAAAGCACTACACTCAAGTATTTCTTCCTCCAGTTGACAACATGAGTGACAAGAACAGTAGCAAGGCTCTGCATGTATCAGTAATTTGATTCTCGAGGAGCCAGCAATCCATCACACAACTCTTTGGCTTAGCCCTCTCCCCCCCCAAAAAAAAGCTGCACTATCTATTTCTGTGACATGTCATGCTGAACAGCTTAGCACAGGTTCCAACACAGCACCAGTTGTCTTTGCCAACTTCCATCACGCTTGGCATTTTATGGATGCTCCTCTGAAAGTAATCAGTCAAAAAAATGTGATAAATAGGTAAGGAATCTCAATACAGCAATCAGGGCCAAAAAAATTCATGTATATTGTACTTGTGGCCTTCAGGAAGATGTAGCTTCTCAAAAAAAGTTATTTTAAGTGTGTAGCTAGTGGGAGTCAGAAGCTTTTAAGGTCATGCAGAATCTGCCACCAGCAGAATACATGCTTTTTGCAAAGAAAAATTGATACTGCCTTAGAATGCAACATATGAAAAGATTACTTGGTAAAGGATGGGCCCTGAGAATGAGAAGGCAGAGCAAGAAACTTGTTGCCTGGAGGAGGCCAAAACTGGAAATGCTCTGCTGCTTTTAAAGAGAATGACAAATCTCACAACAAGGACGAGCGCCATCAGCTGCTCTAGTGCTCTGCTGTTCTTAACATGAAAACTAATTCTGCACTAGGTCCACTGATAAAAAGAATACATTGCAAAGACATCATTCAACTCTTTCACGTGCTTATTTACTCCTAGATAGTACCGGAAAAACCATTATGAAGATGATAAATAAAAAGAAAAAAATTCAAAACTTAAGAAGGAGCAACATTATGAGTTGGATACCAATTCTGTGCAACCTTAACAGTGGATACTTTCTTTTCTCTAGGATTTCACTATGGAAACTTGACATTTTCTTGATAAAGGAAAGAATTTTTTTGGACTTTCCTTTAATTCCTTTACTATAGTAATGGAAACATACACTACATATAGAAATAAGTGTTTTGAGAGTCTTAGCCAAATCAGAACCTTGATTTCTACTTTTTTTTTTAATCACTCCACCACTTTCCCTATTTCATAGGCAAAAAGAACATTTTATATACAAGTAGTCAAGAGGATGCTTCTAAGTTGTCATTGGAATTCCTACATCATGATCCATCAATTTTAGCAGATAATCTCTATTTCCATCACAGCTTCCCTGCAGCTTGGCTGATTTTGTCAGGCATGTGACAGAGACTTCATTTATGCACATTTTTATGTAAAGTGATATCTGTGTACCAATTTAAAGCTTCAGGAACAGAAGCGTCCTATAACTTAACAGGTAACAGTCCCACCATCTATGCCCACTCAGAGGAAAGTGGAAATTTGAAATTATCTCGCTGATATAGTGTGAGAATGGAACTTTTCTGTTCCTACTGATCTATTGATAATCTTTGTCTCTTTCAATTTTATCAGAGTGACTGGAATAAAAATGTAAATCAGACTTTCACTAATACTTGCAGTAGGCATGGCATTTACAAAGCAATTTCCATTAGAGGCTCCTAGTCACGCACTGATAATTTCAAAAATAAATCAATTTCAGATTTAAAATTTCCACGGTCCATTTCTTCTCAACTTTGTATACTTTACTTGAAAATCTGGAAAGAGAAACTGTACAGTTAAGATGGTGGAGGTTTTTTCAAGCCTTTAATACTTGCTAAATAAACGATAACCATATTTCCAAGCTATCGATCTTCTGACTTCTGACACTTGGCATACTGAGGCTTTCTCCTCAAAATCAAAGCTGTTAATCTTGCTACAGTCGTGTGACTGAATGAGGAACAGGAAGCATCCAGACACATCCTCCTCTCCCTGTGCCCTGAGGCTTGCACTGCCTCCACACACCACTGCCAGCCCCTGCCCTACAACAGAGTCATGGATCCATCTCCTGGTGCTACCCTGGAAAAGACAAATGACTGCATCAAAGACCAACAGCTGCACATTCAAAGAGTTCAAACAGTCAAATCACTTGAAAGAATCTGGTTAGTGCCAATTTTACCCCTAAAATAAGTTAATTAAAAAGGAGTAAGGTCGTATGCTAATTCTTTTTCCATTATACTTACCAAATGCAGAAATGACAACATTGAGTTTGGGTTTTTTTACTGATTAGGAGTTAAATAGAAAAGGAAGTATTAATAGACTCCCATCAATAGTCAGAAGTGTCAGTAAACACTTGTCAATAAACTTTTAAACAATGGTTCCACTACTGATACTCATTCAGCAGTATTTTGTATATTTAGTATTTTTTTGTCTTGCTTTTCTCATTATCTATACATCTGAACATTGTACTACATTTTACACAATTTAAAAATAGGTAAAATGAGACAATGTTAATCCTCTTAACACTGTTGCTGGACTGTTACCTTCTGGTGTTTAGTGATCTGTCTTTTTGCCTTTGTGTTATATTTACAGTTTAATATTAGTACTGCTTTGATCCTCAGCAGGTCCATCTCCAGCGCCTGTTTCTCATAGAAACAGCCTGATTTCTGATCATTGACTGATGCTGGGCACTCCTGAGTGAAAGCTCAGCCATCAGCACAAAAGATCTTTAGCCCTGATTGTGAGGAAAGTTACACATCTAAATTTAAAGGCAGGTCTTCTTGCACTGGCATTATTCTCAGGTAGTAAACATGTAAGAGATCACGACCAAGAGCAGGCAACCTCACCTTGTTTTTGTGGAAAATCACGAGCTGACACCAGCACTAACTACTTCTTTAAAGATTTTTTTTCCAGTGAATGATGAAGTAAGCAATGTTTTCATAAAATCCTTAACAGAGCCTTGTGGGAACCAATTTATATTTGAAATATGATTTTCTTATTATTTCCAATATATTTATGAAATTGATTTAAGAATACAGTTAAAAATTAAGCTTTTGAAAATATGCCACAGCAATAATTTGCAATCAAAAGAGTATGTCAGGCATAAAATGAGAGTTATATGAAGCAGATGCAACAATTTTAGAAGAAATATATGGATAAAGTAAAGGAGCGCACAGTAGTGTTAGGACAGCATGAAATGCAAATGGTTTATACTGAAAATATAGAATATAAACTATGTTTCTGAGATTGCACAAAAAAAAAAGTCTACTGCATGGAAGTGGCTAAAGAAAATAAATCAAGACTATTTCAGATAATGGATTCAATTTTTTCAAATTTTTATAGTCATATGGTGCCCAGCCTACAGAAGACGTGACATTTTATTTCAAAGCCTGAAAATCTTTTCATGGAAAACATTATTCTGGGAGGTATTGAAAAACACCTGGAAGACAAAACAGTCATTGGTCACAGCCAGCACAATTTCCCCTTTCAAGGAGGGGAAGTCCTGCTCGTCAAACCTAATTTCCTTCTGTGACAGGGTAGCTCACCTAGTTGATCAAGGGAACCCAGCTGATGTAACCTCTTTGGACTACAGTAAAGCTTTTGATACTGTCTCTCACAGGATCCTTTTGGACAAAATGTTATGCACACAGCTGGATAAACACATCACGCCATGGATGAGTAAGTGGCTCATAGGCTGGGCATGAAGGGTTATAGGGAATGGGGTGACATCAGATGAGTGGGGTTCCACAGGGCTCCATCCTCAGCCCTGTGCTCTTCAACACCTTCATAAATGACTTGGATGCAGGACTGGAAGGGCTACTAAGTAAGTGTACTGATGACATGAAATTGGCAGCAGCTGTTGACTCCCTCAAAGGCAGGGAGGCCCTGCAGAGAGACCTTGACGAATCAGAGAGGTGGGCAATCACTAACTGTGTGAAGTTTAAGATGGGCAAGTGATGGATTCTGCACCTGGGATGAGGCAATCCTGGTTGTGTGTACACACTGAGAAACAAGATAAGCTTCATAATGAGCTTTATTGTGAGATGGATTCCTGCTACCTGCAAGCAACTTTGTTAGCAACATCTATCCCATTCTGTAGAGGGGAGAACAAGGAACAGCCACCAAAATGCAAAGAATAAAAGTAACATCACAGAAGTTGTAAAATCCAGAAGAAAACCTTTCAATTGGCAATGCTGCCAATTAGTGTAAAAAGAATAGGTCCTCCTCAGTATCCATAGAGATCCTAACAGCAGTCTGCATCCTGAGAATGAAGTGAGGAGAGTGCTAGTAAGACCAAAAAGGTGTAAAAGTTCAATAAAAGTGCTCAGTATTTGACACTGGCTGTCAGTCAGGAAGAAGGAGCCTCACCACTGTCACAATGGCAGCAAACCCTTTGTGGAAAAGTCATCCTGTATAAAGGAGTCAGACTCTCAAGAAAGTCACTGCTGCCAGCAGAACAACAAAACCAAGAGCCCTCTTGTCATCCCTTGAAGATTTGTAACAAACATATGGACTCGCATTTGCTCACTTGTATTGAGAATCTTACTTGAATATGTAGATTGAGTGTCTCCGGATTTTTATGAAAGGCCATCATTTTAAGCCTAAGAATAAACAATCTGGGCTCTCTTCCAGAAGATTTAAATTGTTTATTTTTTGTAAGAAGGAGAACCTCCTTCAGCAGAAATCAATCTCGGCTGCCATATCCACAGGCAAATCTTCTCAGAGAAGTTTATGCCAAGCCAAACATCTTTACCCACAATGGTTCCAGGTAATGTACTAGGGAAAATTAGATTTTTCTGGAACTATATTTAATATCTTCACTGGCTAGAAATCATCCAGCATTGAGCAGAGGTTAACGAAAACCAAATCTAAAGTTCAATAAAACTTGTAAAAAGCGCAGCCATTCTCACCTGTGACTCAATCTCTCCTCTCAAGGAAAGTTGCCTGTGGTCTCAAGCAGATAACTCATGCCCATGAACAAGGGTCAGACTCAAGTCAGTGTGTTAAATGTGAGACTTTTCCTTCTTTTCACATGAACTGTTTCAGCCTGACAGGCTTGCAGCCAGCCACACCACGGTGCTTCCTAACAAGCGGCCAGCCCGGCAAAGCACTGCATCCACAGCTGTTTGGTGCCATCAGCAGGGCTGGTGGCTGGAACCAAACTCCTGCCATTGAAATTGACACCTGCTTCTAAATTACAATCTGCAGATCCATATGATGTGACTCACTTGCTAAGATATTATCAGCATTAGTGGAAACCAGAGGCAGACACAGACACAGATCTAAGCATTGTGTGAGACCCAATTATCCTCTACACAAAGGGGTGGGTAACCACTTGTAAGGCTACCCCTCCACCAGGCATCCCTCTTCACTCTGCCAATAAAAGTACTGGGTAATAAAGCTTCTGGAAACCTGCATGTTGCTTTAACTCTCATTATCAGAAATAAATTTATCTTACTTTCAAAAGCTCCATGATCTCCCTCTCTCTTTTAATTCTTTCCAGTATTGGAAAGGTACTTGACACTACAAGCTTTTAGCAATTTTGAAAGACTACTCAGAAATGCTATTTCATCATGTATTTCAGTGGCATTAATTTAAACAGTTTTACCAGTAGCCCAGTAAAACACTTGAATGCAAAGTTTTTTGGGGTTTGCATTTTTCTGGGTTTTTTTTTTTCCATTTAGACTTGTCCTCTTTTTTGTTTTTGACAAAGCCAGAATCTGATCAACTGTTAGTTTAATTATTTTACCAGTGTCTCCTCCCATAACTGATACTGACTTTGCCTACAAAAGTATGTTTCTAGCTTTCTGTATGTGAAAAAGTTAAAAGAAGAGCATCTTAATAAAAAGGGGAGATGATTTGCTCCTTCAGTGAAAGTAGAAAAAAACATAAAACCACTTTCCACAAAAAGTAATTGAGAACAGCATTAACACTTGGAGAAAACTTGAAGAAAGGTAAAGAAAAATGTATAAAGAAGGCTTGAGGATGGTAGAGAAAAATGTATAAAGAAGGCCTGAACATTAGAAAAAACAACAAAACAGTTATTTTCTTTTTCTTCTTCCTACTACTGTGTAGTAAGTGTATCATGTATCAAGAGTCCATGAATCTTGCACACAAGATACTCCAATATACAGAAAATACGAAAATAATTTAATGTACTCATAGGAAAATGTGGAAAGTGACTGTGAGCCATGAGATTTTTGGGGGGAGTGATATGCTAACCCCTTTTTTTGATAACACAGTTATTGTATGAAAACATCTACATAAACTGCAATCATATTTCCAATAAACAGTTAGAAGACAGACATCACTGGGTCGAAGAGTATAAATTAGCTTTACGCAGTCTAAGCTGTAAAGCTGAAAAGCCAAATGCTTAACATCATGTCTCCCCAAAGCGACATTTAGTTCATCATTCCCATCTTCATTTGCTAGCTCCATATGCTGGCTCTCACTTTCCAGATTTCTCACGTTCACCACTTCACGAGCAACGTCTATAAGCACACACTAAAATCAAACTGAAGAAAAAGCCTGAGTTGCTGCATTTATGGAGCTACTTCTGCCCAAATGGGAGACTAATGGCTTTGAAATTCAGGAATGCAATGGCAAGGCAGGAGAGCTGAGATGGATGAATCCCTAAATGCATTTAGGGAACAGAGATCAGTGTCTACCTAGTGACAACACAGCGACTTCTTCCAAGGTACAGGGTCACCTTCCCATCCTTGCACATTACATGGTATGCAGGAGAAACCTGTGAGCTGCAAAGCTCACACCTGGAAAAAATACTTTCAAATCTGACAAAAAAAGAAAAAAGTTTTCTACTCAGATTTGGTGATTTTTCAGAGCTAACCAATGAAACCACAATAGTGAGGACATTTTAAAAGGTTGTTTTGTCACTAGTGCTTTTATTTTACTTGGAAGCAAAAAGACACAAGGGCCTCCCCAAAGTTTTTGAGTCCATCTATGAAGTGACTTTCTGATTTTCACTGATGTTCAGTTTCATCCAGGTTGCTGAATTACCTCCACAATTTTAAAGTGTACTCAGCAGGCAGAAAAGATTGTATCAACTGAAAAAGCTTGTATCAATTTTAATAATCCCCCTTTTTTTCAGTTTCATCATAAATAAACAAGGCACTTAAGTCTTTATGTTGAACGGGAAGATCCAAACCAAGATGAAGTCAAGTCTAAGATGCTACAGCAAATAAGTCTTTCTAGTAGCTGCGTGAAATAAGACTGTGTCCTGGATGGTTGGGTTTGCCTGATGTTGGATTGCTGCTTACAGAACAACTCTCAGAAGCAGAGTGACATGGTTGTGATACAACGCCTACCTGTCACTTTTCATTTAAAGAAAGTGATTTGACAGAAATTTTATACACCCAAAAGCTGCTTCAAAACTCATCACAGTTTTACAAATACACCTTTTGCCTAAGTCTAGCATGTTCTACTTTATTATTCATGGGCATCAATGCTCTTTTTAAATGTTCTATCGACTGAAATTCCAAGCAATCAAAAAGGAAACTCTAATTTTGATTTGTCTGTTATGGAAGTCACCAGTTTTCATTTTCATTTCAGCCCCCTGACATAGTGACAAAAAAAGGCATCATTCTGTAGGAAATACCCTAAAATAAAAAAAAAAAAAACTTGTTAAAAATGACAAGACTCCAAATTCTGTACATGTAGCATACTACAATAAAACGAAGTGATTGTAATGGCAGGAGGAGGAAAAACCCCACCACTAAACACACAAAGGAAAAAAAGCCAACTCCATGTAAGAGAAGCAAACTTTGAGAAAAATGTTTTAGATCTGTGCCATAAGATTAAAGATCTGCAGTGAACCTAATTGCCGCAGCAATCACATGCTCCAAACTGATGTGCCACTCCAGGCAAAGGAGGACCAGTCCTGCCATTTAAGCATAGACAGTTGAACACCAAAGGCCTGTATTCAAACAGTGTTTGTTGGGCTTCCTTATTTCCCTGGGGTACATTATCACGGGTGCTTCAGCATGTTATGCAGCACCTTTTCCAGCTCCAAGCCCTGTTGAAAAGAAGAAATGGCAACCAGTGCTGCTGTCACAATCCAAGCAGTGCAATCATGAACCGCCATGCTCCAGATCAGCATTGTTATGTGAAAGTTTATCAAATCTGACTCAGCTTTAAGGGCAGCCTTAGACCTAAGGTAAGTACAAAACTGCTTTCTCTAAATAACTCACCACCCACCTCTACATTTTTATTAGTTCTCTTTCATTAAATTTCTCTTTACAAGCTGTAGTTCCTGCTGCGAGAGCAAATATATCCAAAGTAATACTACACTTGGATGAGGGATGCTACTGAGTCCTAGGGGCCCTTGGCTACAGCATCTTGCTTGAGGTTCTGCTGTAGACAACCCTAAAGATTCAGGGGACTTGTTCAAACTAGTCCCAGTTGCACAAAGTAACATTATGGCTCATGTAGTAATTAAATGGAATAGAACTCAGTTCAGCAGGGATCTGAAATGCTCACAGATTTGAAGATGTCCATGCAAACACGAGTGTACCATGTGCACTGAACACATGCCAGGGAGAAGGAAAAGTCCCCCTTGGGTGTCAAGGGCAGCGCTTGCACAGCTGCAAACCTGACAGTCACAGTGGTACAAAGCCAAAGGAGCAGCACACTGATCAACCAACAACAGTAAACTAAACTTTCCTTCCCCCTAAAACTTCAAGGGAGTGATGGAGCACTGCTGCAGCCTTGGCTGGCTCTCCTAAAAAAACAAGCAGCAGCCTCTCGGCATCCAGTAATGTGCTGGCAGCAGTGTAGGCACCAGCCAAATCAGCCTAAGAGTGAGGAGCCCCTGCCTGGGCACAGGATGGAGTGTGAGGGGCCACTTTCTGTCCTCCCTTTCAGCACTAACTCATCTTAGAAATGGGAGCAAAGAGCATGCAGCATATGATAGCACAACTGAAAAGCTTCATCTAACAAGTACATAATATTCCCATTTCCAGATTTTTTTCCTTTTTTTTAATCTGTCACAACACCACAATTATCCTTGAGAATCTTTTGCCTTATGAATTCTGCAAATTATTTTTAACACTTATTATCTACAAAAGCAAAATTATTCCTTCTATGTCTATTTGCATATCCTTTTAAAGTGATAAAACCTTTCTTAACAGGCCTTCAACACACAATAAATGGAAAAGACAGTCAGACTGAAGTAGTAACTATTATTCTTTCCTAAAGTATCTGGATCTTGTTTGTTAAGAAAAATGTCATTCCCAGAAAGGGATTTGAGGGGGAACAACAAGGAACTCCAAAACATACAAAAACACTACAGATGCTTTTCATTTGTTGAAAAATAAGAGGGGTAGCACAAGATCCAATTAGCTGTTCTGAGATCCCAGCTTTATTTCCCTTGGTTCTGAGAACATTTGGCTAGGTTCTTAAGAATTTTCCTACAGGAGGCAAATCTTTCATATGAATATTGGACTCCTTATATCCTCCCTGCCAAAGTAATACAGCAAGGCATTGCAAGGTTCAATATGCCCTCCATGGCTGAGCTGAATTCCTATTAGATGCTTAAAAGAGAAAAACCAAGGGAATAAAATGAGGACATGCACTAACAATGCTAACAGGAGTCAGCAGATGGATTAGCTTCACAAGGTGGGACTTAAATGAAAACAGTGAAAAGATGAAACATCTTGTTCTCCAGCCTTGAAAATACCTTTCAAGATGACATGACAGGAACTGTAATAGTAACTTCTCTTTTATATGTGTGTATATATGAACACAGGAAAAGCCAAAGGAACAGGGCTTTATAGATGACCTGAAAACATTTCCAAACCTTGTGCGGGAAAACAGCCTAAAAACAAAGCAAGAAATGGGGAACCAAGGAATTACTGAATGAGACAGCAATACAGGAAGGACAAGGAAAAGAAAGTAGTTGTTGTTTCACATTCTCTCAACCTTCAAAAAACAAGTCATTTCTCAAGCCTTTTAACATACCTGTATTTATTTCAAAATTATTTATATTGTATCAAAAACTGTCTGCATCAGCTCCACTTACCTATATATGACAAGTCAACAAATGGGGCTTGGTTCATTCAAACTGGCTGCTAAATCAAGAAGGCAATTCCAAAACTGGCAACTAAAAGCTGCCCTCTGCAAGCAGTGCTCCCCTGGCTGCTGCTGCACCGGTGTCCCCCCACTCCTTGCATCCAGCCTGGGCCTGGCAAGCAGCGCTGGAAGCTGAGGTGGTGGCAGCACGCCCTGGCTCTCCTCCTGCCACCCCACCTTCACTCCAGGCAGCTTGTCCTCCTGGCCTGACCCCAAACCCTGCCCATACTGCCATGTCTGCTTTTCCCTCCCAAACCAAGGCCATCCCTATATTAAGGAGCAGTTTGAAGAAGATTTACTTCCCCCTACTGTAACAATGTTCACAGCAGCTTAACTTCAACTGCAACCTTCCCCACATTAAGAGGCTGTGGCAGTAAATGAAAGGCTGTGCATGTTTGTGGTCCTGTTACAAGCAGCTGTACTCCACACCCTCAGGAGAGGTTTGGGCTATAAAGAAACAATTACTACCTTTGATCACGTTGAATGACTCTCGGGACAATAAACAGAAGTTACTGCTAGAAATATCAAGGGAACTTCCTTACTATTTACTGTGTGTATAAACATAGAATGGAAACTTTTCCAAGACCAGGAGGATATTAAGGGCTTCTGCTGTAGAGACAAAAAGCCAAAATTTCTTTAAAAAGAAAACCCCAAAGAAAAAAGAAACAAATGTAAGAGAGAGACAAAGAAAAGGTCTCTGAGAGTGATTCAGAGCAAAACCTTAACTCAAAGCATGACTTCACCTTATACTCCATGCAGCACAAGCAGGAGCTGCAGCCAGAAGGGGTGAGTGACTCTGCTCCTTCCTCTCACCCTGTTTCCTGCCCCTGGACCTGGCACTCTCACAGCTGTGGAACAGTTCAGGCCCCACCATCTCACCCAGCTGAACCCCATGCTGCAAGACAGAGAGCAAGTTTTTTTTCTCAGGCACCTGCTTGCTCCAAAATACTCTGTAATACACAGCTGCTAGATTTACAGTCTTTAACCAAACAAAATATTTTTCTGTTAAGTGTTTAACATTTTATCAAGAAAATGTCAGAGAAAGATATTTAAACAATTACATGGTTTTGCTTTGCAATAAGAAACTTGAAAACAAATCTCCCACAGTTTTGATTTCTGTGAATCAGCAATTTCAGACAAAAAAAAAAACCAACAAAAACCTCTGGCTGGAAAATTCCTGACAAAGTTTATTTCAATTGTGCAGCCATGCAGTTAGTGGCTGCACCAATACTTTATCTGAACTGCAGCACCCGATTTGTTTTATAGTTTCTTCAGCCACATGCTGAGAGGTCTGATAATTTATTACTTGAGTAAAACTCTATTGACTTACGAGTAAGGATTAAGTGGTATTTCAGCATCCTAAGTTGCCAAGGTTACTGTTGTCTTTGCTGTCAGAACTGGAGAGCAGTTGAAGCAGTCTCGCCATCCCACAAACCAATCCAAAACAAATCTCACCAAATAAATGAAATGCATCAGTGATCCATGAATAAGCACATGCTTCTCCCATACAGAACCACCTTTTCAGTGCTCCTTGCCCCAGTATGAACAAATCTAATTCTAATCAAGTGCTGGTGTCATGAGGCAGCAGAACTTAGTCAAGCAACGAAGTGGAGAAAATTAGTTGTATTAACACCTAATGTACACACGCGTTTCATATAATCCTGCACAAACTAGAACTGAAAGGGCACTGGAGCAGAAACAACGATGTTGATGTCTGACCTGGCATACTTAAACAAAGAGAACTACTTTAGTGATCCCCATACTCCATTATTATTGCATTAACAAAGTAGAGAAAAGCAAGCCAAAAAAATAGCATGAGGTAGAAAAACAGTGTCTCATATGGCCTTTTTGTGTGCAAAGCCTTGAAAACTTCTATTAAGATCACAAAATCAATATAGTATTATTGACAGCATAGTACAGGCAGTTTTATGTTTTGTGTCTAAGAACACTTGCCTGTATCTTAAAAATCCCAGATACTATCTACTACCTTTTATATTGCCTTGGCTGACATGTTCTGCAACAGTAAAGAGAAATGGCAAGGCTCAGCAAGTCGACAGCTAACGACATACAAGGAAAATGCAGGAGAGAAGCAGCGCATTGTGCTCCTCTGCTGCCCCGGGAATGCCTGAAAGCAGAGCAGCAGCCCTCCCCGCTCCCTAAACACACATCCTACTTGCACAGAGAGGAAAGTAAGCCATCAGACAAGGTTGATGAGGCTCAGAGAATGCACAGAACACAGGAACTTCTATGCACCATGTGTGCAGCAATCCAGACTTGAAGAAAAACAGGAAGAGGGTTTCAGCAATGAAAGAAACTAGGATAAATGTGGCAATTGAGTAGCTCTCTCCCAGCAGCTCTATGTAACTTTTGCATGTTGTTGTCTAAGCTAATCTTCTCTGATTGGTGCTTAAAACTGTTCTAGCATCTCTTACACTGCTGTAATTAGGACTTCTTTTCAGGTTATCATTTCTACTCCTTCAGACTCAGCCAGATCCACTTAGTAACAAGTAACTTATGCCACTTCATCTGTCAGCTCTGAATCCTGCCCAGTAACTTGCCTGCTCCTGCGTCAAAATTGTGCTTGGCCTTCAATTTCATAGTGCAAGTAGCCACTTGCTCCTTGCTGTGGCTCACACACCTCTCATTTCTTCTTAGACTACAACAGCTCCAGCAAAACAACATAAAAAGGGTTGATTTCAAGCACTTCAGGCAATGAGTACCTTCTACAGAAGAGCACTAAAATAACACCAATGGACTAGAATAATGCCACTTCCACATTAGGGCTAACACAAAAAGCCTACTGTAGATGATTTAAATGTAATTAGTAGGAGTTCGCAGCATTGCTTAAATCACTATTATTGAGAAGAGCCCTCTATACCTGCAGTTGGGCTCTTGACACACTATGAACTTGAGAATCAGCAGTAACTAAAGGAGGAGTGGAGCTCCTCCTTGGAGCTCCCAGAGGAGCTCCAAAGCATCGGATGAAATCAGAGGGATGTCATTAGTTGATCACACACCAGACCTCACTGCTGCTGTGAGCTCTGGCAGCCAGCAAGGTGTGTCTGTGACCTGGAGCTTTGTAGCATGCTGGGAAGGGAGGAGGGGGCCAGGGGAGTTGTACTTTAAAGGAGGAGTGCTGCATTTTCTGTTCCTGCTTTACACAGCTGTTGAAGAGGTGGTGCTACACTGCCAGGCATCCCCAGTATGGGCTGGTACCGTGGCAGGTGTCCAATTCCTTCTGGGCCACCCGAGAAGAACACACACGCACCTCTGAGCAGGATTGCTGTTCTTTCCATCTTTTCCAATCTCCTGTTTTTCTGTTTATTGTGATGAAAGCCACAGATGCTGACAATCTTTCTGACAGTATTAATTAAAGGCGATAATTATGAAATCTTCAGGAAAGTTCCTGAGCTAAAACTTGATGGTAACCCACAAAGATTTTGCATCCAGAGTTAATGAAAGGTAGGAAGAAAAAGAAAAAAGAAGAATAATAAAAAAGAATAGTCTCCAGGGTAAACAAAAGAATATTCCAGAAATCAGTCATGTAGCCAGACTCATTCTAGCATTTTAGTAACCACACACCTTTGGTAACACAAACACAAATCATAACTCTAAGTTGCCTTTAAAACCGAAGTAAATACTAGATTTCTTTTATGTCGTCTTGCAATTTCTCTGCTTCTGAATATAATCTTGTCATATTCAAAATGTGCCTCATCTTTCCAATATAGTGCTTCTGAACTGCCAATTACTCTGACATTGATTTTCTTTTTTTTTTTCCCTCCACAGATCTAGGCTGGAATTTTACAGGCCTTTATTTGGTATAAAGAATGTTACTTTGGTTTTTATCTTTCTGGCACATAAGCCTAGTTCTTTTACTTTACTAATTGATCTGCTTCTACTTTACATCACAGCATACATACATTAAAATAAACTCATAACTGAAAGCAGAAATGTTGAGGGCTTAGTCTTTACAAAGCAGCCTACAGAATAAAAACTTGTGTTCTCTAAGGAATACAAGTCTGGTAGTTCCAGCACTAGTTTGAATATTTTATTTCTTTTTTCTTCAGGGAGTTTATTTTCTATTCTCTTGACACCCTGCATACATCCCCCCAAAAAAGTCTTCCTTATAACCTTCAAAATTAGAATAAAAGAAATTATGCTATTTCTTTGAGGTTTCTAACAACCTTTGATCCTGTTGGTTATGCAATGTTCACATTTTACTCTGGTGGGATATATAGAATAAGAAATATTTCTGCACTCTGCCTGCTTTTCGCAAAGAAAGGATTCAGCACCATAAAAAGGTGGAACAGCAGGACAATGAGACAGCACCCACCAGACCCTCCTCTGTTTGCCACCTGCATCAGATCACAAGGGGAAAAGTCAGTTTTAGAGCAATGAGCAATACATGTCCTTCTTTTACTAGAACTTGCTGCTAGACTTTCCAAATGCCTTCGTAGGGATCTTGGGCAAAAGACAGTTATGTGCCAAAGAGATCATGAACCAAGAGAGGGGGCATCTTAGTGGAACAGGGAAACCAACATGAAACACTACTGAAACAGAGAGAGGAAACTGTAAGTTACAGGATTATTGAGTTTGAAATCCTGCTGGCTATCTCACTATTTCTAAATCTCCAAGCCACAATGACAGTGTGGGTTTGGTTTTTTTTCATTTTGTGAGTAAATTTATACAAAATTTCCAGTTATCACAGCATTTGTAATAGCTCATGAAACAGAGCAATCATACTGTTTTGATCCTTGCTGTTCCTATAGATGGGTGGGTACTGCAGAGGAACAGTGTGTCAGGAAGGCACAATGAGTCCTCCTTGGATTTTGCTGACCACACACCAAAATCTCAGGATGGGAATGTAAAGTTCTACAGTTCAAAAAACCTGGAGGCAAAGCTGGTTTTAATTAAACTAACGTATTTTAGACATTTATGCAAGATAAATTGAAACAGTTAGGGGATCTCAAAAAAAGGCCTGCACTACTTTAATTAAGGCAAATTTAATATGAATGATTTTCATAGCACCCTGAAAGCTCAAACTGTTGATAGGAAAGGTGATTTTCTGGGAAATTGCATGCAAAAGGATAATTATATGACACCTCACCCAATAAGACCTTGAGATTCAGGAGCCGTGAATCAGTTTAACATTGCCCTGTTCAGCATCCTTTATAAAGGTCTTTCTGGTATGTCATATATGGAAAAATTGGCACCTGAACAAGCATCAGAGTCTCCCAAATTGGGGATTAGAGTGAGCTCATCCCATCATGGTAAGAACTAGTCTTTGTTCTCAGTGTGACATCTTGCATTAATAGAAGATCATTTTCTCACAATCACCACCATTCATCTGGAGTGCAATGGGGTCTGCATGGAACAACCCCTCATTGAATTGCAGAAAACAGGGAAATAACTGCCGAGTTTTCCCGGTTACGCTATTGATATTTAAGTGCTGTTCTCTGTGGGGACGTACCAGCTTAACTCCAAAGAGGCTGTGACCTATTTCCATGATTACTGCTGCACTAATGAACAAATGGTTTTGAAAAGGATATAGCCACAACACAAAACTCTGGAGAAAGATGGACACCCCCAATAACAGAGTGCGTTAGACAAAAAGGGTGACTCAAAAAAAAAGTGTTGCTTTTTAAAATCTGTACTGAACAACAAAGTAGGTGTTTGTGTATAAAATAACAAACACTTTCGTATTGATCCTGTGTTTTAGCCCTGAATCCTCTTGGCTTTGAAACTATTCCAGCAGCATCTTAGGTTTGGAGGAGATGAAAGGGTAAAGATCTGAAAACACATACATTGTCCATATGCCCAGCTCTACCATGGCTATAGAGAGTGACAAAAGAAGTCCCTACTAATGTCAAATATATCCTTTTCACATGACAATGTCTTCAGTACTGTATCTGTTTCACTAATGAAAGCTTAAATCATAGACAAAAATCTCATTTTCATTGAGAATCTGGCTTTTCATGCTATTTGGCACCAGGGATGTCAGGACCGAAAGGTCAACAAGATCACGGAAGCCTATGAATGAACTTAAAATAGCACTTGAGCTCATTCAGGCCCTTGTTTCACATGAAACAAGCATCCAACTTGCTTTCTTCATGAAAGCACAGTTACAGGATGCAGTTCTTCATCATTAAAGAAATCATGCTCAGTCTCTCACAGGTGTAGATTGCATTTGAGCAGTACTAGGTGGGAACCCAGTTCAATCATGTATGGGAAAAGCCACTCTCTCTCTTGAGAGCACACATATGGAAAATCTCTTAGATTACTACAAATTTGTACATTTTACTTGAAAGAGCAGAGGCCTCTGTGCTTCTTACCATGGGCTGGGACAAACAGCTAACGGACGAGACATTGCTACATGAAAAATTTGCTCAGAACACAGAGGTGGTTCTACCTCTGTATGTGACAGGGATTAAATGTTCTCCATAGGGTCCTTAATGATCATTTGCCAGGTTGCACGAAAGTGCAACCAAGTCCAGCTGTGCCCTCCCTAGGGAGGGGAACTCTTCACAACTCATGATCTCTAAGCTCATTATATCAGTTTCTTTCCTTTCCCTATAATTTTGCCATGTAATTTTCCAAAGCAATTTACATCCACAAAATATTTAAAGGAATAGACACTAACCATTTAAATATATGACAAAAAACAATTTGACCTTTCTGATTTCAGCCCTGCAGAAGCTAAGTGTCTCACCTAAGATGTGCATCTCTCCATATTCTATAGTTCATGGATAAGACCTCCTAGGGGGTTATTAATCTCATGTCTTGCATAGTTGTAACCACCACTACAGAGGAAAATCCTGATTTCCCACAGATCTCATTGACTTGACCAGACAGTCCATCGGAACTTTAAAAGCCTTTCCTGGGGAAAGCATTACTAGGACTGCTGTGTTCCCCAAGATGCTGTGCTCCTGTTGAATCAGTACTTTCAAACAAAACGTAGTTTGTGAAAATATAAAACCAGCTTCCCTCACTTAGGCCTTTCTTGACAAGGAACTAAATCAGCAAACCTCTACAAATAGGTTTTTCAAGTATAACAATTTTTAAAGGGTATTAGCAGTTCAGAGACAATTCCCTCTAGTCACAAATTTCAACCACCATCCTGCACCCACTGCTGATCTTTTCTGCATCCCAAACAAAAAAGCCTAGCTCAAAAAGCAGCAGCAACCTCTTTGCAAAGTGGCCCGCAACAATTCCCGGCCTGTGGATTAATACATTTACAGGTTATTCTGCACAGCTAACCAAAATGCACCTTGGGTTGTTGTCAGGCTAAAAAGCTGGAGAGTTTGGAAGCAAGTCCTTAGCACCTTTCTCTTGATGGTAATGGATTAGTTTCAAAGAAAACCAAAGAATATGCAATTTCTATGTTCATTGGTGGAGATCTGTAGGTGGCAAACCCTGGAACAAGATGTCCCAAGAAGCTGTGGATTCTCTTGCAGACATTTTCATGTGAACTACACCAGGCCGTGAGCCACCCACTACAGCTTTGAAGTGAGTCTGACTTTGAGCAGGATACTGGACTAAAGACTGTCAGAGATCTCTTTCAATATGATGTTTAAATGATCCTATAAGGTCTTCCAAAATGGATTTATATGTTTTAATACACATTCTCCAAACTGAGTTTGTCATGGTGGATGAAGAAGCTAACATTAAGTATAAAAGTCCTTGCGTAAGTTCACTGCTTTGCCTTCACCTCTATTTACACTTAAAATTTTTGATTGCAGCAGGGTGGTGGTGGTTGTATATAAAACAACCTTTCAATATATGAGAATTGGAAGTTTCAATTTTTTTTAACCCGTAGAACTTCAGAAATACGCAAGAAAATTTATTTCTTTGAGCTTTTCTGTTTGAATATAACATTCAACTCAAGGATGAAGAGCTTAAATAAGTAAATATACATCTGAGAAATGTATATATACCGTAAATTTTCTGAGATAGGTCTGTTTTGTCTGCATTTGTACTATGAAGCCCTGACTTTCCTGGACCCTACAGGGGATGGGGAATCTAAAGAGTTAAAAAACATTCCAAATATTCCACTCTGGTCACACTGAAGCCAACAATTTCAGCAAGGGTTGCAGAAGGCTTCAAGATTTCTGATTTGTAATAAGTCTATTCAGAGCTGTGTATGAGCTCACCTCTTTATGCTCTTTTTCTGCAATCAAGACAAAAAGCATGGGCACACACATATTCTATAGCCTAGAATAAGTCAGTGAAGCTGAGCAGTTCAAGCTTCCTCTCCTGTTTTTTAAGCAACCAAAAATCAACAGCTAGACATTGTTCCTGGGTACTCTTTTGGTCTCCCTTGTTCTGGGATGTTTCCTTGCTAAATGTCAGACAAGAGACACATGAGCTATTTTAAAACAAACTTAAAATTCAGTGACGATAAAGAAGTACTTTTAAGAAACAATTTATTAATATTTTTTTCCTTCCCATTTGTAGTGGGTTGACACTGGCTGGATGAAATGCATCAATCCCACAGATGCCTTCTTTGCACCGACTATACAGAACAGTCCAGACACAAGCTCAGGTTTAGGTGTCTACCTCTGTGCTGATCTTTACCAGCACTTCTGCTAGTCTTAAACCATGCATTACCCCTCCCAACAGATTCTTCTAATGTATCAGCTGTTTCTGAGCTCAGAAATGTGATGAAATAAGACCTTCCAAGAGTGGCTGGACAGAGACACTTTGGATGATTTTGCAGTACGCTGGCATACAAGAGTACGATTTTCCATGCTTACTGACACTTATTCCCATGCTGGCTGAACTTGCAATTGATTGTACTTTCTAGAAATCATCTGCCACACAGAAGGAAAAGAAAGAAGAACTTAAAAGCACAAATGGTTTGACAATAGCAATCCCTCGATGTCATTAAATGGGAATCCCTTAGGCATTTTTCTGACCTAGTTTTCCTATTTCTGTTGTGAATTACTAGACTGCAGACAACCTTTGTGACCCTGGACTCAAAATCAAGGGATAATCCCTAAATGTTACCAAAAGACTGGTGTTTCTGGGTGTCGATCTTGACATGTAGAAACTGGGACAGATTTTCATGAACCATAAAAATTAAGGTGTCTGAAATCACTGTTTTTTTTCTGAAATCTTAGCACATAGCCAGCTTACCTTCTTGGCACATTTGCATGCCAAAATTTCTTCATTGTACCAAACAGAAAGTTTCTAGACTCTATTCTTGATATCTAGATTCTATTTTTGCTCATTTATTCCCTTTTACATTTGTGTTCTGTGCTACAGCAGTGCAGCACAGCTAAGGGGACCACTATAGCAAAAAACCAAAAATACTCTTGCTGCTTCCTTCGATCAAACCCTTGCTCTCAAAACACTACCACTCATTGTGGGTTTGCTCCATCCGTGGAGTTTGAAAAAAAGTTACAGCCACTTTCAGTGCAGCACACAAACAGAAATTACACAAACAGATTACCTATGTGTTCAAAATCCTACAATAACAAAACTCTTTGAGACACAGAAATTCTCCCCTTCCAGACTAGATTTAACAGCCTGGTGCAATTAAAGATTTAAAAAAACACTATGTAGCAAGAAGAAAATAATTTCCATCTTTCTTAGTTCCATCACAGTGCCAAGGTTTGTGTTATTCATCTCTGCCTTGAAGGCATCTCTGTTAGAGCAGAGGGATGCCTTTCCCTTGTCCTTTCTGGGCCCAGTCCCCCAAGACATAGACTTCAATAAAAGCTATTGATACTCAGCAGGAATGGACTTTTGTTAATAAGTGGTGGAGAAATACAATCCTAAAGCTAGTAACTTTGCTGCCAGCTAAGTGAAGGCATTGGCAGACTGATTCAATATATCCAGGGGAGCTGCATTTAAAGTGCCAGTCTGCCGGGACCTCCTATCTTCCCCAAAACCCTGCATTTGATCCTAACCACCCTTCTTAGCTGCTTCTCAGATTCCTTCCTCCGATCATTTGTAAGGTAAATTCAGCAGTGAAAAAACTACATTTCGCTCCTCACATTTCATCTGCTGTTCCCAGCAATTTCATGGACGTCCCTTTTATTGTTTTCACTGTCATTGAAGTCTCCAGCAACTCTTTCATACTCAAGGCTTTGGCTAAGTCCCCATGTCCCTTGGCCCATTCACGACTTTCAAGTTACCACTCAACACAACATCCCAGTTCACACCATCTACTCTCCTATGGCTATTTCAATGCCAGAGTCTTGTCTAATGGTTCTTGGTACACTTCTCTATAAAGCACCACAACTTCTCCATTGCTTCCTCCCTTTCCATTCATCTCATTAAGTCTGCGATGAATGCTACCAGTTTTATTTAGTCAGTTTCTCGAGGGAGTACATTATAAGGCTGTTCTGCTCTGTGCAAGTGGGATGCAGGAAGGGAGGGTCTCTGCCTGCCTGTTCCCAGATATGCATGCTGCAGGGAGTGGAAGTCACTAGTGGGAGCGGAAAACTCTTCCGTCCCCAAAAGCAGTGGGCTATGCTAACCTGGGAAAAATCTTCCAAGCCACAGGGCATGCAAAAGTAAGACACATGGGAAGGATGGAGGAAGCCAGGAAGGCATCCTAGAGCAGCGTTCAGCCTGGCCTTAAACACTTGCAGGGATGGGGAATCTAAGCTTCTCATGGCAACCTGTTCCAGTGCCTCACCACCCTCATACACATCCTTAGAACAGATTAGATTGTGTCCTTCTATTTAATCTGTTCCTATTCAGGAGTCTGTGTTAACAGAGGTAACTTCACCCTGGTCACTTTCAACATCCCTCAGTCAGTATTTGGGAAATCTCCACGTTCTCACTTTCCTGGATCCATCGCATGGAGGCTGTATCCAAACACTGCCCTATTTCTCTCTGAAAGATTAATTCTATCCATGGAGACCATCTGACACAAATTTCAGCAAACGCCACTTTCTCTCCTTGACTCCAGAACCCTCTTCTGCCATGAATAAATTAAAATGTCACAGGTGTGATAATGTACACGTACCCATCTCAATCCTTCCCTACGTTGCTCTGTAGACCTGAAGGTGGGCAGGCAGCAAGACACCTCTGTTTAGGGGTGTCTTGCTTGTTTAAGTGTCCAGGGATGCTCCAGTTGTGTACACTACCACATTATGATCCATGCAGATCATAACATCCAGTCAAAAACAATCAGTGGAAAATGATTCAATTAATGTTTAAGCCAACACCTAAGGCACAACCCACTTGTCACCAACATCACACATAGACAAATCACTAGGCATAATTGTCTAAGAGTCATGTTCCTTGGAATACCGCTCCTAGCTCCCAGTTCCCTGTCCAGAAGGGCATGGAGCAAGGTCTGCTGCAAGCCTGTACAGCACCTGCCTGAAGTCCATGAAGATGTCCCAGATGCTCTACAGCACATCTCAAATGCCATTATATGTTTAGGTGACTGAATTGAGCCCATACTGGTTAACAGCTGACCCACTGCTCCCAAGGCTTTGCTGACCGCACAGGCTGAAAGCTCTGTCCCAGCACAAACTGTTACGCTCAGGGTGGGTGTCTTCGCCTCAGCCCACGTCACACCTGCTGCATCCAGGATGCACTGGCAGCACTTGGTGCTTTGTGGCTGTCAGAGCAATTCATCAAGTAACAATAGCAAAAAACATTTGCCTTTTTTTCATTTCACTATACAAATATTTACCTGCTAATCTAAAAATCAAGACGGACATTTTCTAAGGATCCATCATGTACCTTGCTCATTAGATGAACAGAATGTGGAGTTTTGCCCTCATTGGCAACAAACATCTGAAGCTGGCTGTAGAAAAGGAGAAATTCTTGTAAATCTAGCATGATAAATAAGTCACTTATCTTTCTTTACATGAATAGATTCATTATGTGCAGATGTTCAGTGCACATCTACAAAGTTTTATGGATGAAAAAGTCACATCATTATTATGTTATCTGACCAGAAATGAAGCATGGACTAATGCCATCAAGGAAATAAATTAATTAATTAAAGCTTCCTGGGTTTTTGAATTAGAACCCCAGGTGAATGTCAAAGATACATGCAAAATGAGCAAGAATATACCTGGAGATTCTAAATGACTCCTGGGATGAATAACAATTCATGAGAAAATAAAACTGAATTTTTCATCACACTACTGTCTCTATAATATACTTCAATCTGCTTTGGCAATTTTACTGCAACATCCACAAAATCACTTTAAGCTGTACCCTAATAGATCTTCTCCAAGACAAAAGAAAAAAAAAAACCACCACAAACTATTTCATATAACAAACAAGGAAACTAAGCATCCATGGCAATTTTCTGATTTCATTTATGTCTTGGATTAAAAAAGAGACTCATGTGAATACTTACACTGGCAACTACAGGAAAAAAGCTAATTATAAATGGTATCTCAATACTTTTTTTTTTAAGTTTTATGACAAAGAGCTCCTTATTTTCAAATCTTATTGCAGCAGAGCACAAAAGCTGTCTTTCAGATACTACTGACATCCGTGCAAGTCAGACAAAACAGTAGCTCAGAGGCATATCCATGTACTAGCAAGGACTCAGACCACCACCACAACCATGAGTTTGCTAATTTCTTCAACAACAGATGTGGTTTAAATAGCAAGATATTCCCTGGGGCAAAAAATACCTCAAACACTGCAAAAGCGGTGCTAGGGCAAGGTAGCTAATGAAAAAAGTGCTTTGTGGCCTGTAAGACTATTTAATCAGTAAGTTTTTTCTTAGGAGAGTCATACTTCAGGGAATGCAGCAGCATATTCTCCCTACTGTCATGGCACAGTGGGAGCCAGGACAACAGGGAGTCCCCCACCAGGGTGGACTCAGACTTTCTTTGATTAGTCTATTATGCCATTTCCTGTTGAAATGCACCATTTCCAAGGGAGAGTGAGTAGGAAATACTTTCTCTGCTAACAATAGACTGAACCTGGCAAAACTGAAAACTCCAGTCAACAAATGGTATATAGAAAGCAAAAAAAACCCCACCTTTTTTTAAAAAAAAAAGCTTTAGTAAGAGTATAATGCCATATTATCACAATGGTACAGAATTAACTGGTGTGCATCCTGTATCTGACACTTAGGTGCCTCAGCAAAAGACAAAGAACATAAATAGAAAAATAGTCCATTAGAGGCACCCAGCTCTGGCTTGCAGTAGGGCATGTGGGCAATTCTTCTATTTCTTTGCTTATTTTGACATGTGATTCATGGTCGGACGCAAAGCACAGGCATGGTGATACTGCACAACAGGGTAGGGAAAGGTGCTAAAGTGGACACCCTTCAACTACAGCACAGGACAAAGAGCCAGAAAATTTATCCCCAAATCAATGAACACTGTACATGGCAAATTAGCCCTACCTACTCCCTGGCCACCCTGGTGTTGTATAAGATTTGCAGGACTTGTTCATTCTGGTGATTGCTTCCCAATTGCATGCAACAGGTACACTGCCCATCTACCAAATACTCCAGTTAACCCAGGCTCAATCTAGGAAAGCACCAAAACAGTAATTCTACTGAAGGCAACAGATCCAGTAACAATGCTTAAAATTAAGATGATGTCTAAACGGCTTTTGGATTCCTTCCTATTAGAGCTTCCTATCATCAGCTAAAAAAAAAAAAACCTCAAACAACTGCTAAATCAAAGCATCCAATGTGAACAGAATTCTACTACACAGTAGTTTGTTTCCATAACACAAGCCATGGCTGAAAAAGACACTAATTATGGCACTAGTACAGCTGCATTAATTACAGCTGCATTAATTAGACCAAATTCCTGTAATTTAACTAGGTTGGCACTTAGAAGTGCTTGTTCAATTATGATACATTTCAGACCTTTGTCCATTTCTTCTCAACATGTTGGTGAACTTTTAAGTTAGTGCTGTGGGGCTTACACAGGTACCCATTACAAGGAGCTGATGCTTCAAAAATGTTATGTCTTCAGCTGCAGCTGCCCTTGAGTTATCAAGGGAGCTAATAAAACTGGATAGAGGGCAGAGCTCAACCTCTTTCTACCTATTATGTGCTGCAGCCCAGGATTTTGTCTCTCCTTTTGGGCCTGCCCTGACAAATGTCAGTCTACAACATTCTAAATTGCTAAAAAACCTTTTGAACTCAAAGTGGTAATTTCAACAGCCACCAAAAAAAATCCCAGAACTTTCCTTTACATGAAAAAGGGTAGGAGAAAGAAAACCTCTGGGTCAAGACTTCTCAAATCCTTGGGATCTGTTGAGCTTTGAATTAGCCAATGTTCTTATTAGAAAAACTCAACACCACAAGACATTTCCTATGCAAGAATAGGGTAAAGTGAGCAGGAGCCAGATCTCAGCACTTAGCTCCTTTGTACAGTCAGCATATTTTCTAGATTTTTATGTTTCAATATATTTGCCAGATGATCCCAGTTCTAAGCTAGCAAGCAGCTAACAGGCTCCTGTTAGCAACTGGAGACTTTGGTATATACCTGAAGCATTTAAGGTCTAGTAACACTCTATATCTTAATAAGGAACTGCATACAACATCTTCATAAATATAATTAAGATTTTAAAACCTTTGAATGTATAAATAGATATGAATAACAACACATGCAATCATACTGTTTCATTAGAATCAGTGTTGTACATAGGTGTATATTCTCAGATGAATTTTTAGCTAGACTACAATAACTCAAAAAGACAGAAAACTTTTAAATGTGAAGACACTCACTTTTAAATGGCACATTGCCATAACCTAGTCTAACCAGATTTAGGGAAGTTGTGATGACTAATTAAGTGTCACTATCTACATGAACATACATTAACAGAAAACTCTGTGCATGAATATATATGTATACGTGTCCCTGTGCCCGAATTCATTTAACAGGTCTCAGCTAAAATACATCTCCACAAGAGAAAGCTGAGTAAAAATAGAATCCCAGGCTTGACTGAAGAGGCAGCAAAGAGGCTAAAGCCAGAGAAATAGAATGACAACACAGAAAATTATTTTACCTCCAAGTAAGTAAATTGTCAGGCAAGGAAAAACTCACTAATAAATATTGTTACTGATAACACTAGACAAACTTTGCTAAACAAAATAACGACATAAACGTATGTCATTAAAAAAGTATGCTGTCTCAAGATACTCCTGGCCTGAGAGAAAATACTGGTTGTAGTGAAGTTTGAGACATAAATTGCCCACATGTGGCACACAGCCTACATGCACATTGATTAACCTCCTATTAAAAAAATCCAAAAATGCATTTCCAGCACTTCAGCCAAAACGTACATAACATTCAGAACAGCATCAGGGATCCAGATAATCATTCACATGCACCTCAACAGGCATTGGGTACCCTACACCTTTACATTATAAACCACTCATAACAATGTACATTAACCAGCGGACAACTTAACACAGACATCTGTCTACTGTAGCCCTGATAGTCAGCTTTAAGTACAGCACTTAATATACCACAGATGATATGCTGTCTGAGCCACCAAGAGCAGCTGTTAACTGCTGGCCTGGCAATGAAGCAGCAGATATGGATATACCACCTGCTGGTCTGCACCGGTTTAAACACAGGTAAAATTGTCATTATCTCCTGAAGAGTGACCCAGAGATATTATTCCCCTGTGCTACCTGATAGCTTAACACTGCTTTAGATTTGAGCTGCATTGTACTTAAAAGAACATAAAAATAGGACTCCCTATGCCACTAGATATAGGTAAAAACTAATCACTAGTTTATACTATTGTAACCCACAGAAGCTGCTTGACCAGGCTCCTGACCAAAATTCACTTCTGGCATCTCCTGAATTGGCAGCACAAGCCACTTGTTTCTTCTATGCTGTAAATCACAGTCAACGACACAAAAGCCTTCAGGTCACTCCAGCTTGCCCAAAACCACACAAAACTTCAGCTTTTATAACACTCTTTCCCTAATGAAGCCTAAATGTAGCACAGTCATTACTTAAAGCAGTAATGGGGCAAAATTTAATCGACCGGAATCTGTTCAGGGATAAAGTCTATGCAAAGAAGTATGATTAATGCTCTTCGATCTTAATATAAATTGGAGGCCCACAGCTCCAGGAGCAAAAATAACCCACATTAACTATTTGTGAAGGAGAGCTGGCTAGGTGATTTATCTTCTATGATCAAAACAATACACTGACTTTTTGCTTTGTTATAACCATTAAGTTTCCCTCATTCAACGTTCTGAATTGCCTAGTGCTAATTCTGCCCTTTCCCATGCATGTTAGGTCAGTGGCCATCTTCTTTTTTTCTTACTCTTACCTTGTGTTGCTGTTTCTCCTGGAGTCTTGACACACAGGGCCCACATGAAACCTTCAGCTTCATAACACGTGGTTTGTGTGTGGCTATCTTTCTCTTTCCCAGAGGGATAGCAATCTCTACTAGTTAATCAAACTGAAATTTCTGCCCAGAATTGATAAAAAGAATGAAGCAGGTTTCAAAGTCCCTAGCTGGGAAATAGGAACAACCCTAGTGTTAAATTTCACCTGCATTCCTCTATGGAAAAAGCACGCAGATGGTATTATGGGGGTGACATTTTCTGCATCATAAAGGAACAAATCTTTGCAAAACAAACATGGAGGTTTAATTGGAAGGGGTAGTTTCACCTAGTGGTACCACCAATGCATGCTACACTTCCAAAATACACCTAAACTACACACATAGGCCTACAGAGATTAAACCCCAAAGCAGAGACTGAGAGCTGCTGATCATGAGCAGCCTCCAGCTGATCAAAACTGCCCCTAGTAAAATGAGAGCAAACGTGAGGAAACGATGAGGCTGACTCCAGTCAGGAAAGGGGTGAGGTCAGGTTGCTGCAGGTAAGGAGGTTTCAAGAAGCCAAAAAGAGGTGTCTCTCAGATAACTGGGTGGCCTGAGTAATAATCACAGCACCCAGATTCTTGCTTTAAAAAAAAAAAAAAAAAAAAATTAAAAAAAAATATCTGATGAACTGGAATTTAATTGCAACACAAGACCAGTCAGGTTTTCCATCTCACATCCAGATCTCATAGACTAACTATGGACGCATTTTCATTTATTTATCCGTGTTGCCAACACTTGTTGATAGATGCAGAAAAAAAAAAAGAACTGAATATTATCACATGCTGTCTCTCCCCTGCAAAAATGAGAAGAATCCAGCCCGCTTCTGCTTCCTCAGAAACCCAGCAGCCACAGCACAAAATTATGGGTCAGTACAATGGAGCGTGCAAAAACTCTTCATAATCCTGTCACCAGTGGGACTCCAGAGAAATTTAATCTCAAAGTCTGAAGAACAGATAACCATAGACAGTCAACTAACAAACTATTTCCTATCAGCATCACTGAAGTTAGTGCCTTGCATCCCAGACATTTATTAGCACATCAGAAAAGGAAAAACTAGCCGATTTGGATTTTTTAAATTTTTTCTTTACTTCTGTAAATAGCACTAATTAAATGAAAATAGAAGAGAAGTTTTAAAGGATAATGTTCTCCTTTTTTGTCTTCAGTATAAATGCCAGCAATTCATTAAAGAACATGTGCAGGGAACCAGAGCCAAAGCATTCCTACAATGGGAGCAAGTGAACAGGAGCTAAGGTCTAGTAATTATATAGGACAAGGAACCCTTTCACCTTTCCACTTTATGGACCATTTTATGACTTTGGAATTACATGGGATACTGCTAAAAGGAAAAGAGAAGTACACAATACTTAAGCCCTTATTTTCTCTCTGCTTATTATCCTCTGGTGACTAAAACTCTCCTGTTCTGAATTCCCCCCAGGGTGTTTGCATGAAGCTGTACATAGAAAAAGTAAGCCACTACATACTTCACAGACTTCCAAGCAATACTAAGAGATCACTTTATGAACTGTTGCTTCAGCTGAAAAAATGGATAGGGCACACTGAAACTTCCTAGTGACAGAAGAAGTGCTGCCCTGCAGCATCAAAGCCTTCTTCCCCCCAAAGACTGGCCAAAAATCCCCTAAAAAGAGTACTATGGGCCACTTCTGTTGGGTGAAAGTATTACAGATTTTTAACCTTTTCATTCATGCCTTCATGTCTCAACATCAAATTCTAGATTACAGCAGGCAAGATAAGCCAGCTTACATTGCCTCACCAGCAGGTAAACAAACCAGCTCACTGCACATGAGGTACTAGTAATTTTCATTGTTTTTTTACATTTTACTGTTTAGTTTAGCTATACCATTTACATTGGTAAACAAACTATGAAACATCTCCATTTTTAAAGATTTCAGTACCATGAAGAAAGGGAAGAAAGATACTGAACACAGGATTCTTCTCTGTAAGCGCCAAAGAAAGCAAAGAACTCAGGTCAGATATGGTACTCTCCTGACCCAGACGTTACTGGAAGGATTTTTTTGTCTCTCCAGAGACCACCCTCAATTGTTACAGCAAAAGCACCACCACTGAATATATCTATGACACTTCATTTTATACTGCTACATGCCTAAAAAAGATCCCAAAAAGTTATTTCTAACCAGTGTAACACCATAACTGATGGAACCAAATAAACCAAATATAACCAGAGATGCATCACTGAAAAACTATGACTATCAAAGTAATAAGTATCAGAGAAGACAACCCTTTGGTAGTTCAGACATAGCTTTCAACCACTTTTCAGTAGATGACATCAAGCTTATTGTTCGAGCTGCTGTTTCACACCACACTGGATGTCTGAAAATTTCATTGTTAAAAATTGCACACTGGAAAAACAAAGAGCTGTAACACTAACTGTTATTAAAAGGTATTGTTATTGAAGGCATGATGTTGATTTTCAGAGATGAAAATTTTATTTTGCTTGTCCCACATTTTGGAGGTTTGTTAGTTGAAACCAAGCCCAAATCAGGAGCCAAGATGACACCAAAGATCCATGCACTGTTATACATATTATAAGAGCATCTCAGAATAAAGTGATGTAGTTGATGATGTTCCTGCTCATTGCAGGTGGGTTGGACCAGATCATGCTTTTAGAGGCGCCTTTCTGACCCAAACTATTCCGTGAAAATGCAAGCTTGTGTACTGTAAACTTGTTATTTAGATAGGGATTAAGTACACTAATTTATAACTTTCCAAAACTTTATGACCTGTACAAATTAACATATCCTGAATTAAGAGGTCAAAGTTCAAACGAAAAGTCTCTTTGAGATATAAGAAAGCTACAAACCTTGGGAAGGTATCTTTTTTTTCCCCTTGCAGGTACTAATATTTTTAGGAAAACTGAAATACATACTGAAATATTATTTCTCTGAAAGAACATGACCTTTGAATAAAGAGTAAAATTTTCCAAGTCAGAAAAGGCATCAAGATGCCTGACTCTCAGTGAAAATCAACAGGAACTCAGTGCCAGATTGCCATTTATGTTTTATTCTAATGAAAAGCAAGAACTTAATTATAGGCCATGATGAAGCATCCTCAACATTCAAACTGACTTTAATGAGGGGAGGAGGAGAACAGCACGGTTGGGCTTTTTAGTTAGAACTACCATACCCAAAACAAAACAAAAATCCCAGCAAAGTGTTGTATACAATGCAAACTAATTACTTTCATGAGAAATTTAATTATTGTGACCCCAATTGGTAACAACTGTCAGTGATCAGAGGGACTCTGCCCTCCCCAAATCGATTGAGCCCATGAACACTAAATTGAATTCCAGCGGCGGCAGTGTGCAACTGACCTCCCACTCATTAGGAATCATGCTATAACCAAGTGTCTGCAGTTAAGTACTGCTGTGAGAGTATCAAAGTCCTATATTCACGGGAAAAAACATATTACTGAACTTCGTTTTCAACACCCACTGCCTCTCCCTGCAAGCAAGCAAGAAAAAGTGGGCAACATCAGACCTTTGTCACCCTCTTTTCTTTTTTCTGACATGCTATGAGCAAACCACAAAGCCTGAGTTCCTGCACTAACACAGAGCTGGCAGCACTAGCTCTCAACGCCAGTAAATAGGCAGGCAGGCTGCTCTAAAGTCCCCACACCAACCAATTTGAGATGCATGAGCTCCTGGCAGCAAAATAATTATTTCCTCAGAGGTTCTTATTGTCTCCAGCATGCCATGAATTCTGTTCAAGTTCAATGTCAATTTATCACTCTACATTACTAGCAGCAGCTGACATCATGGGTGCAATTGTTAAAGAAAAGGGAAATTATTTCTGCCCTCATACATTTAGACTCCCTTCCCCTCAATAAGTGCAGTGAAGGGAAAAAGCTTTGAGCAATCTGAAATCGCAGAATGACTCTTTCTATAAAAGCATTGCACTTGTCCAGCAAACCTCTCTATCTACCACCACTGAATAATATCAGGTACCAGAGAGACCTAAAAGGGAATAGGGAGAGGAAATATGACCTGCAAAAAGGTAGTATTTTTAGAGTACAATGTAGTTTTTTCCCCTCTAATATGCAGCACATTCTTGGGCTCAATACAGCAGGGTGCTGAGTGTCCAGACTCTCTCAAGCAAAGCACGGCAGTGTGTGCTACTTACAAATCACAGCCTGGCACAAAATAAAGTGCTCTGCTGAGGGAAGACCTAAGTGCCAGCACCTCGCAGGATGGAGCCCACCTGCCTTCATGTCATGACCCTGATACACTGCATGACACATGATTTTGCTTGGAAATATATATTCTTTGTTTTTTTTAAATTAAGCAGAGTAGTAGCTGGCTTAAATTTAATGAGATCATCACAAAAAAAACCCAATATTTCTTGCACAGGATGTGTTAACCTGTGTCAGTACAAAATTATTTTACCTTTGTGTACCATCAATATTCAACTCCAAAAAGCAACTCAAAAAGCCACCATTTCAACAGGAAACTACAACACTGAAAGACAGGACTCCTTAGTAATTCTGAAAGCCAGTATTACTATTTTTTTTCCAAAGGAATCAAGTAACTTTCCAGCTGTTCAGATGAAATGAGTGCTTTTTCATGGAATCCAAAAATTCTGTACCTGCCCCTTGAAATCTTGTAACCTGTTTGACAACATGGAAACCTTTCCAAATGGTGTAAGCACTCCCTGGCAGTACAGGAGACAGAGCAGAGTTAAAAGTGACAAGACTGAATCACCACTAAAAGGAGAAACAGCAACACCTATTAAATTCAGTGTGCTGAAACCTGCAGTGTGAATGGCACAATCCCACTGGCAAGCAGCTGCAGCCCAGCTCTCCTCCCTGGTGCCCACTGGCAGGACAAGGGGCCGTGGGCACCTACTGAAACATCTTAAGACAACTTTACTGCAAGAGAGGTCAAACACTGGAACGGGTTGCCCGGAGAGGTTCTGGAGACCTGACAGTATAACAGGCTTATGTGCCTACCCATAGTATTATTAAAATTTGATCAAAACATAAAAAGCTCTCTTAAAAGTTATCTTTCAATACCTGATATTGTCACAAGAGGCACAGAAACTCTCTTCTGTTAGGAAATTAATGGCCATGGTTTTAGAAACTTCAGAGATGCTTCATTATTGATTGCCTAAGCTAACTTTCCATGTCTTTAAGGCATTTTTTTTTTCTTTTTTTCATGTTCACTCTGGCCAGATTCTTAAGCAGCAGCTTTGTCTGAACACAGTAAGTTTTGATAGCCTAACAGATGTCCATCCTGACTCTGTATTTAACATTACAAGCTAAAACACTAAATCCATAAGTACTTGAATGCTTGTCACTTTGAATCCTGCACGACTCATCCTTCAAGGCAGCCTATGACAGTCCAAACTGCCAAAGCATTCCTATGCCACCCTGAAATTCCCTCCTTTGCTGCATGTTTTCCAGTTTCTGATCCTTGAACTGGGTTGAAAAGGCAGCAGCCACCACAAAGCTGTAGCACAGTACCCAAACTGGTCCTGAGCAAATCCTTCTGCTTACTTACAGGGCGGGGAATTTGCAGCACATGCCTGTATTGTCAGAAGCTCTGCTCTAGAAAGGGGAAGCAAATTCAGCATTTACAGATCACCCATTCTGGCAACTGAGATATCCTTCATATGTAACCCTAACATGTGAAGTTCCCTGCCCATGTGAGTGTTTGCAATTAATCATTTAGATTTCCAGTAACAAATTGCAAACCCAAAATGTCCTCACTGACCATTCTACTATGCTGCTGAGGTTCACTGGCACAGTGGGAACTCACTCATCTGCCATCTGGGCTAATGAAATTATTGAAATTGTTGTCATTCTCTTGGAGGATCACCACTGTAAAGAGAAAACGCTCTCTGCCACGAGATTTCAAGTTAGATGAAGCTGAGCAGCTATGAGATCCAGAGAAATCATGTCCTCTTCCAGACCTGGACAAAAGTACTGCCATGCCAATGTATGCTTACTGCCCACATCTGGAAAACATAATTCCACCTATACTCTTACCTTTGCCCTGTGCCCAGTCTCCATCTCCTCCTTCCTGTTGTTGGATCACTCTCTTTTCCCATGCCCACCCGTATTTTCCGATTTCTCATTTTCACACAAATCTTCCTGACAAATTACCACCCTTGAGCAGCATAATCTGCCTCAGACTTGCCCTCATCCTCCAAAAAAACAGCTTCTCTATATCCCATCCTCTCTACATGCGAGGGGGGTGGGCCAGGAAAGACATCACCTCAGGGCAAAAATGAGCATCATGCCAAGGGGGACAAGTGCCAGGCCCCCACCACAGGCAGAGGCAACAGCCCCAACCAACACACCTTCAGAGTCATTCCAATGTACCTTCAGCCTCATGGAAGCTCTCTCTGCCTGCTAAAAAAACACCCTTATCTTCCCCTTTTCTTCCTTTTCACGCTCTGTGCTAGCCAGAGCAAACAGAGCTTGAGTTGAAGGAGTGGAGCAGAGTTCAAATAGTGTGGGCATCCATGGGAAGAGTGTGATGGGGGCCTAAAGGACAGCCTTAAGGTCAGGGATTCCCTAGGTACAGTACACCTGGTAGCATCACAAAGGAGATTTACCTGCATTTCTAAAAGTAAATGGATAATCCCTTACTATGAAGGGGGGTGCTATGTACTCATCAAAACCAGACCAGGATTTTGTATTGCTACAGAAAATCAAATCAATCCCTTCATCTTCTTTTCTTTTCAGTATTTCCATAATTAGCCATCAGTACTACAGTTAATTAAAAACAAGCAGTAAAATGAAATGCAGACAAAACCAAAATTCATACATGCTGTTGTAGTACTCAAAGTAGTTAGTAAGGCCATTTCTCAATTTATATAAATAAGCTGAGAAATAGCCAATTGCCACAAATCAAGGCTTTTTCTGTATCACTTTAGTTTAGTCATAGCCAGGCCTAAAATTTGCAAAGAGAAACCATATAACAAAGCAAATTTATGTCGCAGGTAAGTTATAGTTGGATGTTATGTCACTGGCAATTTGTAGTTGCATGTTGTGGAAGAATTCTATACTGCAGATGAAAATAAAATTACAAATACATCAGTATTCTGAGTCAGCAAGACCTCAAGAAAGAAAAGCAAAGATTATCCAAGTATTTGAATTGAAAATTAGCTGCTTTCTGAAGAATAAAAATTGCACTTGTACTACATTAAAAAAAAAATTATGACTTAAAAAATTTTATTTGTAGATTTGAGGCTTGACCTAAGGACTGTTCTTACTGTTTGTAAGTTGGGCAATGCAAAGGTACAAAGGTGACTCCACTGCAAAGAAAAGCTAAATTGGATCTCCATCGAATACTGACTTTTGTCTACATTATGTTATATATACACACACTGCAGTTCTCCAGCTTTTTTTCATCCAAGTAAGCCTAAAAAAGACAGGAAGAAAAAATAAAATATGGGATATACAATAAATTCCCATAACTGCAAGATGGAAGATGTATAAACCTGTAACCCTGCAAAATCTATTGTTTCTCCTTCTCACCACAGTCTTTGACAGAAAGCTGATGTGCATTTGAAACATGCATCCATGAAACATCTTGGTAGTAACAGGAAAAGTCAAGCCAAAGGAAACTCTATGGGAACACACACTTAATACACCATTTTCACCTCCAGATTAAAAATAACACCAGAGTTTCACAAGCAACTTGTATCAATGTAAAATCAGCTTTGCATTGTGGTTCATGCAACACTTTAGTGTGTATTTAGGGGGAAGAAATCCAATTATTTCTACCACATAGACCCTAAAACACAGTTTAAGACAGTTAGGAGATTAAAGACACTGAAGTCTTTTCATATGCTATTGACAGGTGGTGTTTTGGTTTTGTTTTGAGTATTTTTAATGTGCAGAAAAACCCTCCAGCAGCAAGGCATCCACGCAGCTGGAAAGGCTGTGTTCTTCCAGGCTGGATTATGTGACAGTTGGTTACACCTACTTCTAACACTTGCCTCCAAGATAAAATGCAAATACAAAATCTCCCAATTACTTATGATCATTAAAGACACCATACAATTTTGGGCTTCAGCAGTCTATTGGCTTGGAGTCCTGGCCAAAATCCAGCATCAGTAAGTGCATTGAGATGCATCCTGTTATCCTTAAGGTGTATTCAGCAATATTAACTTGTTTTCCTTTTCCTTCCTTCCTACAGTTACAGAGAAAATTACGTAAATGTTGTGTGTCTGAGCACTGTACAGAGAATTTTAGTGAAGTTCTACACATGTATGGAGAGACCTTCCTTCAGAAACATTTCTATCAAATCCATAAATTACAAACAATGAAATCTTGAGTAACCATACTTCACATCAATGATTAAAAATATAATCAGTCTTTAACATAGCAACACAAGCTGGGAGACAGCTGTAGCAACTGCTGGTGGCCTCCAAATGCTCCCAAATGGACAGGGTTTATATTTATCATCAAGATACATGAAAAAATTATTTCTTGTTCTCATGTGCAGAGTTAGAAGCTACATCCTTCAAAAACAGAAAGTGTAGCTTAGAATGCCTCTGTGTGCATTTTAAATGCACTAAAGTTATGGGAAATCTGCAAGAGACTGACTGTTCTTTGGTTTTTATTTAGAAATTATTATTCTTAAAACAGCTTGGTTTTGGTAAAGCAGAGAAACACGTGTAGAAGTATGAGAGCAACAAGATATGAGAAACTCATTAAGTGAAAGGGGAGAAGCATGAAGGCAGGCATGAAGATAACAAGGTGATTAAGAAGCATGACAGAAAGGGCCAGAGAGCCTAAGGAGAGGTAGAAAGCCAGGCACAAAGACAAGAAAAAAGCCACACACAGAAAGCAGGTCAGAACCAAGAGTTCACAAGGCAACCAAAAGGTACAGCACTTGAAAGAAAATGAGAGATGGAACATGATGTCCCATATGACGTTCACCCTACTGCTGAGCAGGGAGGAACCCCAGGGAATGTTCTCCTCACCAACCACTAGAAAATCTTCTCTCTCAGCAGGTGGGGTTTTCTCTGAAAAGCAAAAGCCTAAGTGACTGACCCAGTCTTATTTATTAGCATCCTGACAAAGGGACATCCAGCACCTGCAACATGTCCTGCCTAGACCCTAGGCATGGAATCACTTCTTCCTATGCCTCAATCACCACTGACAGCAAATCATACTGTACCTGATCCCAATCCCACTACAGCCAAGGAAAAGGCTGCTGCTTCAAATGACAATTAATAAAATCTGAAATGCACAAAGGAACACAAGATACTGACTCAGACCCTGCCCTGGGCTACTATGCAGGTGATGGGACCTGCACCCCTTCACAGCTGCCTGCCCCACAGCACAGGTTGTGCTGCCTCTGCAAGTCTCTTCAGGTCTCTCAAGTCTCTTCTGAAACCGAGTGCACTTTAAACTCTTACCTTGCACAAAAAATAAGACATAAATACTTTAAATTCATTTTGCTTTAGAACAGAACTGCAGGGCATTTTATAGTTAGCTACCAACCCAGGCAGCCAATGCTGCTGCGTATCTAGACATTTTTATGAAATGGCTAACTATTTGGAAAAGAGATCAATAAGAATAAATCACTGTTTCCCATTGGTGCAGGCTGACTTTCCTGATGTCCCAGGATTTATAGCAGCCTGAAGACCTGCATTAGCTATGGAACTAGCAACCTCAATGCCTAGCAGCTTTAATGCCAAATAAAAGCATTCAGCACCAGTTCAGCCACAGCAAAATATGTCTTTGGAAGAACTCACTGGACAAAGAAGTAGTGGAATGATACTGGATAGGCAAAGAAGCATCTGGTTGATAAAGGTTTCTAGGAACACTGTATTTATTACCGACAACTACAGCAATATGGCAAATGCTTCCTGCACACATGGTCCTCGCTTACAAAGCTCATATTCTACCTTCTCTAGTACAAAACACATAACTGAACATAAAATTAAACAGAAGAAGAAAACAACGAGGGGAAGAAAATCACTATTTCAGATCACAGGTTTTGATGTGGTCATCTATTGCATTTTAATGGCATCAAAGCGAGTAAATCACTTCCACCAAAAAAAAATCCACACAGATATACTTTAGGGTCTATAATATTTCTTGGAAGTATTATTTGTTTTTTATTCCTCTGTCAGCATGCATATCACTTCACCAGCCTCCCTCCTATTTCCTTTCTCTTTGGAAAAGAACACTTCCTGCCTTGCCCTAGAAAGTATGAAACCTTTGGAACAGAAAAGCTCATTTTTCCACTTCATCAGATGCTGCCCCTGTTCAAACTCATCTCAAGAAATACTGCCTGTGTTAGCGGTCTGCACACTCTCTTATTTTCCCATGCCAAGAAGTCAGCTAATAATGCCAGAGACAGAATTTCTTCCTGCTTCTGTCCAGTTCACGTGAAAGTCAGCTGTGGTTGTTGTATAAAATCACGTAGAAAAGCACGGGGAAAAGAGTGATGCCAATTTCAGTAAAAAGAATCTCTGTTCTCCTATGCAGCCCTTCAAGAAAGAAAAAAAAAAAAAAGAAAGAAAAAAAAGAAGAAGAAAAAAGCAGCTATAGCAACATTATTTTATATTGAAAGCACAAATCAGAATTCAGTATAGCCCATAGCCCATCTGTGTCTAACATAAGAGGCTCTGGCCACTCAGTTATTTTACTACTTTTGCTAGGGATGCTGCCCACAGCACTTTCACAGGTGCCTACCACCAGTTTGCTCCATCAGTAGCAGTGCAGGCCCTGCTGACATCCCAGCATCAACCCCTGGCTGCCACCACAGGGACCAGCACTGACAGCTCTCCTCAACAGTGCTGGAGGTGAGACTTTGTTGGCAGGAACTGGACCTCATACACCAGCACTGAAGCCTGGCAGCACAGGACTCCCAAACTTTGAACCACGTGTTGATTCACAAGAGTCAAAATCAAGGACAGAAAGAGCAGGGGAGTAGTTCAAAGCCACATCTGGCTGCCACTTGGAGAGATCAGCCTGGAGAAGGCACTCTAAAACACATGCACATGGAGTGCAGATGGAAGCAACAGCCAGTTTCATCTTGTAAAACCTCCTCTGGGGAATGCTGATCCCCAAAATGATACAATGGATTATTCAGGCTTGCTGTGTGATCTTTACAGTACCCAAAATTTGTATGCAGGCACACAGAGACGCGTTTAGTCACGCACTTAGTACATCCAGGTGTCTACAGTTCACTAGTTACTCCCTTCAGAGAAATGTGTTTATAATAAATGACAACTTCCCTTTCAGTAAAATTTACACCATGTGATCTGTATTCAGTGGAGAAGAGCCAACAAGTGGGTTGAGTTACAGTTCCCCTCCTTGGGGGAGGAATGTGAGGGGGAAATCACAACTTTTTAGTTCAAACATTTCGAAAACGTACAAAATAGCCTGATCTGTTATCCTTCTTTTCTCAAAACAGGCAACAAGCACCCCACATTACAGAAGTTCCAAGGAAAGGTTTCAAAGCTGTTGGTAGCAGCACGCCCCTCTGGAGACTAAACGGTACTCAATTTTGTTAAAGATAGAAACTGCTGCTCTAAATATTCTGGAGGGTAACAACTACATTTTACAGGACCACTGTGGAAATTTTTAAACAAGACTTTAAACTTCCTCATTAAATTTCACGTTTGTTCTTTTTAGAATTGCCATTTCTGTGGCTGGTTGGTGTTTGGTATTATTTCAAGGCAATGATTAAAGAAACCTCTTTTGTAAACCTAGAAAACTTGTAATGGGACATAATAAAGAGTCCAGAGAACACAAAATTTCTCAAGATCTAAAAAGAGCATCATTACCAACCCACAGCTCAGTTTTTGCACTGTTGGGTTTTTTTTGCAGCTACTACAATGTCAGAGAGACAGGAGACCCAACCCCTCTCTACAACTGACAGGATTAATTTGATTAACTTATCGATTGGATGTTTTATATTCTTCAGAGATTGTGAATATTCTTTTTTTCTTGTAGGGACATTGAACTATTAGAAAAATCTTCTGCTAAATGTATTTGGTGAGATAACAAGCCGTTATTAGAATTAGCTACATTATTGCAGCTAAAGACAAGGGAGATCTTTCCTCTCCCAAATTTATAGTTTTATAATTGAGTATGTCAATTAAGATCTAACCAAGATTTAGCAGGCAGTAGCTGAGGGTAATTACTGCAAAGTCATTGAGGTAAAGATATGTGCCTTATTTTTCTAGTAGCTGAATTAATTTTATCTAGCCATTTTGCACAGCACCCATCTTCTTTATGCCACTTTGCTGCTTATTTGCAAGACTCTAGGCTTTACATTAGCAGGCCAGAGGATGGTACTTTCACATTATGGAAAATTTCATCATATGCGTTGTTAAAACCCCCCCCCTTTCATTTACCTATGGGAAATCTGAATGTATTTTCCTTTTTGTACCCTCGTGATGTTATTTATGGTAGCATACTTCCAAGTAGAAGATAGATCTGTGCGTTACTGGATGGACAATTAAGTCTGGCACGGTGTCTGACACAAGCCGTGTTGTAGCACATCTCACTGTAATTTGTGGTTTTCTAGACATGTGACTCTTGGCCAAATTACAGCAAGTTTTCACCAAAAAAAAAAAAGTGGATGGTGTCACTTAGCCTCCATACCAACTCAGTATTAAGGTCTCACTGAAAGCTCTAAAGGGCTCTGTTGACGGGAGACGCCCACTAAAACTACGAGAATTATTAAGTAACGTTAAGTCTAATACTCACTGCTGCTTCTCCATAACACAGACACTCACCTAAACTTACCTAAAATTGATAGAAATTAAATCTGAAGGAACACATTACCTAGCAGCAACAAGGATTAGGTCTCCCAGCTTTTCCCAATAACTCGCTCACCAGCACAGGAAAGATCCTCATCTGTCTCCAAGTATGAGGCAAAACATGGGTTTATTTTTGCTGTTCAGAGCAGTAAGATTGTATTAGCTGTACAACAGCCCAATATTATCACACAGCAAGGCAGCATGAAATATAGCAGAAGTACAGGGGCTAAAAGAAGGAAATCAATGGGTATTTAAAACACCATTTAGTTGATTTACCTATGACATGAAGCACTGTCGTTTAAAAATCTCTCATGGAGATGTCTCTTCTACAAATAAATACTTGTACTCAGGAGATTATTTACTAAAGGGCTTTTAAATGCTGCCATTAAAAGCAACACATTAAAATCAATTAAAAGGTTTTATAAAAACACCAATCTTCTTTTTCATTTCCTATGCTCTTACCAGCATCATTTCACCCTTTCGTACTCCTGCTAAATGAGGTGCTTTTCCCCAATTCAAATAGAAGGAACCATATTCTAGCTATTACAACAAAACCTTGTTCTAGACACCACTCAGTTGTTCTCAGATAGGGGTGTGTGTGTGTTTCTGGGGGCACTTTCATTTAATTTTAGGGCTCTCCTGCATAACACAAGTTTACCTTGTGTGTGTTGGGGAGGAAGTAGACTGAGTCTCATCAAGTAGAATTTGTCAAAGATTTTTGATTTCCCCCAAAAGACAAGAGCAACCTATTAATTTAGGAGTGGAATGCATCCCATATAACTTAAGCTATAAAAAAAAAAAAAAAAAGACTTCTCAAGTCACTTCTCACTCTTCCACAAAGAAGAGGGGAAGGCACACACGTTTATTAAAAATGCACCTAAACTCGGAGCTTAGAGTACATAAATTTAAAACAAAAAAAAAAAAAATCACACTGGCAATTCATCAATGAAAATTATTCAGCTGTCAGCACTTTCCAGCTTACAGGAATAACTCATGTTCCTGATTGTGACAAGTCTCCTTCAGGTAGCTAAGCTTGCTTAGGTGAAAAACACGACATTTGCACCAAGAAGAAAGAATAGCAAAACTGATGGCTGCACCACAGCTGGCATCTTGAGGTAGCAAAAAAAAAAAAAATGGACCTTCATTTATGCCTATTTCTTCTGCACTTTTTTTTTGCTTTGGCTAACCTTTGGGGAACTAAAGAGTTCCTCCTCTCTTCCAGCACGAGGATGTATATGCTACACAGCAGTTCTGTATCTACAACAAGAAAGATATGTCTTTAAGGAAAACTTCTCAAGTCTCCTCTATCCATCAGCACCAGGAGGCTGAAGGTCAAAGCATCATGGATTCAAGCCCTACAACAGAGGGGGGGGATAAAAAGAAAGAACAAAAAGGGAAGGGAAAAAAAAAAAAAGGTGCAAGCTCTGCGCTATTTTTCTGCTTAGCACATGAAAAAGAAGCAGCCGGAGAAGGCTCAAAGGAATAACATTTAAAATTCCATTTAAATCTCAAACTAATTTCAGAGTTCCACTTGCAAATCCCAGAAAAATCATCATGTGTTGAGAGTTGGTGTGGTAATTTGAAAGACATGCAATCCTCCATTCATGGCCAAGCAGTTGGATTATCTGCTTTGGAAGAAAAATTCCACTCATTCACAGGCCCTGGAGCACAACTGGGGCTTCCAAAAGAAATAATAATAATCAGAGTGGGGAAAGTGAGCCCTCCAGACCATGTTTCTCTGCTAATTCAATCCAATTTCACCCATTTGTTCTAGATGCAATATTTGCTCTCAGGCTGGTGGGCAAAGAAACACGCACCTCACACTCAGTTCATTTATTGTTTGCCCACTAGGACATTGCCACTGTTTCACATTTGTGTTTGGGGGTAAAAAAAACCAAACAACACACAACTTTTTGTCCGGTAGGTTGTTGGGGTCTTTTTTAATCTTTGAAAGCAGCTACAAAATGCTGTTTCACTTGCTCATGCAGCAGGTCTCTGCGGTATTTCTGCTTCCCAACGCTCCCAACTCTGTGGAAAAGTCCTCAAGGGCCCCTGAGTCCGTGCAGGGTTTTGTGAGGATGCATTACTTAAACACGAGAGATTTAAAACCCCAAGGCGAGGCCTGAGAGGCGACTTCCCAGCAGCTCAGATTAAGCGGCGGAGGGCCGGGGCAGCGGAATGCGGCGGCGGCCAGCCTGTGGCTGGGGCCTGGCTGCGCTCGCACAAAGGCACCATCGTTCTTTCGGGCCGGGCTTTTATCAATGAACGCAGCGGATTCCAGGCGCTGTTCCCCGCGTTGCCTAGCGGAGGGGCGCCCATTGAGGCTTTCATGGCAGCCGCGCTGCCCCAAAGGAGGGGAGCAGCAGCACATCAAAGGAGGGCGGGCAGCTGCAGCCCTGCCCGCTCCGTGAGCGCTCCAGCGCCGCTCTGCCCCCGACACGGCAAAGCCCGGCAGGGGAGCCGAACCCCGGCAGGGCTGGGATGACACCCTGGTCCCCACCACTGCTCCAGGGGAAGGGCGGGAGGGGCGACGACCAGCGCTCACAGCCCAGGGTCTTGTACTGCCCGCGCCCAGGGAGGATGCCTGTGACAAACTCTACTCCCGTGCCAAGGGAAACGGAACACAGCACACCACAGTCGCATTTAGACCTGATGCTTCGTCTACAAATCCTTCGTCCCTCTCTTTAATAACTCTGAAACGTCAGTTTTGACAAAGAGGTATCGATATCTGAGCTACAAAGGATGTTTTATATCATCTGTACCTCTCTCTTCCTCCCATCAGCAGAGAATTATTTCCTCCAAATGGGTTCGGGAGAGCTTTCTATGATTTAGTTTGGATGATACCTCTTCTTCTGAAAGATTAGTCCACATTAAAATAGGTGCCTCCATCAAATCCTACTTTCTACTACCCAGTTTTTATATCTATCCTATTAGTTCTAATTATGTCTTTTTTTGAGATGCCCCAAAAACCTTCTGCTACAGCACAGAAAGAAGTAAGACTTTCAGATTTTGTCCCTTGAAAATAAAAATAAGTAGCACATAAGGTTGGTTAGTACATGTTCTTCTGCATCTTTCAGTGTCCCTACCAGAAAATAAATATAACCTTTTTTTCTAAGAGCACACAGAGCTAGGGCTTCACAGAAAAAGATGCTAGCACAAAAACTTCTAGTGAAGGGGGAGCAAGAAGAAAAGTTAATTAAAAACTAAGGCGGTTTGGGGGGCTAAATCAATCTTTGACTTACTGGAGGGTGCAAATCTCTTTCAATGCATTTTGGGGCTAATTTTTATTCTAGATCAGCCACCAAAATTCAATTCAAAATATAGAGAAGTAATATTTTATTTAGGATGTTAATAAATCTTGTCTTAAGCTTATTACTATAGTTTATGGTGAAGAGGTAAATTTTGTGGTGAAGCTAGTTTTCATGAGTATGCCACACCGCCCCACACAGAAACCAAAACACTTGGGAATTGTATTCAAATTTTTTACCTTCTTCAGACACCACATAAGATGGAAGTGTTGATTTTTGCAAGCTCTGTAGAGCCAAACACTGGAAGTTTCACTACAAACACATGTTTTTTCTAACATGCTCCACACTGATCTTTATTTTCTCTATGCTGAAGACAACCTTTTTCAAATATTTAAAATTTCAAGTTCATTAACTGCAGTTAACATGAATTTGCCAACTCTTGTCTCTCTGTTCAAACAACAGTCTGCAGAGAATTTCTGTAATCTGAATCCCAATCTAGTTTATCTGGGCTTATCTATACACATATTAGTCTATCATATCACAGCTAGATCACTGCATTTGTAGAGGGCTATTTCCCTCTGACAAGGAAGAAAATTGTGTTCCATCTCTGAAGCAGTAAAGGTAACAATGCCTCAGAGATGTGGAGCTGAGGCATGGAACAGAGGTTTCCACAGGAATGTGGATGTGTTGCAAAGTAGGCCAAAAAATGCTCTTGCAGACACATCTGGATCTGAGGCTGGACAAAAACCTTCTGTTCAGGTTTGTTTTACTATTACCAGGTCAGCTTTAAAATGTAAAAGCTCTAGAAGTACTATGTTTATAGAATACTCTCACTTCTACCTCTGTTGAGAGAGTACCTTCTATTTAAAACCATGGAGGTCATTCTTATTGTGGTAAGCAATCCCAGTGGTAAGAAAACTGAAGGAAGGCAATGAAGCTGTCAGCAGAATGGCTTTTCCTGGTTTTGGGATTGAACCACATGCTTTCATGTGGTCAGTTAAAGCAATGAATATTTCAGATTAAATCCTAGAATACCTACCCAGCTAAGCCCACTACTAATTTAAAAAGTCATAGCAGTCAAGGGATAATTGTATATAATCAGGCCATGCAAGCAAACAAGGAGGCAGCTTATTTACAGACACTATTCTGTCGACAAGAAAGAAAGCATTACCAAAATTAAACTGATAGAGAACTTGATGCCAATATTATACATAATTCAACAGCATCCCAATTACTTTGCCCTTTCATGTTTTTCTGAGCTCGCAGTGAGAGATGGAAGAGACTCTTCCATATCTGTGCCATGGCCTTTCTAGCCTCTTGCTCTCCTTACCAGCCAGTATTTACACTACAAATTAAAAGCATCTATAAATATCTTTCCTGTTTCTTCATTAATAGTCCAAGTCTCCTGATGAAGGGGGAAAACCAGAAGCAAACCTGGAAAATGCCTTGCTCAAAACGCAGGGACTGCATGTCAGAACATGGGTTAAAACGCAAGAAGCTTTTTTTCTTTGCTCAAACTACTGTGTTGTAATTATCCCATTACAGCATTAATCTTTCCAGCTACAAATCACTGATTTTATGTACACCCTTGTTATGCTAAAACTGCTCTTCCACAAGAGGAGATGCTGTGTCTCACCTGATTTTCTCTGCAGCTGGAAGATCCTTAGCCCTGAGCAGATGAAGCCAGAACAGGAGTGCAAAGTGATGACAAGTGAGGCTGCTGCCACAAAGACATCATTTGCAATCCAATGGCTGCCACATCAAACAATCTCAATCGCAAAAAATCAAATCTTAATGTAAATTTGCTTTTATTTTTAATTAGACACGTTGCTTTTATGGGACATTCTAAACAGATTAAAGTCATGGGAAAACAGACCCAGCTCACTTCTGCTTTTCAGAGCCCCTTCAAGCCTATACATTTAAGTAGGGCCAAACAACTCCATGAGAGCTCAAAGAAGTTGGGGAAGAGGACACAGGCTAGTGACTCCTCCCAGCAGGCACCAAAATCCACTGTGCTATTTCAGTCTCACAACCCTGAAGTACTTTCCCCAAGAGACCTGAGCATCTGACCCTTGCCTAAGAATATCTTCCTCCATGAGAAGGGCAAGAAAAAGATGCAGCCAGGCTGGGGAGAAGAAAGAAGGGGAAGCTGCAGGTGAAGGGGTGAAGGGAACAGCAGCTACACAAGGGAGCAGGGGAAAAGGGACAACTAACTAGTTCTTCACAAAAGTCAAATAACTAAAAGGACAAAGATAAAATAAAATTGTTTCCCAGGGCAGATGGAGCCAGCACAATGCTGCAGGGCTCTGTGCTAAAGCCATCCCATGGGAGCAGAGCAGGGCCATGGCTGGCAGCAGTGACACAAGTGGCAGCAGCAGCAGCTCCTGCCACGTACCATGGTGGCTCTTGCCAGATGTCTGGTGGCCCTAAAGTGTTGAGAATCCAGGGGTTTTAGTAGTGAGAACTCACAGGGTATCAAACAAGAGCAAGTTTCTTCTCGCATTGCCAGCAGAGGTAAAGAAGCTGTTATTTATCATTCTTCTGGGCTTCAAGGTCCTGCAGCTGAAGAGCACTCTCAGCTTTCTGCCATCCCAGCAGGTTATCTCTTCCCAGCCTCCATCAGCCTCCCAGTACAGTCCCACTGGGACTTGGAGGAATGTCACCCAAGAAAAGCCCTGAGAACCTGGCCAACCATTTCCACAAAGGGGAGTCCTGGCACTGCAGTGGATGCAGGAGGAGGAACAGAAGTTTCAGGACTCCTGTAAGGATACACAGTGATGGCTGAATAGGATGCACTGCCCAACACCAGGGCCTGTGTAATCACACTGATGTATTCAAGGCAAGCACTGCTCACATGCACAGGGCTGCCTGAAGCAAGAACCCCATTGTACTATTACATTGCATTAAAGGAGAAAAAAACCCAAACAAACACATTGTATGGGAAAAAAAAGATCCTGGCTGGAACAGAGTTTAATGGGAAAAATGGAGCAAGAGGCTAATAGTTTAATAGTACTGGCAGCAGCATGGGTGTGGGCACACACAAGTTCAGGTCTTTGTCTGGATCACAATCATCATGATGCAGAGCCACGACATGTATGGCAGGAACTGAAACCTGGTCTGTCTCACATCCCCTGCAAACCAATTCTGGATGCCAAGATGGGGCTCTGACTGTCAATGGCAAGGCAAGGCCAGAGGATATTATTTTTTTCTCTGAATAGTACCTCCAGGGCTATTAGTAAGTTGAACAGGTACTACCTCAAGAACACCACCTGTCTTGGGGCCTTTCACAGTCCTCTGCTGACCAGGAAGAATGTTGACTTGAGAAAAGGTTTTCCACGGGCATCATGAAAAGGAAGGAAGGGAGTGTACTGCTATTTAACTGATTCTTGTTCTTCCACACAGGAAAGCTGATCCTGGAGGATAGAAACTGAATAAACAAGACCTTAGCCTGCAGGCCTTGAGCAGCAATCCTGCACACTTCCAGTTTAAAACTCTTTGATAAGGGAAAGAAGTAATGTCTGCAGAGGCATGGACTGGGAGTTGGGTCCATTTTGATTGCTTCTCCTGTAGCTGCTCCTGCTTGACCAACTCTGATAGATCATACATATTTGCCATACACAAGATGGAACACAACTATTTATTCAGCCTTGATTATCAACAGTAGTACCTGATACTCCTCAAGTACTGAATTTACAAATGAAAAGCAAGCCAATATTATACACCTATGATGGCAGATGGCCCATTTGTGTCTCCGTGACCAGTGGGATAAAATTAGTCACCCAAAATTGGATACATAGCATGCACTGAGTGCACACAGCTATTAATATTTCTGATAATTAAAGTTACCTAATCTATTTTAGCACATTTGACTCTGATGTGACATACCAAACAACGCCAACATCTTGCCCACTGTCTCCAGTAAAAGTAATTTTAAGTTTCCTCAGACATATGTTGTGTATACGAATGTGTTTGTATCAAGGTGACATTCATTAAAACAAGAGAGACTGTGCTGAATCACATCTCTCCTTTTGTTTAAGGTTAACAGAGAATATTGTGCATTTGATAACTTATCCCTTTAAACTCGTTTCCCTTCATGAGGTTTGCTTTTGGTGTTTTTTTCTTCCCTGAGAAGCAATATTAAAGGTAACAGAGACTTTAGTGCCTTCAAGGAAGAAAAAAAAAACTTCTCAAACTTCTGGACATATTTTTCCAACCATTCTAATAATGTACTGAGGGAGTTAGGACTGCCTTTCAAATGAACAGGGCTTTACCCTACAGGAAGACTTTTAAGAATATTTGCATTCACTGCTGTTCAGGTTTCTGGACTAATGACATGGGAAACATCTATTTCTCTCCCACCACCTCGGCAAACAGGCAGATACAGAGTACAGTCTTGCTGTAGGTTGAGACACCACAGTAACTCCCTGTTGCTCTTCTTTAAGGTACAAAGAAAAGCCGAAGACATACACGTTAATTGCCCAGTGCAAACCTTCCAATAAAAACAAACACGAAACAGTCCATGCACACCTCTTGAAGACTATGCTTCTTACATTTCCCAGGCATGCACAAACTGCTGGTCACATGAAGACTACATGCACAGAGCTGGAAGACACCACATTCCTGTCTATTTTACAGTTGTTCTTCAGAAAAAATTCATGTCTCATCGTGCTCAGGAAAGCGAAAGGTAGTCTAAAAGCACATACCAAGTTACTCTAGCTTTTTTTACAAGTAGGAAGCAGAAAACCTCTCCATCCCGTTTTTTGGGGGTAAAAGCAAATAAAAGTGCCTGAGGAGCAGCTTTAACTAGTCTTTCAGGCAATTTACAGGGATCTGTAGTCGGCACCAGCCCTTAAAAGACGCGATTAATTGTCATAGCAACCGGGGCATCGAACCACACGCACTTGGGCTGGGATACAGGGACAGCAGTGTGCCCTCTTACCCACACACGCATCTCAAAAGGGTAGCGGGCTCCTCGAGGGGCTTCATTGTTTGGGCACAGTTAATCCTCTATAATAGACCCTCTTAACCAGGCATGGGGGACTCTCCCCTTACTCCCCCTTCCTTTACAGGAAATACTGAAACCATGGCGCTGCTGTGGCTGTGGAGGAAGGCTGCATGTCGGGGGAGGAGGAAAGGAGAGAGTCAGACAGGCAAAGGAAACAAAACTGGGGATTATCACGTACTTTGGGATCCAGCTAGGAATTCATCTTAAGAACTGACAAACCACTTTTTCCTGCATTGATGATTTATTTTCACTACTCACACCCTAAGTCTTTCATCGTCTTTCCCTCTTTCAGGACATCACCATCACTGAGTTTATAAAAACAGCCAATGTGGTTATACCACAGCACAACTGCAAGCTAGTTCATTTACCATCTCTGCCTACCTAAGATCAGAGCTGAGCCATGGTCATCAGGAGACACCAAGGTCCTTCCCTCCACGATAACTTATTGCTATGCCACAGAAGCATATTTGAATACAGACAGGCAAAGTAAGGTTTTGTTGTTTTGTGTTTCTCTACTCCCAACAAATGGGATTCAAACACTGGAAGAATTTACCTCAAAGCTTCTTCCCTAGCTTCCTGCTCACTCATTTTGGTATCAAACCACAAATCACTGTATAATGCCCCATAGCAAGGTTGCTGGGTTTGGTGGTATTTCTTTGTGTGGGTCTGCTTTTTTAGTTTTTTGTGGTTTGGGTTTTTTTCCTGGGGGTGAAAAGGGTGATGTGTTGTCACTTTGTTTTCTTTAAAAATCAACAGAGCCTGTACTCCTACTAATAGACACCTTCCCAGTCTGAAGATGATCACTCCCTTTTCCTCCTTACCTGTGCTTTTGGTGCTCTAAATACAAAAGCTTTGCTTGCTGCAGGAGAGAAGTTGCTGTGAACTGATACACTAGAACTGTGCAGCACCTATATACAACACTACTGCAAGTGAATATACAACAGCTAGGAGGATACAGGATTGATTTGGGAATCAGGACTAACAGAGAAATGCTTCCAGAAAACTGTCTATGTCAGTACAATCTCATGAACGTTTGGCCAAGGTGGCCAAATTGGTGGATATTTTGCTCTTAAAGAATTATTTTGGTAACTAAAGTTACAGGATTGCAGATCAGAGGCTCAGTTTTGGGAAAGCTTCTGCATGGCTGCTGGCTGCAGGAAGAAAGAGGTGAGGGAATGGCAATAAGCCTCCATCCAAGACCACATCAGCCAAATTAAAACAGCAATTCACACCAGACTGTAGGAGAACGCTGTAATACATCACATGCCATCATGGAAAGGGAGACAATCCGGTTCAGTGGCCACTGATTTTGGCCACCACTTACAGGGCTATTTTTCTAGTCAGCAGCAAAGAAGTTACTGCACACCTTGGCAGGGAGGCAGGAGTGAGTCACAAAGCACACAGGAGCACTGGTGCACACCAGCTGTAAGGATTTTAGACCTACTGAACATGCACCTGCTCTTTTATTTACTGTGAAAAAAACTGTTTCATGGATAAGGCTTCCCTTCCATTTTCTATCAACAGGGAAACACAGAGCATGCTTATACTAAGGTTTTTCACAAATGCCTATCCTCACTGAACTCAAGCTTGCCTAAAAATAAATAAATTTAACCTGTAACAAAGAAGACTACTGCCAATTTAAAGCTGCATCACACCTCCACCATCACCTCCAACAGCAAGTACTTACAGGTCTAACAGCACACATTCTTCTGCCACCTCCATTCAGAATCACACTAGCTGGTATGTGGCAACCTTCTTTTTCCTCTCTGCATGTACTCACACTACTCACCTCCTACCTGAGGGAAGAATTGGCTACAGCTGATTGTTTACCAGCTGTCAATAGCCAACAGGTCTCACCTGTGTTCATTTTAATCAGGAATATCGCACTAAGGTTTGTAACAAGAAGGCAGGAAGAAGCTGAGGACTTCAGCAGTAAGTAGTTAGCTCAGGCATGGTATTACAATACAGATGAGCCAAATAAAAAACCTGAGACCATAGAAAGGTATACTTTCCCTTATTTCTTTCCAGTTTCTCTTACCTCTCATCCTTGTTTTCCCCACCTCCTCTGCTCTTGCTCCTCTCTGCTCACAGTCTCCTTCCCCTCATCATCAGTCCGGGCACTAGTTTAACCAAAACTTAGCTAGAAACCCAGCTACAACAACAACTTCGTTCAGCTGGGTTAACGATCTGTGATTTTAGTGATCTTCCTGTGACAGAAACCAGACCTGGCTTAGCAAAAGCAGAAGGAGCAATTTGCCTAGGAACAGGGAAGAAGTGCAACCTCCTTTTGGCAGCTCATGATATTCTCTTAAGAACAAACTCATTCCTCAGCCTTAGTTCATTTATCTTACCTAGCTCTGTAAAATGACTGAGAAGTTGAATCTTCATATGAGGTAACTTGTGACCCTCTCTTAATAATCTCTAGGTATCAATGAAGGAGTGATGGATTCGGAAATGGTTTCTTCCCTCCATCACTGCTTCTATTTTTTTTAACAGTCTCCTATTAAATCAAATCAATATGCATATGCATTATTCATATAGCGCACATATTCACATTTTAAGTATCTCAAATAATAGTCAAGATGCAAATCTCAGAAATTATTACAAGCTTGTCTCTAGCACATTCTTAGCTCTGTCCCTTTCGTTAGCAGTTTCACACACAACGTGATGAGCCTTAGCCAGGATCAGCTCTCCCCCAAATGATTGCTCTCTGCTGCCATACACGTCTCCAATGAAATCAGTGTAACTTGTCTCTGCAGGCAGGAAAAAGGGTTAGCTCACTGGCACACCTTCTAAGCTCTGTGATGGCAACATCTTTTGTGTCTGGGTAACGTGGCTTGTGGCACCACCTCCAGTGTCAGGAGAATTTCAACTGCCCCAGACTTCACTATGTACCAGCCTCAGAGTCCATGTGTGTGTAGCCCCATAATAAACCACGCTGGAGATAAGATCCATCTGGAAACACAAACCAACAACGGCAGAAATTTTCACCATTTTTATCCCATTTTTTTCCCATCTGAATCAAACCACCAACCTGTTTTTTTGATGGTACCGTGCAAACAGTTCCACCAGAAAAACAAAAAGGGAAGAAGCTGGGCAGGGTCAAGAATAAGAACAAGAAGATAGGAGTGGAGCAAAGAGCTCCTCTGCTACCTGCCAGAGCCTCATTCTGCAGCCCCAAATTCACCTGACACTGCTTTCAGTCCCAGGCCACTTCAGGTGCTCTTGGGAAACCTCTCGTATTTTGAGAGAATGTACCTGAGGAAAGTTAGATGCTTTTGAAAAGTCATCTGTCCCTCATCTCCCAATGCCTACATGTACTGCACACATTAATCATTTTGTTTCTTGGCAAAATTTGCCCATAAAGTTTCAGAGAAGCGCTATAGTAACTGCAAACCAGATGTTTCTGAGTACTATGCTCTGTTTTATAGCACTGTGTAGCATTTTACAAGCATTAACTAATCAACAACTCTTCTGGGTAGTTAAGTTTAATTGTCCCCATTTTACAGGTGCTGAACTAGACCCAGCGAGGTTGAGAGATTCACCCAGGGCCAAAAAAACCAATTGGTGTCCAGTTCTGGACTGTAAATCAGATGCTACTGTATGTAATTTCTCTCCAAGTCCTTTAAAACACAGTATTTCCCCTCATCTGCTGCTGCAATACAGCTTCTCCTGAAAACAAAACAGGCAAAAGCCTACCCCTCCCTGTCCTGCACTGCACACGTTGGTAAAGCTGCATTTTGTCCACTAGCTGTCCTGTAACTTTTAGTCTTGCACAGTCAGGATGACACAAATCACCCTGCTCTGGCTTTGGTCCCAAACCCCACAGCTGGGTCAGGCAGGCAGTATTCATGGGGCAACTCACCACCTTTATAACTCTGGTGCCTACTTCTGCATCATACTTACAAATTATAATTTTTGGGGTGATTTTTTTCCCCTCAGTTTCCCTTTATTGCCCAGTTGATTCTTTTGTGCATGTTGTATTTTGTTTATCAGGCTTGAGCTTTTAATGCCCAGTGACTGCAGTGGTGCACAAGCAGCAGCTACAGCAGCAACAGTTAAATACAAGCCAAAAATTGGTCAGACAAGAAGCATACTCAGTGAATACAGCAACTTTTACTGGAAAACAAGAAAGACTGTCCAGAGATGAGACCTTACAGACCACTGGATGAAACATCATCTCTGTGCATATGCAGCTGCTGGAGATTTCTCCACATAAATGTCTGGTGAGCTGCTTAGAATTGCATTTAAAGGCTGGTCTGAGCTACAGAACATTTCTGCTTCATCCAGAGGAAGGAAGGACATTATCCCCAAGCACCACTGGAGCTGTGATGGGAATAGAAATGCCAGTGTTAGGACTGTCTCAAGACTTGTCTCTCCCTGCCATCAGTGCTGTCTACCAGTCTTGAATTGCAGCAGAGGCAGAAGTGATGAAACAGTTTTCTTACCCCATATTTCTTCTGGACCCCATTTCTTTTACTTCCCATTGTGAGCCTTCAACAGCTCAAGCTCTGGAAGCAAGTGAATGAGCTGCACATCAGTTACCCATTTCAGCTGGTCTTTGCAACTGCTCCTCAGCCAAACACTGCTGCTTCTGGAAGGTAAATGCACGCATGGCCGCTGCTCAAAGAAAAACATGCAAATACACCACGTTTGGCAGGCAACTTAGCCTAAGTTACATTTGTACCTTTGTTCCCCCTCCTGCTTTGGGCCTGTCACACAGAACAGCAGCCAAAACGCATCTCAAAGATCAGGTCTAGTCTCAGAGTCGCAATTTTGCACACCTAAGTTACTGCTACTCCCAATGACTGCAGAATGATCGTGACTCATGTGAAGCTTGATGCACGGCATTTTGTTCAAACAGGTCCCCACATAAATGGAAAAAAATAATCATTAAAGGACAAAGAAAAAAGACAAATTTAAAACTGTTGGAGCGTAATGCTTCACAATAAATGGCAGCTAAATACTCCTGAGTGTTTTGGATGTTAGTAAGAACATTCATAAATGAGAAAAGAAATTGGTATTGATTCTGTGAGCTCATGTCTCAATACATCTATAGGTTGTAATGTAGGGATAAATCTAATAAATTAATCTAGCTGAGTAATAATAAGTTCCATTAACACAGTAATGCATACCAAATCAAGACATATGGACAATTTCAGACATCAAATTTAACAGAAATTCTTCTACAAGTTAGAATGTGTTAGAATTTATTTATTTATAATGGGAAGTTGATTTTATGTAACTCAAAGATATCACATGCTTACACACAGTCACAGACAGATTTTTTCTAGTGAATTACTAGGGAATTACTTGGTATCTTAAACTCAAGTAACTTCTCTAGAGCAGGACCAACTCTGAATCCCAGAGATTTTGCTTGGGTAACATAAATCCAATGTAAGTATTTCATTTCTGGCAACCCTTCAACCACCATCATGGCACTGCCTCTTACCTTGACCACTCTGCTTCAGTCCTTGAGTACATTTCTGTTGCTGCACAGTTGTTCTGCTGTCACCATTATGTTTAAGTGACAGAAAACTTGGAATTTGCCTTTTCAGTGCCAGTTGAGAGCTGCCTTAATACATGTATGATAACCATCACAACACCTTGCCCCTGTGCTTCTAGATTAAATCCTCCAAATGTTCTGGAATCTATTGAATGTCATTGAAGACATGATTGCCCCGCCCCAGACTGGACCCAAAAAGAAACCCCTTAAGTATACTGTCCAAAAAATGCTGGTGAGCACCAGCAAAAAGCAAAGCAGCTTTGGCAGAAGAATGTGAGGAGGCAGCAATGGAACAAGGTCTCCAGGGCTACCCACAGGTGCTGTCTGCTCTGGGACATGCTGGACAGCACTTCTGCAGATGCTGAAAGTCCTTTTTCTAGAGTGTCCCACCAAGCACACCAGGCACCTGACAGCAAAGGTCAGGTATCAAAATGTGACTGGAAGTGACCTGTGCATGTCTGGTGGGTTATGCAGGAAAAGGAGTGTCCTGGGGTGACTTTATCATGCTGAATTGTGTCCCCATTAATCTGTTTAGCCCAGAAGTACGTTTTGTGCCTTTAAAACTAGATCTGAGAGTGAAGGTGGGGGGAAGGAAAAGCGGTGGAATTTTTTCATGGTATATTTAAGAAAAAAGAGATAAGAGCTTCAGCTTTCATTCTCAGGGACTATGATGTCTGCAGCACAGATGGACAGCAAGAGAGAGCTCTCCTTTGCTTTTGGTTAGCTTTTTTAGCTAGCTGAGGCAGAGAAGTTCCCCGAACTGTGGCTTTTTCTTTTCCTGGAACTGTTCAAACCTGCTCTGGACCAAAAACCCAGAAAAAACATCGGGGGCTCACACCTGTGGCCCACCGGGGCCCAGGGCACTGCATCCAAGTGCCAGAGGGGCTGAGAGACACCCAGTGAGCTGAGAAACACCCACAGAGGACTCTCTCTGAACTACAGGACTTTCTGAACTTGCTATCTCTTCAGAACAGCAAGAAGTTTCATTGTTTAACATTATTAATTTTTAATGCTTGTGAATACTTTCCTTGTTAAATTAACAAGTTTTTCCACTTTTTTTGAAGGAGGTTTATCTCCCAAACAAGGCAGGAGGAAGGGCTGCTGAATTCTGCCCTTTAGGGAATCATCCCTTTGGAAGTTCCCTTCCAAATTTGTCCCAAAGCAGGACAAGGAGGCACTTCAGTTGATCATTACTTATATTTGGGTGATAGCTTTTTCCCCACTATATGGGATGAAGCTTGGAAACTTCTTCTGCCTGAGGGTACTTAATCCTCATATCCACCCTGATGAAAATTATATCTACAACATTAAAGTTTTACTTCATTCAAGTATCAGATCCCATACCCATTAAAATATTTGCCAGCTCACTGCTCAACTCTACCCATCCTACTTGCTATTTTCTGTCCTGTCTCACTTTCAATCTACCCAGGACAATCCCTACAGTCTTCAATATACTGGCAGCAGGGAGTTTAAAAAAACATATTCAGAAGCATTTCATGTCTGTGGCAGCAGCAGCAGAGAGAGAAAAGGAAACAGCAGCAGGAAAGAAACCCTTAGTTTCATTACAGCACTCCACTTCAAGTAAGAAGAGATTTTGGAAAGCAAACAGCCCAAATCAGAAACCACCAGAAATACACATCTGTTTAAACTCCATAAAATATCAGGACTTAAAATAATCACAAAGTAATTAATTCAATTTTAATAAGTATTTTCTAGCATTTGTCTCACCATCATAGGTGAGACCCCAAAAGATCCATGCAGAACAATATTGCACCCTGGGAAAGCCACAGAGACACCTGGGTAGACAAAGACTGAAATCTTGGTAAAAACACCAGAAAGCATCAGAAAGGGTACAGCTCATGCCTTATCCCTCCTTGGAGCATTTGGCCCCTACCTTTCAGGGATTCACTTCAGGCCTCCTCTTGAAGAGTTAGATGTCTACCTCCTCTCTTCAAAAAAAAAGGAGAGAGAATTCCTCCCACTTCTACCTTGCAGCCACCAGTCTTCTTCAGCCCAGCCCAGCTCCCTCAAACTCCCCCTTCCCCTGAAAAGCTCTGAGATAGCCACCTCAAGGCTACATTAAGGACCAGAATTTTAGTTATTAGGCTGGAGAGATCCAGGAGTGGAGCTGTGCAGATCTCTTCCGCTTTGAAGAGTCGATAAAGAGGTATCAGAGCAGGAACAGATTCTGGCATCTCCCTCCCACAAGTCAACAGCTTCTCTATTTCACTGAAGAGGGGGAAAGATTTACATCCCTCTTAACTCATATTCCATTTCGACCAAATGGAAAGCAGAAAAAGCCAATTCCCATCAAAGAACACTTGCCAGATGAGAAAACTAATGAGAATAAATGTGGCACAGAAGACAGCACCCAGTGCAGCTGAATTACATACAGCAAAGCTTCTGGACACACACACAACAGCTCCTTTGACAAATGAACACCAAAGAGGACTAAGTAAACTAATGGCCATCACTATAAATGTTTCAAATTTTGTTTTCATTCCATTATCAGCTAATACTGACTTACAGGTTGAAATTAACTCTAGGGTTATGGTCTTACTATTGGACACAAATTACTTCATTTATCTGTATTAGAGATGCAGCAATCTGTTTCAAGCATAGCGTGCTTTTGTAAATTAACACGTTGAAGCCTGAAATGCCTTGGAAGATGAGCTGGGGGCGGGGGGAAGCATCTTCTAGTTGTAAACTTTCAATTTTCAAAATTTCTCATGTTTTGCATTAAGACAAAACCATGACCTTTTGAGGTTTTTCATCCCAAGGGAGTTAATCATGGTCTCCTACATAAGCACTCCCACCACCAGATTACCATGAAGTCTTACTTGCTCTCCAACCAAAAAAATTTAGTCTGGACATAAGAAACCTGACTAAACACACAGTCTCGAGAAAGACCAATCCTTCTTGAGAAGGTTTTGACTCATCTACATTTTCTGTTAGGAAAGAAAAGTTATAGAAAAAAGAGAAGATTCACTGTTCAGGTCTGAAGTTCCTACAGGTTGCCACAGGTTAGACCAATCTGAAGGTGGAGTGTGACCTCTCATATTACATGAGGAACAGGCAGTGCAAGGAAGCAAAGGTGACCACCACACCAAAGGGAATCTGAAATTATAGACTGAAGTTACTGTATCAGCTATAAACAGAAAACTGGCTTAATAAGTGTCTCTGTTTTTTACTGTGGAGCCTGCATGGCGTCATTTGTGAACAGACCTTTCTGGTGAGATCAAGGGTCACCCACCTCGAATAGGAAATTATTTGGTCATTCCCGTGTGCCATGGCACATCCCAAAAAGCCAGCACACTCCCTGCAGATGTGGGGCACTGTGCTGCTGTACAGGTGTGCTCACCCAGCATGGCCAGGCTGTGGAGACGCTCTCTCCTGCCCTGAGGAAAAGATGATGCATGGGACTCAAACCTGCTACCTCAATCGTTTGGTGTCTCTGAGAAAAATGACCGAGTGTGAATGTGTATTGAAGAAATGTTTTCTTAAATCACGAGAGAAACCAAGTTGGAGAAAGCTGAAAGACCAACTTTAAAACTTGAAGTGTTCTCAGTAAAAATCTCAGCTAGATGGATGACAGACATAAATAAGCACAGACAGAGTAGGCAGTTCACAACATGAATCTCAGAACCACCAATATTTACACACTTTACAGTCACAGCAATTTATGAGTCCCCATACAGCTGGTCTTGCAACAGGTGATTTCAGCTGAGTTTGAGCTTAGCTCACAAGCCTTTGAGCATGAGACTATTGTTGTGGTTGCGCTTGGGGGCTAACTTTTTGTAGTTTTTAATGTCAAGCTTCTTCAGCAATTTCTTTTTCCTAAGCTTTCCTAGTAATTAGCCCTAATCAGTATTCAAGTGCTAATCTGTAAGGCTATCTGCTGACTTAAAGGAAGGGAACACCTCACTAATAGCCCCAGTGTTTCCCTCTGCCTGCAGAAACAACCCCGATAAGGACAGAGACTCCAGCCATCTCCAAAGAGACAGAGCCACAAAGAGCCCTTCTGATCGCTGCTGGCATCTGGCCTTCCCCTCATTAGCACATTAAAGCTGCTCTGTCCATCCCATAAGAGCCACTCTGTCCATTCCTCCAGCTTTCTCTATGGAGCCATTTATGGCGCTGCTCCTTTGAAACCCCCCTAGTTCAAGAGGCAGTAACCCCTTCCCAAAGCCCACAGCACAGCCAGTGTCAAAAATTCCCACTTACAGACAGGCACCCAGTAAGTAGCAGCATTTTGAACGTCATAGGTAGACAGAAGACACCCACATATTCCGCCTTGCCGAACTGCCCCTCCTGGGGAAAGTCTTTTCCTACTCACTGCAGGAACTGTCGGGTTTGGATTACGACATCACATCACTTCAAACAATTCCTACTTTAGAACAGGACCAGCAAGGTTTGTATCTCCTAAAGTGCAAATTCTCATGCGCAAAAACAAGGCAAGAGGGACAAAGCTTCCCAACCCTGACTTCTAAACCTGTTAGGAAATTACACTCAGGCACTTTGAAACCAAACTTGGACAGATTGCCAGTGCATGCTACATCAAAAACATGGAAGCTTTCTGTACTTCAGCTGATCTTCACTCTTAAATCAAAGCATTTTGAGTGTACTATGGCATGCCAACAAGTAAGTGTGCATTCACTAAGTTGTCTGGAGAAGAGGAAGAGCATCTTTTCCTCCTGTTTCACAGGTACTTCCCTTATGCCCCCTAATCACTGGGAACACTGCTAGTTTGCAGAAGTTGTTTGCTTACAAAATGGCGATTACAAGTAAACTAATGAGAAAAGGAAAGAATGGACAATTTTTCATCACTTCATTTCTTTATCCTCTGCCAGGATGCTTTCCTACGGGCAGATATGACCTTCCCACTTCCTCAGCCAAAAAGAATAATACTAACAGGCACAAGAAAGCCAACCTAGTTGCTTTATCTATGCTCTGATCTCATTTTCTTTTACTTACTTCATAATGGTATAAATATTTTTACCTAAAAGGAGAACTGTGGCTATCTGAATTGAGCTCAGGCTCATTTTTCTACAGTCACGGTTATTCTGGGTAGACTTTGAGGAGCTATTTGTACTTTTTAATAATAAAAATCCCAAAGGAAGCAAATTCTTTTGTTTTGAAGAAGAAAGCAAAGCATCTGAAGGTCATGAACACTCACTTTTTTTTTTGGATTCCTAAATGATATGTTTGATCCTTGACTTGCTTTTCATTAAGGAAAAATGCCATAAATTATTTGGTTTGTTTGCCTCTCTGATCAGTCAACTGAAAGATGTTTTTGCTTTGGGGCAATGAAACATATCATCTCAATTTTATTATTATTCAGCTCCAAGTTCTTTTTAGTACATAAATTTCCTATGTCTGATTTATTATGCAGGTGCATGTTATTAGAAAAAAAAAAACACATTGGGTTATAGCTTTTGATACTTGCAGTTCCATTTAAACAGCTCTCATCTCTGAAGAGTTAGTAGCTTTGACACACAGTTCAAGTTCAAAGTTAGTCAGCTAGTGGGCCAAACTCTTCCTCAACTCCAGTATCAGGGAGGAATTGGGCCTGTAACACACTAAAAAATCAAAAGTTTTACTCAGACTGAACCCAAACAGACGAGCTTTCTTTCAAAGAGAATCTAAATTGCTTTACTTCAGATAATTTTGTTCAATACATCACTGCCTAATTTAATGAATTATAGTTATTAGAAACATTCTTCTCTTCCTTTTCCTAAGACAGGAATTAGACCATGCACTGGCTTTTACATAAGGCTGAAATTTATTTGACAAAGTAAATAAGTGAGCAAAAAGCAGAGAAAGTCACACTGCTCCATAGATAACTTTTGCAATTTACTAGTGCAGAGAACATAACCACTAAGCTATTTGAAAGATGAGATGGGACTGAATGGCTGAAATAACTCTTATTCCATTTTCTGATTCAAGTTGAGTATGTCTCTAATATTCTGATATTATTTTTAGGAAACTTCTGAGAAATACAAAGTGCCATTCAGCAACGGCCAGCAAGAAAAAGCCCAGGAAGACAACCTTGAAACAGCAAGATAAGGCACAGCCAGGCTTTATAACTCATATTCCTTAAGGAAGCACTAAAAGATAGAAGTGGGTAAACCCAGAAAAACGCATGTGCCATCCAGCTTTCTAAAAAAGTCCTTGTCAAGGAAAGCAATACAATAGCAGTGCCTCAGGCATTTCTCTGGAGACCTGAGTTCATTGACACAGCTATGGTATTTTTTGTTTACTGGAATAATCTCATTTACTTAGCTAAAATAACTTTGTCATAGTACCTAAAGATATTAACTCATTTTGCTTGCAGAAACTTCATTTTCCCTCCCTGTCCATCTGCCCATGACTACAGAGATAATGCCCATGTATAAGCAGGTATCTCATTTGTTGGCTTTCATTTAGAGACAATTTGCAAGAATCCCCCAAAGAGATTACTTGCCAACCTGCTCCCCCTGTGTTTCAGCAATGTTTATTGTCTGTCCAGTTCCTCTCAAGCGGTGATAACCACACTTCCCAACGTGAGATCAACCTGTAAATTAGTTCAAAAGGTTTCAGGGGCCACAGGAGAATCTGCCAGGTGAATCTCTGCCCTTCAGATCACCCAGGAAGTGCAAGAAAGGAATACAGCCAGATTGAGCCAGATGGAGCAAGCTGGGACCCACCAACAGGTATCTGAAATATGTAGGTGCTTGCTGGGACGGAGGCACAGAGAACCACAGAACTTCAAACCGCGCAATTTACTTTCTATCTTCCCACTAGAGGTAGCAGTCAATGAGGAGCAGTAAGTCACTGCTTATTAAGTGGTCCTCTACAAGCAGACAGAGTTTGTGGAGTCCAATTTTGGTTTCACAGAAATTTGGGGAAGCAAGCAATCAAGCAGCCATCATTATTCTTGCTCTTCCTTGCAACAGAGCAGGGCACAATCAGTCAGGAACACCTGCTCAGCAAATGTCACAAGGAAGGTACCAAGCAGGGCCATGCAGATGGGATTTATGGACCATGGATGTTAGTCACTGGTCCAGGAACATATCTGCAGCACAACATTTCCCCTTTGAGTTGCTACAGCAACTCAAAGCCATCCTCTCCCAACTCAGAATCATAGAATCATTAAGGTTGGAAAAGATCTCCAAGATCCTGGAGTCCAACCATTAACCCAGCACTAGCAGGTCCACCATTAAACCACATCCCTAAGCACCACAACTACTTCAAGGATAACAGCAAGTTTGATCCTGTTGCAGCACGTCCTGTTCACCATCACTGGCAGGCCAGAATTTATACACAAACTATTCCAGTAAATCCCATAACTGCGTTGAGTATCTCCAGTCCTTCATATTTCTAACCATATGCTTTTGTGTTTTAATTACTTTCTGCTTTCTTGTTATGGACAACTTTTTTCAGAGTGCAGTGTTCTGTGTGATCACTGAAAAAGACTTTTACTGGCAATCAGCTCTGCTTTCAGTGTGTTCTCTCTCAAATACCCTGCAGGGGTTGTTCCAGTGTTTCTTTACTACCTTGGGATCTACTGAGTGAACAGGGAGGAGAGGTTGGAAGGTGAAGTTAAAATAAGCTTCCATAGCTTGTAAACCAATTTTAATTTGTTTTAATTGTTTCATTTTAATTCCTGAATTGCAATGGAAGGCAATTCAGGAATCAGCAAGTGCCTAGGTAACCGAACTGCTACAAAGAAAGTGAGAAAGAAACAACGATCAGTTTCTGCCAGTGTCTATGTACTTTTTCCTGATGTCTTGTTTTCTCCTTGACCACACCAGAGTCTGCCCCCTCCCTGGGCACAGACTTCTTAGAAGGGCCTCTTGTGACAGGGCAAGGGTTTGAAATTGAAAGATTCAATATAAGGAAGAAATTTTTTATTATGAGGTTGGTGAAACTCTGAAAGAGGTTGCCCAGAAATGTGGTAGATGCCTCATCCCTGGAAACAATCAGGATCAGGTTGGACATGACTCTGAACAACCTGATCTAGTTGAAGATGTTCCTGCTGATGGCAGCAGGGGTTGGATTAGGTGACCTTTAAAGGTCCCTTCCAACCCAAACCATTCTGTGATTCCACCAGCCAAAAGCAGGTTTCTGGCAGCTCCAGTCGTTGTCAGCCTTTTTATTTTGATGCCTGCCTGAAGAGCCCCTACTTTGTGTAGCAGAAAACAGAAGCACAATGACTTGGTCAGGAACCTTCCACTAATGGGTCTCAAGTAAATAGTGCACACAAAGTATAGATAGCACAGAGAAAGCGTTACCCTCTGCTGGGAGAAAAACAATTGGAAAAGCCAATGTTTGGTTTGTTGGGGTCTCTTACTTCTTTAGGGACACAGCATACATATTTCTCTCTTTCCCACATGTATTTTCAGAGCATTGTTTCCATAGAAGATGAAAATATAAACATTGTGTCAGAATTCATTCCACTGTATCAACAGAAATGCTGATGAAAGCTGTGATGTTACATGGAGACATCAGTTCCCATGTAAAGTTGAAAGAAACTTAAGGAAATAGAACTTTTGAAAAATTTCCACGGATACACAATGTGGGACTGGCTAAGAATCAAAACATCTCAGTAACATGTCTTCTCCTTCTCCATAAACCACATAAATTTGGAAAAATTTTACTCTTCTTTCATGTTTGAGGAGGACATAAGAACAAAATCACGAAAAAGTGACTGACTCCCGTTCCTTAGTCTGCTCTTCTGGGCTATGGGAGATCTCATCTCTAGGTTCAAGTTTATGAATCAGAACAGATTCGAACTTTGGTCACCAGAGCAAATTTCTACACCGCCCCCCCCCCCCCCCCCAAAAAAAAAAAAAAAAAAAAGAAAAGAAAAAAGAGCCACAACAAAACAAAACGAAACAAAACCCCACCACAACCTAGGTATTCTCATTTCAATGATATAATCATACATAATGAACAACAAATATTGATTTGGCATTTTATCTACAGCTCAGTTATATACATGCATAAGCATGGTAACTGTTTAAACTGTATGAATTAATCCAACACCTCCATGAAGACTGTGGTCAATTTGATGATTCCTCAGAGTAATAATTCATTATTACCACCCTTGCACAGGAGAACCTACTACTTTTGTATCTGACCTCTTCACCACATCTTCATATTTCTCTTGGTGCCCCTGGGGAAACATCTTTTCTCTAGTATCTTGTTTCAGGACTGACACACACCTCAGGATGACCAAGCAGAAGGAGGGCAGGATCTTGCAAGCAGGACACCTAAGATGGCACAGACTGTCGGGCTGAGGAATTGAGTCAATCTTTCAGTACGGAGAGTTGCAAAATGCATGTGGTACAAGAAAATGTGTAACTGAGTTGAAGCAGCTCTTACTCGTTTCAACTTCTTTTCAACCCTTGTCATGCTCAAACAACAAAAGATTAAGCATTTCCTCTGTCACTGAAGCTTTGGGGAATTCTCCTGGAAAGGTAACAGTTAATTAACCGTGTGTAATAGGGATGTTCTGAGAACAAATAGCTTCACATATTTTTAACAATGTAAACTTGTAGGAATTGTGATTTTTAATATTTAAAAGCTTCATCTCCAAACCTAATACATCCATTTAGAATAGCTGGATTCAGTAGCTCGTCCATGTTACAAGAATCTGAAACTAAAGCCGGGACAATGAGGCCAGGGCTGGTACGCACCATCCCATTGCTGCAACCGCTCTGTTTGGCACGTAAGAGTCATTAGGCAGAAGTGATGGCTCCAGCTGGCTTTTCAGACAGGAGCTCCTTCTGGAGAAGAGCAACCAATTAGGCACTGGATGGACTCTGTTTTGTAGTAAAACCCTCTGCCCTAATCAAATGCAACGCAAAAGAAACAACTGGCAGAGAGAGGAGCATAAAGGATTAACTAAGATGGTTCCAGCGTTTTCTTGTGCCTTCGGTGAAATAATTTACTACGAGTACCCTGCAGTTTTCCCGTCTTTGCAATGGCCACTCCGAGGCACACGCAGGGGCGAACCGAGAGGCTCGCCTCTCGCCAACAGCCCCAGCGTGCTGCTCCGGGGGCACGCGAGCTGCTCGGAACCGGGCAAAGATCGCACACGACGCCACCCGACACCCCGGAGCATCAGGCCGCGCCCGGCCGCTGCTGGCGGACCCCGGCCGAGAGCCCCAGGGCCGCCCCTTCCCCGCCGCCCTCTCGCCCGCCGCCCGCGCTCCAACTTCCCTGGCGGCGCCTCCGCCACCGGCCGGGCTGCGGCACCGGGGATGTCTGCTCCCTCCTCCCGCCGCCCCGCGCCTGTCCGTGACGGGCCGGGAAAACCGGAGCCGGCGGGAGGCGCGGGGGCTCCGCTGCGGAGGCTGTGCCTGTGGACACGGCAGGTGCCATCGGCACCGGCACCGGCACGGAGGGCGCGGGCTGGCAGCTCACGCCGCCGCCTCGGAAGCAACAATGGGCCGGGGGAGGCTCCGCGCCGTCGCTCCCTGCCCGCCCAGGGCTTCTGTGGGGAAAGGCGCTGCCAGCCCAGCCCAGCCGAGCCGAACCGAGCCGGGCCGGGCCGGGTCAGGGCCCCTCCGACGGCGGCCCTCGGGACCTGCGCGCCCCAGGGCGAGGGGCACCGTGCCGTGTAGCCGGAGCCTCGCTCCATCCCCTGGCCTCACCTGTTCAGCACTTTCCTGATCCTCTGGCGCACGCTGGAGGAGGGCGCGGAGATGCCGCTCCTGCCGCCGCCACTGCCGCCCTCCGCCGGCAGGTTCTCGATGGTGGCCACGACATGGCTGGGCTGCGGCGGGTGGTGCGGCGGCGGCGGCGGCTGCGGCGGCGGGGGGTGGCGGTGGTGGCGGTGGCGCTCGGGGGAGAGCATCGCGGCGGGGCTGCGCCTCAGCGGAGAGCGGGGCGCATCCCGGCGGGAGGGCGGCGGGCGCTGCTGCCGCCGGCGCTGGCTCCCTCGGCTTCCGGGCAGCTCCAGACCCTCGCCCGCTCCTCCCTCACTGGGCTGCCATGCAGCGAGGGGCGGGATGCTGCCGCCGCCGCCGCCAGCGAGTGCCGCTCACGGCCGACGAAGTGGCAGCAGTTTGGCGACCCTCCTCCTCCTCCTCCCACACCNCCGGGACCCCGGGGCAGCGCGGCCGCGGTCGGGCCCGCGGGGGTCCCGCCCGCCCCGAGAGCTCTGCCGGCGTCCGACTGAGCTCCGCGCTGGGGGACAATGGGGAGCCGCGTCGGCGGGGCCCCGAACTTTGCCCCATTAAATGCTCATCGGTTTTCTTTCAGGTGTTCAGTTGTCTGTTTGGGGTGGGTTTTTGGGGGGTGTTAAGTATTTTCTTTGGGTTGGGGATGCTCACAGCTGGGCGGCACGGCGCTTCCTCCGCTGGCCGGTTCTGTGTGAACAGCCGGGAGTTGCCGTACACTTGTCTTCTGAAACGCGATACGGCCGGTGTCTTCTTCAACCAGCTGGGAAAAGTGTAAAGAAAAAATTCGCCTCTGAACAGCGCCCTGGCTCTTACACTGCCAGAGGCACGTAAGGGACTGAGGGAGGCATGGCAGCCGCTGTAAAGTTCAGAGCTCCATATATTTTTCATAGAGACACTGCACTTGAAGTTCGTGCCTGGGCGAGGCTTGTTAAAGTGTTATGTTTCTCTCTTTCGAACACTGAGAGACTCCCCAAAGAGAAATGGAACGAACGTGGGTTCAGTATTTCTTGCTCTAAAGGAAAAGATGTTTCACTTCAAAAATTGACTTGGGCTCAGAGGAGGTCTCTTTTTAATCGATCATGTCTCTCTGAAATATATTACATGATAATTTTGCTAAATCCTTTAAGTGACATACATTTGAAATTTCACCTTCTTCATTCTATTGTTCCCCTCTACTTATTTTTGCCAAGGATTCTTTCCCTACATTTCTGTTCATGTGAACCTTACACAAAGCTGTGAAGATGAGATGAACATTCATGGTAAGCAGGGAAATGTGGTGATGTGGTTGTAAAGCCATTCAGTGTCTCCCAGAGAAATCAGATAGATGTGATACTCAAAATTATATTTGCCTCTTCTTTTTTCTTTTCTTCTTTCTTTTTTTTTTTTTTATTTTTAGGTTTCAGGTTGGTAATGTCTGTCTATAGGAACTCTTCCTTTTGCCAATATCAATGTTTAATATGTCGGTTTACTCTGAGTATCTGAGCAGCCTCTGTCTAACAGGTCTTCAGATGAGATCCGGTGGAGCATGTTGCTTTACCAGAGGAATGCTTTTGAAGATTGGGCTCGTTCACTTGAAATCCTGTAAAGTTCATTCTCTGTTCTGGGCAAACAGCCAGCTGTTTTCAGCGCGAGCCGAACCTCAGTTCAATCGGATTATGCTACTAAAAGATTCTCCTCTCTCCTATTCCCCCCATGGCAACCACATGCTTCCATAAATGGAGAGAAGATGAGGTTCATTCTCGCTGGCAGCTCTTGGAAGTGGAAGGGACAGAGGCTCGGAAGCTGCGGTGCCCCGCAGCCGGGCGGTACAAGGCTAGCTGCGGGGCTGGCAGCCCAGTGCTGCCATCCGTGCTGAGAGCCGGCACTGCCTGGGTCCAGCTGTAGCATCTCCCAGCTCGCACACTCGTCTGTGCCCTGCGTGCCTCTCGCACCTGTTTGTTAGTGTTTCCATCCCTTTGTTAAACAAGCTGTTTCTTCACTCTGCGGCTGGATGAGTGCTCTGGAAGCACTCGCTGTGACGGTGGGAGAGGGTTTAGGTCAGAAATGTGTTTGCTTCTGGGCGCTCAGTGCCCGTTCCAGACTAATCCGACAGCTGAGCAGATCAGAACAACAGTGTTTGTGTAACTTTATTCCCGCTGATTGAACCAAATGAATGCATACCTGAAGTCCAATTTGGGATCTGCCCATAAGCAGGGGGGCTGTAGGGAGGTCCTGTCCTCAGAGCTGCCCCCTTATTTGGCAGCCCCCTTTTTGGCAATGAAGAGAAAAACTGAAGGTCTGTGCAGACAGCCCTGCTGCCATTGTGACAAATGGATTTCTTGCACATGCAGGTCCATCATAAATACAATGCCAAACTTTTGCTGTGTCAAATGAAATTGTTTCCGATTACTTTTCACTTTGTCTCACTACCACACCACACACAGAGCACTACACCATCCCATGGCTTCATGTTTTTAATATTTCAGCTTAGCCATGCAGGGTTTTTTCCATGGTTAGACAAAAGTACTGGGAGGAGCAATTATACAGGATGCATTGTTTAGCAGTATCAGCAGTGGACTGCATCATGCAGTCAGTAGGTACTGATTGAGAGCAGCATTTTTTAACATTTTAATAATTGTTCAAGATGCTGTTCTTGTGGCTCAGTATCCCTCAGTCCTAGCACTCCTGGCCTGATTTCAAACAAAGTGCTAAGCGTGCTCTGCTCCCTTGTAACTGTTACTTCCCATGTTGACATTCAACTATGGCAAGTCTGATGTTTTCATTTATGTAACACCCAATTGGAGTAGTTTTACAGAATATAAGCATAGAATCTGTGTAATTGTAAAAAATTATTTTTGTTAAGCACTTCACCCCCCACGTGAACATGCTAGAGATTAGTCCAATGACTCCTTTTTGTCGTTTACCCTGAAGAAGGAATTTAACTTCTAGCATTGAATCTGGTTTCAAGTTTAGGTTTTCCAGTATTGTCACATGAACTTAAACCCAGACTCACAATGCACTGAACTGTCTCAGCATTTTTGTTCTACAACAGTCTCCATGACTAAAAGGAAAAAACTGTCCATGGCCACCAGAGTTCACAGGGGATCAAGTCCCTTTAACTTTTGAGTTTCTGTCAATAAAGGTGTACAAAGCTGCTATAACAGCAACCTCAGTGACTGCCTAAAACACTGCCCAGGGGGCTGGCCTAAGCCTAAATCCTTGTGCCTGAAGCACAGTCCTTAAACTAGATGGGAAAGTCCTCTCCTGGGGCACTCATCTTGCAGCTGTGCTCTGATCCCACTTGAGACCTGGAAGGACTTGTGGCAGGACCAGAGGCTAACCAGTAACTAGAGGGACAACACAATGCCAGTAAAACTTGTAAGTAGTGCAGCAGTACTAACAAAGAAGAAATTTTTATAAAGGCATGCCCCTATACCTCCAAGTAGGTTGAACAGTCTCCCTGGATGTGAGGACTTGGGCTCTCACCTCTGATTAACCAAATTTTAGATATTTTAAACTCAATTTTTCCTTTTCCAGCTGAGTCTCCTGAAATTGCTGAAGTTGCTTTTTCTGTTGGCATCCCTTGGTTCCCAGCTCCAAGTAAAGAACCCCAGATTTCAATGTTTGCAGTTCTGTGGAAAAGCTCTGGGTGTTGTACTCTTAAGGCTGTTTGTCTTATTGTGGGGATTCAGCCAGACAAGCTAGACCCTTCTGTCACATTTTTTCAGGGATGGGAAAACTGAGGTACTGAAGCAGCTCTAGCCAAGACAGGATATGCCCTGTCATTTCTCAATCAACCACCAAGGATGCCAAGAGGAAGAATCGTGATCTCTTTTTCATCCCTCTGAATGACTATTATATATCTCCTGTTTGATTTGTATTGAATATATAAATTTTATGTTGATATGTAAATTTTAATATTTGATATAACATTTTGTTTATCTTAAACCTTTTTATTTTATTAAAACATTGCTTGATATGACTAAGAAATCAAATATTACTTTTTTTTTTCTTTATCCCGGGAATAAAATAGTTGCAGCTGGAGGGAATGAGATCTTTCATTAACACACTCTGCTGCAATACCAGATGGATCAACATTAGCTCAGAGCCACAATTCATCCCACTTATTCCTGCATGGTGCTTCAGAGAGGGTTTAGTCATATTTCTGATGAGTTTGGGTTGAGCACTATCCTGAAGCTGTAGTGCTTCTGTCTAGCTCATTTGAAAGCAACCCAGGTATCTTTAAAGGCAGAGCTGCATTGGGAAATGCTGAGAGCCTTTTTTATGGTGCTTTTAGTGGACAAGCAACAGCCATGGAGGCAAAGTGTTGGTGTGAACAAAAGTCCTTTGCTGAAAATCCTTCCCAGCCTCTTCCTGAGCGGAGTTTATTACGAGAGTCCAACTACTCCAACCACCTCCCGACACACACGAGAAAGATTCACAGAAGTGGCAAGTTTCCAATGTGTGAGGTTGACTATGACAAAAGAAAAGAAGGGTAGAGCACAGCAGCACAACCTTCATGTTATTCCTCAGCCTCCATGCGCCACTGTCCCATTTGGCACTGTTGTTACAGATAATCATGGCCTCACAAGACAGCTTGTTACGAGATGAGAAGTCATCAGTCATGAGTCATGAGCGTAGGGTGTCTATTCACACACGTTAGTGGATAAACATCTATGGAAAGGCAACATGGCTGTGGGGAATATCAGCACACAGCTCACGTACCGTGCCCAGCCAGGAACTCTGCATCTCATGAAACAAGAGGAGAGGGGCATGGAGGCAAAGACGGAGCTGCTCTTCCCACTGGTTCTCACTTCCTTGCCTTGCATGCAATGTGAGACACCCCACCTGCATCACAGAGAGAGTGAGGAAATGTTGTGGGTGGCGACGTCTATTATTCACATCCATCATGAAAATACTTTTTATTTTTCATTAGCTGCAGAAGGGAATATAACAACTGACTAATAATTTTTTTTCTTGTAGGGGAATATTCACATGCATGCACAGAGACAGGGAGAATTGCATTGCAATACCTTCAGAGCCTGAGACCAAGCAGCTGCATCCATATAAAGAAGATAGATTATACAATACAGAAAAGGTAAAATTAAATAGAATTTATTCATTTCCATCGCCTTCGATGAGCAGCATAGGCACAATAAAAAGTACAATAAATAATCTGCGAATGCCTGAGCTTACAATAGTACAAGGTTCACAAGCAGTTCAGAAGCAGAACATCTGGAATAGCTCAGTTTCTGTGGAGGAGAATGGGAAGAGCTCCTGCCTCACATGTGATTGCCTCTTCTTTGATATTTCCTTGCTTCACTGCTGCAGCAATCATTTCAGCACTTTGTCACAGCCGTGCAATCACCGCCAGCTTTTTGACAGTTGCAGACGTTTACCTACTTGTCCTCTTCCTAATTTGCATAAACATAAATGAATCCTGCAGAGATTAATTAAGAACAGTATTAACTTTCCTGCTTTGCTTGTAGCATAGGTCACTCCCAGACTCAAAACCTCAGACTGGAAAGAGAGCTGAATCTCGAAAGCAACAGCTCATCAGCTCATCAGCTCAGGAAACTGTGGGGAGGCAGACTGCTATTTCCCTTGCTGATATTCAGTACCAAAAAAGCAAGCAGGAAGAAGTCCCTAACCTGGTAGCAAAAGAGAAATGAACTTACAATAAATCGTGTGTTGCCAGTTTTGTGCAGCTCAGTAGCATCTTCAATCTACTTCTTCTTTTCAATAAACCACATTAAAATTACTTTAATTTCTTTTATTTTGTGATTCCTGTCCTTCCTCATTGCATTATTAAATGTGAGCCTGCAGCATGGCCTGATTTAAGTGTCCCTACTTGTCCAGAAATAAGTTTTTAAATAATCCTGTTCTTCTATGGAAAAACAATAATTCTTTTCAATGTTGCTGCTCAGCAATCAGAAAATGTGATACACACATGAGAAAAATCAAACCAATTCCTTTTGATTTTGAGGAAGCAAGTCTTGAAAAGTCCATTTCAGGAGAAATATGACAATTTGATATTGCTTTATTTTCTTACTTATCTATACTTTATAGAAAACTCCCAAATCCTGCAAGATCTTCTCTGCCTGGGGGATTCAGGGAGCAGGTTGGAGGCATGCTTCGACAGACAACTTGGAAAACATTTTTGGAAATTACACACCTCACAGCAGAGGTGGTTTATTAGTCCATTTGCAAGCCAGATAATTAATCTGTCAAGGAGAGGCCTGGGTTTCCAAGAATGAAGTTGCCTGTGGAAACCACACCCAGGGTCCCCTGAAGGGGAGACCCCTGAAAAGTTCTGTGCCAGGATTGAGTGACGAACAGGACTTTTGGTTTTTTCTGTCTTCGGGTTGTTATTTATTTTTTCTCTTATCAACATTTCAGCACATTATCTACATGCCAGACTTAGCATACAAAAGAAAGGCACCAAAAGTCACAAGACACTCAGGTTCAACGTCTTTTAAAACTATTTTGTCCAATTAACTCTTAGGAAGCATTTTATTTCTACCTTTCTACCAATAAGTAACTATTTGTCTGTTGACAGAACATCTGCACTGCGGCTCTCTCTAACCAATCACTCTGTGCTACCAACACTGCAGAAAATGGGGTAGATGAAGAACAAGAAGGAGATAAGACAACATCCAAAATTCTCCATCTTGTCTTCTATCTACCTCCATACTAAAAACTCAAAACTCTAAGTTTTTCACTCTGTCATAAACTATACTACTATCTATTTCACACACTCGTAGATTCCAATTCATCCCAAAGTCTTGGAAACCTTCTCCATGGATGAAGGTTAAAAGCAGTGTTTTCCTGGGGATCAGGACTTCTCAGGACAGGCAGAGAAATATTCCTTGTGCCCTGGGTTCCAGCAGTTGCCCTTGGACTGAGAAGCATTTCACTGCCCTGGTTTCAGCACACCATCTCCATATAGCAGTAGTTCAGTGGAATGCAGAGGCCTGTGATGTACATGAGATCATTTAAGGTGATCTGGAGGTCTCCTGGCCATGCCCTCTCTGGGTGAGCAATGTCCAAACTCAAGGTGAGAGGTGAGAGATGCAGAATGACAGAATTATTTCAGTTGGAAAGGACCTTGAAGATCACAAAGTCCAGCCATTAACTCAGCACTGCCAAGGCCACCACTAAACCATGGCCTCAAGCGCATATACGTGTTTTTTAAATGCCTTCAGAGCTGGTAACTCAACCACTTCCCTGGGCAAACTCTTTCAATGCTGAACAACCCTTTCAGTGACTAAATCTTTTTTAATATCCAATCTAAATCACCCCTGGTGCAACATGCCCTGTCAGCCTGGTGCTTATTATGTGTGAGAAGAGACCAACCCCCACCTTGCTGCAACCTCCTTTCAGGCAGCTCTAGACAGCAGTAAGGTCCCTCCTGAGCCTCCTTCTGTCCAGGCTAAACAACCCCAGCTCCCTTGGTTGCTCCTTGTAAGACTTGCTCTCCAGATCCCTCAACAGCTCCACTGCCCTTCTCTGGCCATGCTCCAGCACATCAATGTCTCTCTCTTTTAGTGAGGGGCCCAGAACTGAACACAGGATTCAAGGTGTGGCCTCACCAGTGCCAAGTACAGGGGGACTATCACTGGTCCTGCTGACCACACTGCTTCTGATACAGGCCAGCACTGCTGGATTCCAGGGCAAAGTGACACAGTAGTTTTGCTGGACAAGAATTCCATCTGGAAAAAGGATTTCGACATTCCAAGCAAATCACCTCAGGAGAAAAATGAGAGTTGATTTTGTAAGGGAGAGAAGCCATTAGATGGACTGTGGAGAAATTAAAGGGGCTTCCCAAACAGTAAATGTGTTAACCTCTAGAGAAAACCGACCATACATATTGTATGCCTTAGCAGTATTGTAATACATCTCATTGACAGGCTTTTGTCCTAGTTAATAACACCAGAGGCCTCCGGGATTCTAATTATTGCTGTCATATCTGCCATGGGGAAACAAAATGGTAGGGCTGAAACCTAAACTAAGCCCACTGGAGGTGCAAGCAAGGTCCCAGGGAGTGCAGCCCCAGCCCTGACCGAGTGCAGGTGCAGCGTGGTGCTCCCTCCTGCCCCAGGGCCGTGGGGAGAGGGCTCCAGCTGAGGACAGGCTGCAGAAGACAGGAGCAGGAGGGTTGTGCTTTCAAGCAGTGGTCATGACACTGGTGCAGGTTTAGCTTTTCCCTCTTCATTTCACCTGCACACACCGGCCATTGGAAATGGTGCTGCTGTGACCACAGCTGTGTCTTTGCTGGCAGTGCCTACCCTTCACCATCTATTCAAACTTCTCATGTCTTCTCTCTCTGGCCTTGTGTACATCTAGTCCCACCTGCCTCACCTGCCCTGCACAGTCCCACCTTCCCAGAGCTGATCCAAAAATCTGTGACAGACAACACAGCAACACTTTAGTTAATGCCACAGGGGGGGAGAATGACTGACCTTTGCACTGCCTTTCCTCCTTTCTATCATTTCTAACTTCCTGAGATTTCCCAGGACTGTCAGAATCCTGGTTACACCTTGAGGCTGCCCTAGAGTGTGGGAAATACAAGAACAAACCATTTTCTAGCATGACAATGCTCTAAAGACCCCAGATCAGAGCATCTTTAGCATAGCAATTACAGCAAGCCAGGTGCTTTATTAACTCCATCGAGTAAAGGCACAGACTGCACAGGATGGAAAATCTCCATCCTTGGAGGTTTTTAAGATCCAGCTAGTGAAATCACAAGGTGCCTGGTTTCACAGGGGGTTGGACCAGAGTCTTTCTGCGTTCCCTTCCAAGGAAAGTTATCCTACAGTTCAGTGAATTAGGGTTTTAGTTGTGCCAAGCTATGTTTCAGCAGTATGTGTATGGGCAACTGTGGGGTCAGAAAAATCCAGAAGGGAAAAGAGATGGGAAGAGTAATCTTTTCACTACTTCTCATTTTATTAGGATAAAGTTACAGAAAAACATGAAATGATGAGGATCTATAAAGTGACTTACTCCCACATTCTTCAAGAACGAAAATAAAATGTATGTAAATAAAGCAACAACAAAGCGCTTGACAAATGCAAATTCTTAACTACTCAAATTTGTTGGAAGGAATAGCAAGGAATAGCAGAGATTCAGCTCTCTTGCCATATTCCTTGATGGACTGGAGAGAGGAGCACCTCTTAGAATTATTGCCTCAGTAAGGTTCAGTGTGTATATGACTGACTGGCTGTTTTAGTGAATTCATCAACAGGGGTAACGACTTAAAAAAACATAAAAATCAAAATACTTCCTTTGGAAGCAGCACTCTTTAGGGATATTTAATATTGGTTGCTGGTGATTCTTTATATCTGTTACCTTCTTGTGAAATGTCTTAATCTTTTAAAAATAAAATTTGGTCTCCAAGTATTAAGAAGTTCTCCTTTCAAAGTGTAAAGTGCCTTTTCATGTTATCTTTTTTTTTTTCATGTGTCAATTTGTTTTGCAGGCCTTGTTGGGAAGACATAACTGCAATTCTGCAAGTAAATGAGAGGAGGGATTGTTGTTAAGCCAAGTCCAAAAGATAGTGTGCTGAAGGAATTAAAGATTAAATAAATAGCATTTCGGGGCAAGAAAATCACACCTGCTAGTCACACTTTGCAAATAGGCGAACTCTTTGGGTGATGAATGAAAGTTACTGTCAGGTTCAATGCTTTATTAAATTATTATTTATTACATTAGTTCTGAATTGCTGAAATAGCAGCAGGAGACATGATTAACAGGACAACTCGTGCTTAGGAAGGTATCACCTGAGGAGGTCATTAAGTCAGCATCATCAGCAGTGTTCAAGATAAGGAAGGATGCATGGAAAGTGGAATTATTTCCTTGGCTAACCCTGATTCATTCCAGAAGTTAGATTTGATGATTAGAGAGTCATCTCCCACGCAGAGTCTGAGAACATGCTTGGTCATTTTAACTTCGTCTCAGAGCATGTTCAATTAGCTCCCATGCTAAACAACTGATGCAGGACTTGGGTGGAAATTTTACTTGGTTTATGAATTTTGCTGCAGGTGCATAAACTGCTCTCACAAACACAGATCTTCTGATTTCTACACAGATTTGTACCAAACTGTAGAGCTGGAGCCTCACCCTTCTTTGCACTTCAGATGGAGACCAAGGAAACAGGATGTATCATGAGCTTGTCCTGGTGTACAAGCAGCCAGGATTTGCTTCTTCCTACACTGGGATTAATGAACATGCCTATCATATTCTGGAAAGTATTTGACTGTCATGCCAACAGAAGCAAGAGCTATTCTCAGTGATAAGAACTACTTAGCAGACAGATATAATGCCTGTGTTGAAGTAAAAGCAAGTAAATCCCACCATAATGTGCTCCTGTACATACTGTGAAATCCTTCTTAAGGAAGCACAGCCTGGGTAACAGAGTTTAAATCCAGCTGAGATGAGTGGGACAGCTTTTCAGCTTTCTCTGACTCAGTAACCCAGCACAGAACTGGGGAGAAAGTACCAGAAGGATAGTAGACATGCAAAATATTTCAAGCATCACTTGAAGACTGACTTCCTCCCATTAAAATGTATTGCCTGACAACTAATCCTGTAAACTGCTGCTTACTGCCCCATGAAAAGACTGCCAGATCATGCCAGCCTTTCTGCTTGCTCCCCTTCCTTGGACAAGCACAGACTGCATTTGCGGGTTGAGATTCAACTCCCTCTACCTCAATCTTTCCAAAGAATTTACCAGAAAGAAAAATGGGCAGCAAAGCTAATGTTACTGAAGGGGAAGTGTCCTTTCAAAATCTGTGAAATGCACAAAGACATTTCAAATTTTACATTCAAGACTTCTAGTAAAGAGTGGAAATCTGTGCTACAATAAATATAACCCACCCTGTGCTTGAATCCCTCTGGATTTGAATCTGAGTCCTTTTGAAATTACAAGGAAAACAGGTTGATGCAAGATGCAGCCTCAGTACTCTGGTCCAGGAGCAAAGAAACCACAAAAGTCCCCTGCAGTACAGCATCTGCCATTCAGTGAGCGTCAGCAGTTCAGTGCTTTGTAGATTAAAAGAGAGATTCTTCTGTTCTTCAAAGTACTCTAAGTGGTCAGTACAATACCTGCACGTGGAATATTTACTTACTCCAGGTAAGGATCTACTATATGATAAAAATCTGCCACGTGTCCAAGCCACGTATCATGACAAGACAGCAACTTGTTCATTCACATTGAATAGAGAGCATAAAAAATGTACAAAATCTGTACTGGAAGCAATTCAAAGAATTTGGTGGATGAGAGGCTGGACATGACTGGGCAATGTGCACTTGCAGCCCAGAGCACCAGTTGTGTCCTGGGCTGAATCAAAGGCAGAGTGGCCAGAAGGGCGAGGGAGGTGATTCTGCTTCTCTGCTCTGCTCTGCTCTGGTGAGACCCCACCTGCAAGGCTGCATCAATTCTGGGGCCCCCAGCACAGGAAGGAACATTTCCAGAGGAGAGACACCAAGATGCTTAGAGGGATGGACCACCTCTCATACAAGGAAAGGTGAAGAGAATTGGGTTTGTTTGTTCACAAAAAAAATAGGTGGCTTGGGTAACCTAACTGCAGCCTTCCAGTACCTGAAGGGACCCTGCAAGGAGGATAGAGGGGACTTTTGACAAGAGCATGTAGTGACAGGTAAAGGGAGAAGGGATTCAAATTAGAAGAGAGATTCAGATTAGATATTAGGAGGGTTTTTGTGAGGGTGATGAGGAAATGGAACAATTTGTCCAGAGAATTTGTGGGTCCTCATCCCTGGAAGTGTTCAGGAGCAGGTTGGATGGGACCCTGAGCAACTTGGTCTAGATGAAGGTAACCCTGCCCATGTCAGCAGTGGTGGAACTAGATAATCTTTAAGGTTCTTTCCAACCCAGACCATTCTATGAGTCTGTGAATAATATCACAATTGATTATGGTATTTCCACCTGCTGGACCAGCTGCTGGGTTAGGAGTCCCTGTGGGTGACATACATCCCCATATAATGAGATGAGTACAAGAGTCATTGACAGGAATCATACTACAGTCATTTTACTTAAAATAAAATAATTTTACAAGTGAAATAAAAGCTATGTGCCTGTCCTTCCCAAGGGGCTGGATTTCAGACAGAGACATTGTCTTCTTGCTTTGCAGACTATGTCAGGACTGCAGTACCCAGAGGAAGCACTTGCAATGAGTAGCTGTACATGAGCTCTGGAGCTGTGTCCACGGGTAATGCAGCAGTAATCTGTGCACAGAGCAAGACAGAAATCTTGGTAGGCCCCTTACAAGCTGTGAGGTTATGTCACAGAAAGCACTGCAAGCAGCTACAATAGCTTTCTGAAAGGTCTGGAGGGTTTAATAGCTGCAGTATAGCAACAAACCATACCCAGAAAACATCAGTGTGACAATTTTGTAGGCTTTCAGCATAAAGCTTGGTGATACCCCAAGCATACTCTGGAAGCCAAACCTTTTTTTTTTTTTTTTACAATCCCTACCATGTGCCTGAAGGTCAGCACTGCTGTTTCTGACACAGAGAGCTCTACAGGAGTCTCTTTTGGTGTTTTGGAATGATTTTGCAGCAGGTAAAAAGGTTTTTTTCAGCACAGGGTATTGCCTATGTACAGCCAAAATTAATGATGAGAAATGACAGCTAAATAGGATGGAAAATGCAGGTTTACAACCATCACTGCTGTCCTGAAATTTTCCTACTCCCCAAACCCTGCCCAACTGCATGTGTTTTGCCCATTTCTATGCCTCTGTGCCATCTTCTTTCCCTTCTTTCCACCATTTTGCTGCTTTTTGCAACACACAAGGTGGTATCAACAAGATCCATTTTTCTCCTGCAAAGGAAGAAAACCTAAGCTTTGACATTTTTCCTTTGCCTTGTGACTTTGCCAGTCTGAGTGCACTGGTTAAAAAAGAATCATGATTGGCATTCATGATAGGAGCAGAACTGATGCAAGATAAATCAATAGCAACATGGGCTAAACCAGCTTTAGTACATCTATCATAGTAATTTACCTAAGTTTAAATCAATTTAATTAAACTGACTCACTTTTCTGCTAGAGACAAGGCTTTACAGTGTGCCAACTTTAATCCATTGACTGAATTAAAATAATAAAAAAGAGATGGCTGGCAACTTTTGGGTTCAAGATGATGAGTGGTAGTGTCATGGAGAAGGAGCCATACAAAGGCATGTGGATGTGATCTTAAAGAAGAAAATTAATCAGAATGAAGAAATTTCCCTTAGAGTGCAGTGTTGAGTAGTAAACAAGGCCTGAATTGTTAAGCCTGTGTGTTATCAATATCCTTGTAACCCTTGCCTCTGGTGGACAATCACCTCTTAGCAGAGTAAAAAGCCTTGCATGCTGACAGAGACAGCATGCATCATCCATCATTGCATATTAATAGCTGGCCACTTTACAAAGTAAAACTTAACTGGTTGAAATCACTTTCCTCTTTAAACCACTTGTTTCTAGGATAATTCTCACCCCTGGCAAAGGTGGAATAATACAGCTACGAGTTTTACTTAAAAATTTATATCAGTTTGGGCACCTGGAGATTTAATTCAGCTCAGGTTGTTAGTCAGAACTTCCTAAACTGTAGTTTGAGTCTCCTAAACTCTCTAAGCCAGCCTAGACTTTTCTGCCTCTCTGCCATATCTTCAAGTAGACTGTGACGTACAATTACTCTATCACGGGATATTTTGGGATGCACTACCAGAGATCTCTGGTTGAAATGCTCGTAGGCATGGTAGACTATGAAGCCCTGCCCTTTCCATGGGGAACATTTTGTTTGTGGCTGGGGCCATTTTTACCAGGCCCAGCTTTGTAGAGCTTGTCAGTCGCAGTAAGACAAAGAATGACTTTATGTGAGAACTCTTCATCATCCTTCCTTTCCAGCCGACAGATGACCTCCAAGCAAACATCATTTTCAAGCCCCTCCATTACAGCAAAGCTGACTTATTGTCATGTCATTATTGCTGGCAGCTCCTCTGCCTGCACTGTGGCCACTCAGAGGCTCACATCAGGCACTGAGGTGGTGTTACCAACTTAAAATTTTCCCCTGTAGAAGGGTTGGGAATTTTGTGTACAGACCCTTAATGATACAAACCTCTCCGCTTTATTATTCCTTAGCTCCCAAAACATCTCCTTCTTCTCTAGTGCACAATCCACTTTGAAAGCACAGATAATTTATATGAACCTGATTGAATGTGTTACACAGATGTGTCTTTCTGTTGCTTGTGTGCCCTTCCTTCCTTGCCCTAAAATCATGAGGGGAATTTAAGTGCTTTGATGACTGATGTTTCTTTTAAGACAAACTATTGAAAATTGTTTACATGCAGTTTCTCATTCTGGGTGAGACAAAATTAATTTCAACAGGGTCTTATTTCCCAGGAAAACCTCCAAACTATTCTAAACTCAATGATAACAAGTCCTAAAAAAATTTCAAAATCAGGGGTTTGTCTCTAAGAACATGTAAGATTCCACTTTATCCTACAAATGTTCCCACACAACTACTTCTGTTTTTCTGATGGCTGATTTTATTTGGCCAACTTCTTCTGGTTTCTGACTTTTTTTTCCTCCAGAGTCTGTCTGATGTCTAAAGAGCAAATCACAGCAAATAGCTCCTGTCTCGTCCAGCTAATTGCTACACTGACACTATGAGCAACAGCAAAAGGAATAAGATGGGAATTTGAGCAACAGTAAAGTGAAATGCTTGGTGAAACAGGCAAAAAAGGAAAAAGACAAGACTAGGAAACCATCAGTGCTGCACTCAAATCCCTCCTACCATGTTTATCATCTTTTTCTCCTAGTAACAGAATTGATCATCAGAGTGCTCCCTCAGGACTGCTGCTATCTCGTATGCCACAAATAACACATTTTGTTAGTGTTAGACTCCTTAATTACTGGCCACTACTATGGCAATAGTAGTGATGCAATAGTAGTGATGCATTTTCCATCCTCTTCTAGGAAACATTTTTCTTGTGTCCTATTTGCTTCTCTTACTCCTCTTGGCAACATGCAGTTTAGGATAAAATATTTTTGTCTGTCATAGCAAAGTCACATGTAACTGCTGCCAGCTTGAATTTTGTGTGGTATGCATTTTAAAGGTTCACCAAGCTTTTGCCTTGGTTGGCAAAAAATGAAAGGTTCACACTGAGTGTTTTCCATTATCGAGAAACAATCTTCAAACATATTTAGAGCTCCGTCTCTTGTACCAGTCTGGATAGTTATGGCACAGGCTCAGATATGAGCAGTAGATAAGAAAATACACCTGGAGTATTGTTCAGCTGGGCTCTAAAAATTTAGACTGCTAAATGCAACCCCAAATCTGGATATCCTGGACCAGTAAGCTCAACTGCATTGAAAATTTTATTCTCTAGTGAGGGAGGGGCTACCAAAAGTTGGACTATGATTTTGTGGCTTTGTAAGATAAGGTCCTTGGTGTCAGTACCAGCCTGAAAAATTGGTGGCCTCTCCTTCCTCTTCCTCACCACCCCATCTCTTCCTACTGTTCTATTCAAACAGATTTCTGCCTGAGGCACTGTTGTGCCACAACACTATGAATGTGATGAAGGAATCAACAAAACTGCTGCAACAGTGTTTCCAGTTGGTCATTTTTAGGCTGGCCAGTTCTGTGCTAGGTTTGCATGAAGGTCTGGTGTGTGAGGAGAGCTGGGCAAGCAGCAGCAATGGGGCAGCAGCCCCTTGGCACTGCTGATCGTGCTGCGGTGCGGAGACCTTGCGTCATGGAACCGCAGCTGAGGAGAGGATTGCCAAAGGGCTGGGTGCCACTAGACTGCCAAGAGAGTCCCCTTCACTTGTGGTTTTCAGATTTCTACTCATTCAGTTGACACAGAGTGGCACTAAATTACTAATGTTAATTAAATTACTTTAATTAATATTAATTAAATTAAGGGACCTCACTTGCAGAAGTGTAGCTCCTATGTGCGTCACACTCAGGGTTAGAAGCCAAATTTCTGGAGCTGCTTTCCTAACACATGAGGCCAGGCTTGCCTTCTTGCAGAACGACACCTGGCAGAAAGGGCCTTTGTGCCTGCCTGCTGCCTGAGGTTTGAGTAAGGAGATTATCTCTGCTTCCTCACCTGTAAAAAGATAATTATACTGCCCAACTTTCCAAAGAACCTTTGCATCTCCAGATAAAATGTACTACAGAGAGATTGTGCTACATGAATTATTCAAGCTAAATTAAATTAATGAAGACTGTGGAAACTCAGTTGCTTTTGTTTCTTTTTTTAATGTGCTAGGTTCAGATTCTGCAGTGGCCTTTGTGGTCTCAAAATATTCTGAAAGCAGAGCACTACTAGCTCACAGCTCTGATGAAAATATTTTCTTCATTGTCTGAAAATATAATAATTTAATTATTGACAAGTCCATTTGTGAGAGAGCTATTGAAGTGTGATCAGCTCACCACAGTGTTTTCTCTAACCACAGAATGCCACAGGGAGTGAAAAATGAGAAGTCAATGCAATCTCTGTGAGACAGCGAGATGGATTTATGAGGAATTACAGGCTGGTTTATAAGGAAAAAAATTATCATTTGGACAACAATGCAGGATTATAAGGACAGGTTTTGCAGTGTCCAGGAAGGACCTAGACAGAACATGTGCAATGTCACCCAGGATGCCTTAAATCCTTTGCACCAGTGCTTTTGGGTTTGTTGTGCTATCATTCCTGCTGTGGGCATCTCTAGGATCCCCTCTCCCTTTCTCTGTCCTCAAGATGCCAGGAGATACCTCTTGCATGAAATTCTGCAATTCTCACCCCATAACTTGGAATGTGGGGCTGACAGCACTAGTCCTCTGGTAGCCTGCTAAAGCAGCTTAACTGAAATAAAATTATTATTTATTTTGCTAAAAAGTTGCATAGCTCTTAGTAGAACGGATTTAAGAGAGGCGCCTTACACATTATATTTGCACTCATCCTTAATTTTCCTTGATGGAACATAGGCAGACATGGTATTTTTCCCCAACATGGAGAACTGGAAACTGGCTATCAGGCTTGCAGCCTGTTTCCCCAGATGAATTTTTTTTCAAACATATCTTTAGCCTGTCAGCTTTTCCTAGTTCACATAATTCCCTGCCCTTTTTTGGAACCTTGGAGGTGTTAGGAGCTCCTCTGAAAGGAGGCTTGGCTACTGGAGGAGTCTCTCAGCCTGTCTGGGTAGAGACGAGACATTGTTATCCTCACTCCTTTGAAGCTGAGTACCTGAGCCTGGCTTAACCAGGTCATTATTTTACTTTTCCTTGCTCAGATCTGTAAAAATCCCATTATTGCCTGCTTTCAATTAACGCTATGAATTCAAACAAGTAGCAGTAGGAAATGTAGGGAGGGGGCAGGAGGAGCAATATAGCATTAATCAAAGGGTTGTGCAGGCATTTTCCCAGTTTGCCTCACTTTGCTACCACAGAATTCCACGTGATCCTGAAAACAGGGATTCTTGCCTAGAGCCTATAATAAACAACCTGTCATCTCTGTGTTTCTGTTTATTTAAATTAACAAAGGGATAATTTCTGTCTGGCACGCAGCAGAGCGGAAAGGCGGGAGGGGAGCATAGCTGTGCCACCCACTTCCTGCTGCTTAGGCAAGGCTGGGCTGAGTCCAGTGCCAGGCAGCCCCTGCTGTCCCCTAAACTCTGCCTGAGGCTGTGGACACAGCTTGGAGAAGGCCTCTGTCCCAGGGAAGGGCAGGAGTTTTGTAATTCACTGCAAAGTACCTGCCTACCTACCAGCCAAGCCAACAGGTTTATTTTTCCCAGAGGCAGACCTCGGACCCAGATGTCGGACCCAGACACACACTGCACTGCTGGAAGGGACAAAGCATCACCTGCTCAAGGTGAGGATTTGTCAGCTGCTGAGAACACCACTAATTCTGCATCCACTGGCATGAGAATAGAGCTGAATCCAGCCTACCTAAAACTGAAGGGAAAGGATGAGCTTCAGGGAGACCCAACTACCTATTCTCACTGCCGTCTCCCCTTCCTTTTTTGGGTGTGCTTCAGGTTAAAAGCAGCTGTGGTTTGGAGCAACTGTACTGAACCACTAGAAAGAGGCAGACTGCCAGGGAAGGACTGTCTTGTGGAGCTCAGCTCAGGTAGGGCTGCTGTGTTTCCATGGCAGAGTAACACGGGGCTGTGGCCCAGGGATAGCAGGACTCCAGGCTGTGCTGTGAGGAGGAGCCATGTCTTCCCCTGTTAAGGGCTTCACACCATCTCCTCATGCCATACAGCTTCTGTGTCCAAGGCCAGGCTGTGGCCTGGCTCCCAGCATTTGGAGCCAGCTGCTAGCCACAAGGATGCACAGGCTGTGGAGTGGCTCTCCAGCTGCTGAATGCCCACAGGGGAACTTTTATATTAAGGTGCAATTACAGTAGATGTTTTCCTGTGATCTGGTCCGTGGTGGACATCTCTGAATCTGCCCAACACCTCAGCCACACACAGCGAACCAGAACACAAAGGTATTACATTTTGGGAAACACCATTAATTTTTATTTTTTTCCCTCACAAAAATAAATCTCAGTCATTAGGAAGGTGTATATAAAACCTATTTGATATTTCAGTTTTGTTGAGGTGAAATATTAACAAAGTGGTGAGCGTATATGGATATTCTTGGTTAACTAGCTGGTGAGGAAAGGGTGTTTTTTACTCTCCTTGTTCCCCATGCAGTGAGCACAACAGAGTTCCTCACACTCATTATTTGATCACCTCCAAAAATAGATTCCTGCATATTTCATCCACCAGAAACTTGCGGATAGAGAAAAGACCTACTTTTCCTTTTTTTCCCTGCCAGTTTTGCCTGAAGCTATGTCACACTCTGAGCAACTACTGGACAGTTTACTCTCTTCTCTTCACAAGGAGCTGGCTGCACAAAAGTCAGGACCTTGAGGGCACCAGAGGCCCTACTGCTCCTGCCTAGCCTTTGCTAGATCCACCTGGGGCCAGAAGCCCCATGTAAGCTCAGCCTAGGGTCAGGCTCTGCCCCACTGACACCACAGCAGTGCTGGCTCTGTGTTGGGTTGTACATCACAGCCTTGTCTCTTGTCCTGTCTCCTGCATCCCCTCCTTCAGCTCTTGATGGGAACTCCTGGATGGTCCTTGGCCCTTATCACTTCCCATGTCAGGGGCCACTGGTGGACTTTTTTAAAGCCATTGTCTCTGCCCACCACAGCCAGAGCCTGTGGAGCAGCATCCACTGGAGAGGACACAGCCTGCGCTGGAGCCACCCGCTGCTCCCAGCTCCTCATGCCCCTTTGGGAAGAGCTGTCCTTCACTGAGGAAACCAGCTCTGGCAATACAAGTGTGGAAAAGTGATGGGAGCAAACCACCTTCATCTTGCAGCATTTCTGTGTTCAAGCAGAAAGGCACATTACTGACTGTGCTACGCGGACAGAGAACGTCTGCAGCCCGAGTCGTGTGCGTTGTGGTGGCTTTGCACAGGAGCAAGGGGGCAGGGATGGCACTCAGATTCCAAGTTCTTCCTTCTTTGGAGCTATCTAAAAGTCTTTAAAGCACTCATTTAACCATCTGTAATTTTAATTCTACAGCTTACCAGTTATCTGTCTTGTGATAACACCTGGTTCTTAGCAAATAGAAGTCCTCTCACTTGGTAAAGGCTTCCCTGACCATTCCAGACAACCCTCTCCTGTTTGTCAATCTCTCTCTCCCGTACTGAGGGGGACAGTGCTCCAGCCTTGGCCTTGCAATTGCCCAGCCATGAGGAGATGCTGCTCTCCTCAGCCTGTGGTTTCCCTCTGTACAGCACAGCCCAGCTGCCAACAAGTCTGGATAAGGCGGGCCAAATGGGATGTTCCTGTTTTCTCTGCCCATTCACACCCTCTCCTCTGAACTGTCTCCAGCTGATCCCATCTTTCCTGAGGATGCTTAAAAATAACAGCAATGTCCCCGTGTGTAGCAGATATGCATCTCTGCGAGCTGATCACAAAATGGACACAAAGCTCCAAACCAGCTTGCAGAATACCAACAAGATAGTTACAGTGATGACAGATCTTGTGACAAGTCACCTTGTGGTTTCTCATTCTTCCCAAATATAGAAATGCTGACATTTCTATTTTTCTTTTAAAAAGAGTTGCATACCTTATGAACAGGAGAGCTGAAGCCAGACCTCCATACCCTTCTTACATTTTATTACTTTGTCAAAATAGCATTTCGTAGAAGTAAGACTGTGACAGAACACAGGTTTTTTTAAAAATATTTCCTAAACTGCACCCCTAGCTTCCTCTCCTTTCTTTCAGCCTCCTTCCTATTTCTTATTCTCTTCCTTTCATCATAGTAATTTCTTTCTAACTCCTTCTTTTATTTCTCAAAATCACTGCTCCTTCTCCTGGTTAATTTAAGCTTCTAAAATAGCTATGAAAAAGCTTATTTTCCCAAAGAAAAAATAAAATGCTGACATCAGACAGTAAATCACTTCGAAGAATACTACTAGTAGTAGTATTTCATATTCAGCAAAAGAAGACAGACAAATAGCAAAAAGAAGTTAACTTTTTTAAAGTTACTAATAGAAACATGGCTTAAGAAAAATATAAAACACACACACATATATATATAGATAAAAGAACAAGTAACTGCAAAATATCTACTAACGCTAACTGGGAAACAGGAATCAGGAGTATCAGATTCTTAGTCTACTTCTTCTTTCTCCTTATGTGAGATAATTTTTTCTTCAAAAAGCAATTATCAAGCACAAAGCAGATATTCAATTTGTCTTTGATTGCCCACAGTTTTCCCCGCTGATACTGAATCAGGGAATATCCAGAGTAATAAATTGAGACAATGCATTGGAATACAGGAAAACAAAGAGAGAGCAATTATGACTGAAATATTAGGACTTACATTTTACATCTGCAAAATCTTGTATTTTCCAATTTTTACTCCAAGGGTGAGATTCTCGTGACTTAGCTGTAGCCATGCAGGGCTATCGCAATTGTTGTAAAGCATCACACCAGTCCCCAGGTGCTGGTCCAAGCTGTGTAGCAGGTTTTGTGCCATGACTCTCAGCCTTGTGCAGAGGTTTTGTGTGCCTGAAATGGTATGAGTTCTTCTGTTCAGGCACTAGAATTGCAAAAATGTCAATGGCAGCCACACACACTCCCTGTGTCCAAAAGCATTGATAAAGACCAAGAAACTTGCAGGCTTGTGTCTCTCAGCTTACTTTCTGTATCAGCAAATTACTTCAGTAGTAAAAAAGTGCAAAAGGAGATGGATGCATTAGGGATGAGCATGTGTGAAAGGCAGTCCCAGCAACTGTGCACAGCCAAGAACAGATTCTAACCTCAGCCCAGTGCCCCTCAGAAGAAGAGGAAGGTCACACTATTCCTGCAGTAGCCCAAGCCATGCCAGCCTGTTAAGCACTGCACAGAATTCCAGAGAGGCAGGTCATGACAACAAGGAAATGCAACCCAGACACTTTGTTAATACTCCCTCTCCCAGGGAGTGAGAAAAGATGCTGCTGTTGGTTTTAAATTAAAATGTGTTTTAGTACTCCACTGCTCTCTGGAGAGTTTATTGTATCCATCCATCCATCATTATTGGTTAGCTATGTGTCCTGACATATATTGTGTGTGCTTTAGCAAACCAAGATTCTCAGCATCTCCCAAATTCCTAACATTTAAAACTATCTGATCTCCCATGGGATATCTGGATTTGCAATGCTATTGAGCACAAGTATTCCTCCTCAGCATCTCATGTAATACTGAGAGGATGAGCCACCAAAATGAAATGAAATATAATGTTAGCACATATTAAGAAATCACAGGAAGATGGGGCTTTCTTGCCAAACACTTATCTGCTTGATTTTGGAATACACAACTTCAAGGAGACTGAGTAGGAATGACAAACTGGAAATATTCTTTTCTATAAATGGAAGGGACATACCTGTATTTCATCAACCATTAGAATCCAGATTGTGCATGCCAACAGAAATAAAGGTTGTACACTCTGCTAATTACAGATTAAGTTTACTGACACAACACTCTTAGCTGGGAATACTTACATCACCAACAGATTAATGCTGTCTTTAGCGACCTAATTTACAAGCTGCCAGTTTTGACTATAATCTGCACAGTGGCTGTGTGTCCAAAGGTTTGCCTGCCTCATGTGGCTGCTTGCTGGATGAGTAACTCAGGAGTGGAAAGAAAAAAGAGGAGAAAGGGAATTTTCAAGGGATCTGCTCAGTAATGAATTTATTCATGATTCCAAACTCCACAGTAATCTGCCTTGTCTCCAGTGTGCCTTTACTCAGTGCAAGTCTGGGTGGTACATGGGGCCCAACTAAGTCAGAAGAGGACTCTTGCCCTACTGAGTTCATCACCCTTGGTTTAGGCTGTTGTTTACTTCAAACAGCCTTTTTTCATAGAGGGGGACCATAGCATCCAATGTCAGAAACAGCACAATCCACTTTCTCTGGAAGAACCTCACAAAGAAAAAGCAAATAAAAATCCAGAGACCCATGGGCAGAGATGCATCTCACACCTCGCCCATCTCAGTGAAGCCTAATGGAGCACGGCCACAGGTGGAAAGATATTATGGAGGCGGTTTTGTTTTGTTTACATTCTAGCAAACTTCATTTTCCTTCCCTCTATGTAAATTCACTTGTGAGTTGTTGCCATCTTCCTTGGCAGCTTTTTGTGGAGGTGGGGGTCAGGGGATGGAGGGCTTCTGGTACTTGAAGTGGGATGCTGCATCCTGCCTAGGGGAGGGATTGATGCTGAAGGCAGCACACCTCGCACAGCCCAGCATAGAAAACGGAGGCGGCAGAAATTAATTTCAACCTGAAGAAGAAATTCTGAGCACCAGAAATTTCAGCTTTACTTTGGCCAAAATAGTTTTTCAGTTTTGGTGGCACACTTCCATACCATGGGATGCACTGTAACAGTAGCACCTGGGGCTGCCAGCCGTGCAAATCTTATGATGTCAGAAGTTGCCTCCCAGGATAGAAAACCAGTATTTCTTCTGTTCAAAACACTATGTGACCACATTAACAGTTTTATTTCCTTTGTCTTTGCCTCCTCTGAGTGCCGGCACCAGTTTCTTTATTACAAGGCTTTGTGCTGACAATACATTGCATTTATCTTCAGGCTTCACTGGGGTGCTTCAGGGCATAACCAACTTCCTCTGTACCGCACCTTCTTTCTCCAGTTTTAACACATTTTAGGAAAGATCAGTGTCTGTTACATGTCTCTCATTTTTTTTTTTCTCCCCTTCTGAGTATGCAAACCTCTTTTTTTCCTTTTTTTCTTTTTCTTTTTTTTCTTTTTTATTATTTTTCATTTGTCTCTTGAGAAGGTATAAAAATCCATGGATTGGTGAAGCAATCATGTAAACCCACGGACTGGTGAAGCAAAACTGTTCTTTTTTGAACAGTTTTGAGAGGTGAGTATGACATAAGCAAAATAATTACTTTGCAAGTAAAATTGGCTCAGTTCTGTCTGATTACTCTTTTGAAGCTACATTTCAATACACCTCTGATCAGATCAACCATTTTCCATTGCAGTATTTTTTGCCTGTGTTATTTTAAGCTTACCAAGGGACTTGAATTCATTTGGAACTCATTAATAATCAGTATAATTCCCTTTCATTAGAAATCTCTTATTGGAATTACCGCTTGTTGCGACAATTCCCACAAAGTCACCATCTTTGTAGAGATGCAGCTGGTGATGATTAAATAATATGTAACTTTGTAGTAAACTAATATTCTCCAAAATAATAAAATGTCTTAACATATTCCACGCATAGTTGGTAGGAGATCAGCAGGATAAAAGATAGAGGTAGGATCATTTTCTTGAATATCAGAATTCCCCTTTTTTAGTGTGGCACAGTGGAGGGATTTTGTGTTGCATGTATATGCATCTTTCCCTGCACAGCGTATTTTTTTTTTTTTTGCCATGTATAATGGAACTCACAACACGAAATGCTGACAAAGCTGATGAAGACAGCGTCTTTCCCAACAATAGCACAATGGCTTGGCAGTTCATCATGTCTGAAGAGAAGATTTTGTAATCAAAGACATTGGAAGCTTGTGAAAGAGAGGGTTAATTAAAAAAAAAAAAAGAAAAAAGAGCATTTCTTTCTTGGAGCATGGACTGCAATCTCTGTTTTTCTCTAAACTTTCTCTGGGCAAATGTATCTGTATTTTGACCCTCTTTACAAGTCAGTGTTTTTGTAGAAATACTTGTACCAGGCTAACAAAGCTGTGCACAAGTATTCATGCAAGGGGTGTCAGTGTGTCGCATTTCTTGGAACAATAATAGGCTGCAGAGTGGGAAGAAATTTTAAGCAGCTTTGAAAGAACATGGAACAATTCCTTTGTTTTGCATGTCTTCCATGTGTATACCTTCTCCGCCATGTGCCAGAAAACTAACACAATAGCTTAGCTAAATTTGGTGAGACTAAGAATTAAGAAAGAGCATTTTCTATGGCCACACTTCTGCTGATAACTTTTGAATTCTTTTCTGGAAGACAAGGAGGAAAAGGGTAGTCAGCTCAAGTGGGTCTGGAAGCAAATCCCATTATTTGAAGGAGAATGAGGACAGGAACAAGGACATGTCCTATGAGCAATTAATTGTCTGTTTTGCTCTCCAGCCTTGATCCTGCGTCAAAGATGGCAAGTGTCTTGGGGCAAAAGTTTCTTTCAAATGTGTGCAATTACTGGTGGCATTTCTGTTGCTACAGACCAGAAACTCCTGACTGTCTCTAATAGTGTTTGAAGGGTCCACTTCAAATTAGTTCCCTCTTTCCTTCTACCTCTGTGACTGGATGCAGTAGGCTGCCATTTAGGATGCAATAGGAGGTTGCCATTCCTATTGGCTTGATCCTCAGGAAAATAACATCTACTGTACCTGTGGCTGGATTAAAGTGGCAGTGACTCTGTGCCATGCAGAAGGGCTGTGACTCATGTGCCCAAGGCTAATGTGGACAATTCTCTGCAAACTGGTCACCTAAACCACTCTTTGGCTCATAGAAATGAGTCTTCTCTTTCTACGTGTGGCATTTCTACTGAGTTCATCTCAAGTAACTGGAAGTTCCAGTTCTCTCTGTACCTTGGAGAAAACCTTGCTGATGCCTTGGGTGCGGGCAGCTGCCCCCTGAGAGGCACTACCAAGAGAAAGCAGAGTTTCCCTAAACTCTTTCGCAGCTCAGATGCATTGTGAAAAAAGAGACCTTCATCCTCCTAATGAGCAAATGTGTTCAGAGTATACGCACTCCTTGAAGGGCGTTAATGCTTTCATCACCACTGGCTAATGAGCCTGAACTTGCACCTTGTACTAGATACTAATCAGATTCCTCTTGCTGCACTCTCTAAAGCACTGCAATTCGAGCTGCCAGCAGGCAGCGATGCTATTTAGAAATAACCGCACATGGGTGTTCTTATTCAATATTTCTGTCACAGGAGCTGGCAAAGGTCTAGTCTCAGGCAAGACTGGGGCTCATTTTAATATGCATTGCATTCTTAATTTCTTTTAAAGTTATTATTAACTTATTCCATTTACAAAATCAAATTAAAAGACCTTTAACTGAAGAATTACTATTTCTTGTATAATGTAATTTGATTTTTTCCCCTCCAAATTTCGAATTACTTTATTCCTGTTCTTTTTTTTTTTAATAATTTGCATAATCTACAACTCTTTCAGGACTTTCTTACTTTGCATAAATCAATTTCACTTCTTGTTCACTTCATCACTTTCAAGGGGATTCTCTTCTGCTTTACTGGACTTAAATTAATCCTCTGGAGAAAGTAGTGTCATGACACGGCCAGCATCAAAATCTGCATAATGAAAGCAATTTTTTCCATTTAAATTGGCACTCAAGAATATCACTGCTCATTAGCAGACTTTAGATCTTTTATTTCATTTTAAGTGAGAAGGACAAGCATTCTTTCCCTAATATGAATTTCTTGCATAAGAATTTGTTTAAAGACCTTTAAATTTATTGCAGTGTAAGTTACTTGCCTAAATACCTTCAAAAAAAAAAAAACAGCCTGTGTGATTTGTAGAGTATTAACACTGCTAGAAAGACTACCAGAATTTTCAGGCTTGATCAGAGTGGTGGTCTGTCTCATCTGGCTTCTCTCTGGGGTTAAAACTGATCTGAGAAGATGGCTGAATAATGGATGGATGTGGAATCACTCACGATGAAAGGGAAATTTCTGATTAATTCCAGGCACCCAGCAAATGCTTTTGCTGGTGATGATCTTAGATGAAGCTTAATACGAAATGTGTACTGAAACTTTGAACTGAGAAAAGCACTCAGTGTAACAGAAGGAAAGCTTCAGAAAAAAAAATTTAAAATAAAAAATAAAAGCTCTTAGCCTGGAAAGGGCTGAGATTCAAAATCTGTGTTCCTTGCCTCTTCGGAACCAGCACACAGCTGCAAAAGCAGCCACATCTGTTTTGCTAGAAGTCTCCAAGGCTAGTTAGCCTTCCAGGGTAGGTGCCCTCACACTTTCCCCACAGTCTGCAGGCTTTATCATTAATAATTCTGCATTTATCTTTCACAGTTTCAAAAGAAATATCAGTGTTTGGGGGAGGAAGGGCCCTCGCTGCCCTTGGGCCGGTGACACAGCTGCGGGATGGTGCAGGCTGAGCTCCTCGTGTGCCTGTAGCTCCTCTCAGGCTGCAGAGCCCGGGGCTGCCCACGGCTGGCTGGTGTCCGTGGGCTCGCTTCAGGCTCCGACACGCCTGTCGTGCTCCACTCAGCTCACTCCTCCCCAGACAATGCTGCTGCTCAGTGGTTGCAGGCAATCTGGGCTCCACACTGACCTTTTCCATTCCGCCCTGTCACAGCTCCTCGCAAAATAAATGTATTACTAGGTTTGGTCCAGTTGTCAAAAAGAACGTTCTCTTTCTTTTTAAGATGAAGATTATTTTCCTTACTTCACCTGCAATTCATTGTTTCCATTTGAATATTTTACAGGATCAAGTAGCAATGATATCTGCTTGCCTTTTGTTAAGTTCTCTGTGTTATGAATGAGCTGTTGCTTTTGTCTGCTAAATACAATGATAAAGAGCATTTAAAGTCTCAGAAGAAAGTGTTGGTGCACCTATTTCTCCTGCAGAAACGTTTGTTTTCCAGTCATTCACTATTTCATTGTCATTGCTATGATGTAAAAGTAACACAACAGAATAATTTGAACACGGGGAGCCTCTGATAAGAAAATATGTGTTTCAGAAATAGCATTGAAGGTTATATTTAATTTGGTAACATTTGTGAAAGACTTTTTAAAAATTATTTTCCTAGTTAGTATGTATTATTCCAAAATACATGCCTTTGATTTTAGAAATTGTCAGAGGAAATGAATAATTTTCCCATAATTTTTAAGTGTCTTGTCTGTCTTACATATTCAGTGCCAAATAAAAGATTGCATTTTTGCAAAATCTATTTATGCTAAAATCTGAAAACGATTTACATGCTAGAAAAGTGGAAGACATGGTGATTTTTTTTATTGCAAGACATTAAAAACAAAACTTCTGTCTGACATATTTCAAGGTACACACTTCTGGTTTTTCTTCCATCAGTCTTCCCCTAATTCTCTGATCTACTGTGAAATAAACATAAAAGCAAAGAAACCACTTTTGATCCTGGATTAGCATTATTTTCTAGTTCATTTATCAATGTTTTTCAAATGAGATACCTTGGCTGGTCAGATGTATAACTGCATAGAATTGATTATTTTTGAAAAATGTATCCTATTTATCCCAGTATCTTTTGAGAGCTGCATTTGCGAAGGCACTCACATTTTCTGCACTCATTCATGGACAAGATGCCTAGAGCTGGGTCAAGAGCAGAAGAGTGGGGATAGTGACAGCCCATCATTTGGACATTGGGAGGGTGGAGAGGGGGAAGCTGAGTTTGGTTCCTTCACCCTGCATTGTTTCAAAGCTTATGTTGCAGTTGCTGGATGAAATGGACAGTGCATGGTGTAACTTGGACCTAAATCTTCCATTTCCTTGGTGACTTGGTGACTGTCCCCTTGACAGGAGGGGAGGCACATTCTATAGAGAGGCAGCAACCTTGCTCAGCCCTTCGGACAAGTGTTGGTAAAAAATTTTGTATGCTGCATAGCACTGACCTGTGGATAGAGCCACCTGCCAAAGAGAGGTTGCTCTCTGAGCAGCATTTTCTTTCTGTCAGCCTTGAGCATCCTCCTGCTGACAAGATTATCACTAGGTGCTCTGGGCCCAGGCTGCTCTTTCCTTAGCCCCTAACCTTCTCCAAGCCTTGTAGAACAGGGCTGGTGGTTCCCCTTCATGTTTCTACTTGAAATATTGAATGTCTCTGGCCGGGAATTTCTTTTCCTTCTACCAGCCCTTAGGTTTTCAGCCAGAAGAAAACTATTTGACCATTTTATGCCATTGTGAAGATCAGAACCCTTAGGATGCAGGAAGGACATTGTACTGCAAAATCCTAGTGCAAAAAAGTTACAGACCTAGTAGAGCTGGAGCTCTTCTGGTCAGGATGGAAACTCCTTTTCTCCCTGAAGTCAGCTGATCATACCAGTTGGAAGCCAGAGAAAGATCCTGCTACACAGCAGCCAACTATGTCAGACTCCAAAATTGTTTTCCTTCTATTTGTATTATGTTTTCAAATACAAACAGCAAGCATGCTCTCTATCCCAGGAGTTTTCACTCTAATGGGTTGTTAATGAGCTATCAATTACTTATGCAAAAGGAAATACACACATACAAACACATATAATACTATTCCTTAGCTGAAGTTTTTATGTGTTTAAATGCTGGGGGCTTTACCTTCCTCACCTGGGTCACGAGCCCTCCATACATCTTCTCTGTCATCACTCTATTACAAGGTCTAGCATGCAACACTTCAAGAAAGACTGTATATCTGAGGATCGTGGGCTCATGCTCTAATCTTATGCAGCATTGGCAGTTTCCTGGGTAAGTTGATATGTAGCACTTCTATGCTATCGAGCAGTCCCAGTGTATTAATCAATCCTCAAGCCCTCTTGTGAAGCTCACTAGCTGTTAATCTTATTTCTAGAGGCACTGTCTCCTTCTTGGCTGAGGATTCTTGAATTACAATGGCTAAAAAGCATTTCTGTCCATTCACAAGAGGACCAGAAGCTAAACTTTCTCCCATCCAGCCTTTGTCATTCACACAGTGAGGACTGATCATTGTCGTGAGCTTGACCTCGTAATGAGACCAGTGACCTTGAAGGTGGCACAGGCAATACAAATCCTCTTGTTCACCCCAAGTTTAGAAGCTGTTTGCCTGAGTCCTTTGATCAGCTTCCTCATGAATGAGGAGCCCCCAGCAAGACCTGCCTGAACCACTTAAGTCACTCCCTCCCATATGGCGCAGAGGAATCATTTGTGTGGCCCAGGAGGATCAGGACACAGATCACTAAGCTCAGTCCTTGGGCTGCTATGGATCCTTTTCTTTCCTCAGGCTCCTCTCCTACATTTCTTGGCATATTCCACTCCCCATTAACCCTGTAGTTGGCCCCAGGGTAGCCTCCAGCTTGGGGACCAACATCCTCCTACCACCCAGTTTGCCTTCCCTGGCCCATCTCCTTCACTGCTGCCTGCCAGAGCTCCCTAAGCACAGGCTGGGCTGCCTGAGCAGAGCAGCACACAGAGGTGCTTGAAGTGAAAGTAAAAACCAACAGTAAAACAGGATAGAAAGCAATGTAAAAATGTAAAGAAATGTAAAAGTGTTAAACAGTATAGAAGGAGATTTTTATTTTTAAAACACATTGCTTATTCCTGTCTATGTGTGTGCATGTATACATATTTGTGTGTGTGGCTCAACCATGTCCAGCAAGCTTAACATGCTAGAATTATGCAGGCTGCTAAGGGTTAAAGTATTTATGAACTTGTTAAGAGATGGGAACATTATGCACTGTTCACAATGTTTAATTTTAACTGCCACGCTAGAGAGAATCTTTGATTGCATTATCAGATTATTCTCATTGAATGTTAGTTGTTGTATCTTTTTTTTTTTTGACAGCGCTATTTCTGTGTTAGAAAATATATTCCTCCTAATTGACTGGAAATGGAGGATATTAATTAGCTAGGCTTTTCATGCAGAGGATTCCAGCTGCTGGAATCCTCAGCCTGTATAGGGTTAAATGTCAGTCTGGAAGATTAATGACTTAACTGAAAACATTTTGTCACAGGTACAGAAAATAAATCCTCTTCTCAGATAGCCACAGACCGTGTGTGCCACTGAGGAAGGGAACTGTGCAAACCAATAAAACCTGACTGCTCCTGCACCAGCAAACAGCAGCGATAAGACAAAAATCATTATGAGGATCAAAGTCACTGAGCTCCTTGCCTAGCACTGATGCTGCAGGGCTGAAATACGAGGTGTGCTGCCTTCCTGGGGTGACATTCTCCACAGAAGCTCAGAGTCTATGTCTGCATTTGGCTTTCTCAGCACAGGAAAGGAGGGATATGTGCTTTCATGCCAGGTTTTTGTGCATGAGAATATCCTGTGCTGCTGCACAACCAGCTCTGAATTAAGCCTTAGATGTCTGGTTTTTTAAATTTCCAATTTCTCCTCCTTCCTTAAAAGTAAAAAATCTTCCCATCATCTTACCTTTCCTCACATGCTTTCCCTTCTTTATATGATTCAACATAGCTGGCTGTGACTATAATGAGATGCAGCCAACAATGCACCTACTGACTGTCAGTGGCATCTATAGAACACGCAGGAGCAAAATGAACAGAAATCTCTCCTGGAGCACAAACATCTAGCAGTGACAAGAACAGTGCCCTGAATACAACACAAATGTTTGGCTGCATGAGTTTTAAGGCTTGCTTGCCCACAGGCAAGGAAATTAGTCTGATGTTTAGATTAGGTTCATGTCTACACACTGTAAGTACGTATTTAGTGGCTTTTTGGCCAGAAATGAAATCAAAGATGCTCAAACTCACAACCTTTAAAATGTTCTCTTTTCCAGGATTAAATCCTTAAGGTTTTAATTGTTAAACAGCCAAAAATTTGTCTTGATGAGGACAGAAAAATATCACTCTTTCATCCACAGAAAAATGCATCTTGGCTGGGTGGGTGACTACTCTAAAGCTACTGCCTCACTCTGAACATTGACATATTCAGGGGAAAAGTATATAAAAATAAATCCTTCAGGGTAAGAAATTACATCATCTTACATTACACTTTTAATTTTTCAATGTGATACTGCTCTGTAATTTTGCAAAAGCAGCTTTCAGTAGTAGGAGCCGCCTTTATTCTGGCGAGATTCCTCAAGAAAAGCCCTGTACACCAATACCACGGACATCTACAAAACACCCACCTACTTCAAAAATATTAATCTGCAAAAATGAGGCACTGAAGAGATAACGTGACAGTTATTTGTACAACTTTAATTTCATCCACTTGCATAACTCTTGTGGCACAGTATTACACAATCTTTCTCACTTGGTCTGCTGCAGTGTGAAGTGCAGAAGAGCAGGTAAGGCACTTTTTGAGCAGGAGGTCAATATTTTATTTTGTTTCCTTTTTTCTTCAGTTTGTAGCCCCAGGCCTTGTCTATTGCAGACTTTTCGAACCAGTTCTGAATAAAGATTTGTCTATTTTTCCCCTGGCATTTTCTTTAGCCTTATTACTACTCCTGAATACTTCAAATACTGGTTTGGTAGCACTTGCAGATACTGCTTCTTTTGGTGGGTGGAGGGTTGAGGCACTGGGAGATGAAGGCCAGGGTGGACCTTCTTTCCCTCAAGCAGCACCCACAGGAGTAGGTTAGCTGTTCAGGGCATGGTGTACTTCAGCCGTGGGTGTTATAATGTCTACAATGGAGGGGAAAAGAAAAGGAAGAGCTCCAAGATCATCCCATAGAAAAAGGTGAAGGTCGGATTCTTGGCAGGAGGCTTAAGTGACTGGACTTTGCAGTGATGAAGGAAAATAATGGAAAGATGATTCAAGAACAGCCAGACTCCAGCTGGCTGCGTTGCGGAGCGCCTGGAGCAGGAGCTCTGCTGGATGCACTGGGGAGCTCCAGGCTAGGCCACATCAGAGGAATTTGACCTGTCCCAGCTCTGGGTATGGTTTTGACTTCCTGAGAATGAAATCTGTGCAAGAAGACTCACCCCAGCACAGCTGCCCATTCCTGTCACAGCTGGAGGGTCTCCTCAGTCAGGTCCCACCAACAGGAGATCTGCACTCCAAGGGGTAAAGGGGCAGCATGACCTTGGGTGGGGAGGGGTCCTGCTGGGACAACTTTGCATCCTAATTTTCCCCTACTGTTCCCTGAAGTAATGAGCTGCAGGAAGGAATTTTCCTTTTATAGAAAGTTACACAAAGGAACTATGCAAGTTCTTTGGTTCTGCCTTTGCATCCCAAAATATACAACTTTCTTCTTGATATTGTATGATCTTCATTTACCATACAAAAATAAATTATTTGCAGGAGAATGAGGGCAAGCTGAAAACTTATTTATCATCCAACCATTCTAATGTGGTTGATGATCAAACAACCTGTGAAGCTGAGATAATTTTCTTCATCTTCAAGTAGCCACTGGAAAGCCTCATTACATGCCTGAAGTTGCATTGCTTAGCAACAACATTTCAGAAATTCAAGTTATCAGCATGATCACTAATAAGACGGTAAGCTGCAAAAGAATCCTGAATAAACTAGATTCATTTGCATTTCAAAATAAATGGGAGTAAATGTCAGATTGTGTTCTGGAGTATATGAACTCTTCTTAGCACAGATACATTGTGTTTACTCAAGCATTTGTACAATAGAGACAAATGTGAAATGTTTCTAAAATTTCATAAATGCAGGATGTCTGTGGGTTCCAGATATTTTACTACTCCTCAACTGTTAGCTTAAGCTAAAGAAGTCTGCTATCAGCAAAACATGCTGTCAAAATGTGGCACAAGGAAGAACAATTAGAAGTATAATTTTCCATGGTAGGACAGGAGTATGAATGTGGATAAATATACAATTAACATGTTGCAGTGTACAGGATCCATTTGAAAGACTCTTTGCTTTATAAAGCCATCATTTTGGGAACACTTTTTTAAATTTTACAGTTCCTCAGGGAAGAAATTTGTTAGATGTCATGAAAAGTTTTCATGGCCTCTGTGTCAAAATGTAGACACTTAAGAGCGGCATGGTTCACAAATCCAGAGTAAATCTGGGATGTTTCTGTAGACCAAGATTTCTGGTAAAACATAGAGAAAACAGATTTGTGGGAGTGCTCAGTGAATGTGAAGTGAACAATAGCTCAAGACTACACTGACATGTTGCCTTTGTCTGACCTGGTCGCAATATTGATCAGCAGCCAAGAACAAAAGCACCTGTCAGTGACCATGAAGCACTTGATTTGAACTTTTTCTAATTCTATCTCCAAAGAATTGATCTTTAAACACTTCTTTCATTAATTCACTCACAGAAACACTATTTGGGGGAGAAACCTTGTTTGCTGCTTTTCCTTTACAGACAAGCCTCATTTACTTTGAGGGCAGAGGAAGACATTGTCTTACCTCCTTGTAGTTAGTAGGCTCCTTCTCTGGTCATCAGTGTATGGATATCCAGGCACTTCCAAAAGATGCCACATCCCATCAGTGTAAAACTCTGGCTGCAGAGGAAGCCTCCCGGCCAGCTTTGACTCACTGCTTCAAAATGCACACACTGAACTAGAGGAGAGGATTTTTTTTTTTCCTAAGAACACCCCTTGGACAAACAAAGTTAGATATTGGAGTTAGATATTTCCTTCTCCATTTTCTTGCAGGAAAAGAACAAGGCTCATCCTCCAGGCTTTGTTTTAGCATTAGTTGCCAGCAAATGAAGACGAATTCCAAGCCAAGTTTTCTGTACTCAAGAGGTGATCCAGTGGAAGAGCTCTTTCCCTGCAAGGGAAGAGCATGTATCCAAATGACAGGCAAACATATCTGAAGGAGAGAAAAACAGTTTGACCTTGCAAAAAAGACAGAGGTGAGGCTGTTTGGGTACTTCAAGAACATGAAGATGCATAGCTAAAATGCCACACTTCTAAGACTATTTTGAAAACATTTTTTGTACAGTAGAGAATTATGGGTTTGCTGTAGTATTCAGATCTTTTCCAACCTAAAGACCTAGTCTACAGCTATCTCACCCTGCAAGCAGATATTGTTTTAATTTTATATTTTAAGAAAGAAAATAAATGCATGTGAAGCGATATTCCACTTTATTTCAATGCCTAAGGCTGGAAATCATTTGGAAAATGCTATAATTTTGAAAACTGTGAAACCTTTTGTATTTTGACACCCACACACAGCACTTCTGGCCTACAAAATAAGGTAAGAATGGAAAATAGCTCATTCTAAGCTTCAGTCATGTTTAATGCTAAAAATAAAACATGTAGACAACCTTATAATTCTTATAAATAATGATTCTAGGGTCCAGAGCAATAAATTTGAAAGCTGTAGTTTATGATAATGCATTCTGCAGTGACAGTAGAAAAATAGGTCATCATTTTGAAAAGGAGAGAAGCTATCTGTCATGTTGAACACACTAACAGGACATTTGAAGTAGTTTCAGAGACAGTTAGTCCAAGATATTGCTCTTCTGACCCCCGTGTCCCCCAGCACAACACATGAGTGAAGAGTTTGTGGTCTTCACTGTGCAGGCAGAGTTACTGCATGTGTCCATCCCAAGGCTTCTTGTATTTGTTGTTAGGAATCTGTCTATCATTACGTCTGTATCACATTAAGCAAACCACATAAGTTTTACTGTAAAACCAAAAAGGCAAAAAAAGGAGGGAAAAAACCAAAACAAAAGAAATATGCTTAAAGAGCAGGAGTGACTGTCCTTAGCTGTGTGAAAGGCACAGTCAGCTGCAAGTTCTTGCAAGGTACAAGCTATCACAGAGCAGTAAATCATGCTTTATCTTTACCCACTTAAACACAGTTGTCCCCATAGGTCTAAATCTGCCACTTTTTTTGGCATGTAATTAACACTTTAGTGGCTGGACTCCAAAAAAACCTGTGGATTTCAGGGAAAAGTATGTTCAGTCTGTACCTCTACTAGCACTAGGTGAAGCTGCTCAAGTCCCCGGCAGAATCTGCTTTTACCTTTGTTTTCAAATCTCAGAAATACATTTATCTCTGCAGGTTTAGGGAGTGGAGGGAGGTTCAGTTCTGCACAACTAGGATGCTGAGTCTGTGCTTTAATAAATATTTGACACAAATCTTTTTCCAGCCGGACAAAGTTTTCTTCACTTAATTTGCTTTCCAAGTAGTCAGTGTCTGATTCAGTGTAGTCTGATGCTTAATTTTTTCTTTGATAATTGATATATATGTCTTCTCCATTTTATCATTAAGTTACAGAAGAGGAATTTACTAAATCTCATCTTATTATAATTTTGTTTCACTTTTTTCCCCTTCCACATCCTTTTTCAGCAGGCAAAATCATCCTCAGACTTCTCTCTGCTTTCAGCCTTGTTTATCATCTTTACTCAGTGTTCCTGGAAGTGCACTGCTTATTCAGTATCTCAGGAATAGTCTACTTCTTCACTGATCTCTGCATAAACTCACAGTAATTGGCCTCCAGCAGCAAATTTAAGAAGTTTGTTGAAAATCTTGAATTTCAACACCAATTTTGAAATAAAAAGGTTAGTAGCAAAGTCAAGTAATAACAATTTGTTACAAAAGTAAGTAAACTGATTTGCCTTTAGCTGACTTTGCATCAAATAGATGCCTATAAAAGGTCCAATAATAAATATGCATCATAAAAGTTGTTCTTGAAACATGGAAAAGGACACTTCTGACCAAAAAAGAAGGGCCTCTGCTCACCAGCACTGAATATCTAAAGGTTGGTTGTCTCAGTCAGTACCTGGGATTTTGCTTGTGTGTAGCCTTGAGCAAAGAGCACTTCCAGAGGACGATTCACTGCCCTAGTCCCAGATGTTTCTTTTCTGTAGCAGCAGTGTCTGCACTCCTCCTTGAAAAGAAATGGCTGATGTCTGTTCCATTCATTCCATTAGCTCCTTCTGTGTAAAGGTATGTATTAAGAGTCCAAAGATATTCTCACAAAGCTCGCCTGGCAGGAATTCCAATCAAATTTATAGAGGTGATACAGCTGAAAAGAGAGGCCCATCATACAGTGGGACTGTGCTATGCCTGAGTTATGCTCCTGGTTAACCCTGAGGATCCTGGTGGATAAAAGGCTGGACATGACTTGGCAATGTGCACTCACATTTCCTCCAAGAGGGAAAACAGGCGGGTGCACTGGGTCTTTTATAGTGGGAAAACCCAAAGGAGGAAGGAATTGGAGGAAATAAAGCCCTGAGAGCTGACCTAACAGAGACTTCTGCGTTCTCTCAGTCTAGCAGTGGGAAGGAAACAGGACTTAAGTCTGGGAATTTCCTAACCCCAGGCAGTAAAAGCAGCCTGTTTGCCATTATGGATTTATAGATATATAGATAGGATTTTTCACAGTCATGAAATAAACATTGTGAGATTTCAAACTTCGTAGTATCTGGCATTCAGATGTTCTATAAGAGCAGAATTCATTCCAATTTTTATTAGTTCAGCTTTACTCAGATCTATTTAAATAATATTTACATCAATTTAAAAGTTAAGTTATAGAAATGTTTCTTTACATGTTATAGAACAGAACATGGATACCATAACAGCAGCATAAAAATAAATATTTACTACTTTACATCAACACCATCTCAGTTAGATTGGGAGTGTGTTTACTTAAGTTTGGAACTGGGCGGCTGAGACCAGATATAAAAATCCATCTGGGTTTGGAGGGAGTTGTTATTGATGCCCAAAGAGCTTAACAGGGAATTACCTCATCTTTTTCTCTCAAAAGCTGTACTAGACTGATCCATGGTGAACCTGAAGAGAGCACGCTGCTAGTAATTTTCATTTCAACTGTTTTCTCATGGCTATCTTGTGGTCTGACTAATAGGACCCCCAGGGATTTTGGTGTTACTTCATGGATTTCCCACACAATATGTGGTACAGGTTTGATTTTTTCCAGAGTGCAGATGGTTTTAGTTGTTAATCTCTGCAAATTCCTGCTGACCTCTTGTACGTGCAGGGTTCTCTCCTGAGGAGGTGGTTCAATCTGCCTTGTCTGTCATTCCTCTTGCAGCGCTTGGAAAATGTTTTAATCCATTCTGGAAATCTACTGTTAGTGGTGGGCTCAGTGTCAAGAAAATAATAATCTCCCCCTTGTTTTCTTATGGTTTTTTTTCAAGGAATGTAGTTTCTGGCCAGTAAGAATATTAAAGATTGTGGGGGGAGGTGGTGTGGGGGCGCAAAATTACTTCAGGAAATGTCTAGTTCCTACCTTGTTTCTCTCACAAATAAGCTATACTTTTTCATTTATCTTTTACCATAGACTAGAATTCACTGTTTCTGTATCATTTCTAGACACACTCTTGGGGAGCAGGAGGAGGGAGTGTACTTCCTTTCTCACGAGAAGATATTTCAAGCCTTTAGCTACGAAATTATTATTCAGGTAGTTCCCGAGGATCACTGTCTATCTTCCCGTATTCCCTGGACACGGACAACCTTTTACTATCTCACATGGGAGACTCTTGAGCTCCATCTTCTGGAAAACGTGGGCCAAACTTGTTTTTCCGAGCTGGTTCCGTGAAAGCTGGGTGCGTTTGGGGCAGTGGCCAGCAGAGCGTTGCAGGGCAGATGTGCCCAGGCTCCCACCCAAGGCAAACGCCTCCCTTGAACTCCTTTTCCTGCGGTCCCGAAGGAGAACCAAAGCTTTTGCAAGACATTTGGAAAGTACAGGTACAGTTCCAAGGCAGGTAGCACCCAAGAGATCTCAAAGGGCAAAAAGCCTTTGTGATTATTTGATATTAATGTGTCGCAGCACACGCCACGACATAGTCCATATTTAAGACAGTCATGACACAAAATAATCTAGAGTAGCACCATACCTTGTCAGAAGACTTCAGGCTGTCTGCTCAGACAGAGGACCATCGTGAGCCTCCAAAGGCTGTAAGCCTCTGCAAAACATCAGCCCCTCCTGCTCTCAAGCCCAACCCTTTTACCCCTTATAGCTCATGCACTGCACCTGTGTGCTCTTCATTACAGTCTATGCTCTTCAGCTGTTTTCCACAGCTGAGGCCCACGGGGGATGAGGCTGGATCACAGCCCCGTTCCCAAGTATCATAAATCGGGTACCTACAATTAGCAGTTGTGTCACGGCTGGGTGGAAGTGGCCTTGCACACACATTAGGCTCAGTTTGAACATTGGCATCAGCGGGTTTCACCAAGCCAAATGTGAGCACACATAAATACCTTTAATGGTGCTTTTCAGCCTGTTGGGTGCTTTCTGTGTTTCGACTTCACTGAGGTACAGGTGATTTAAGCATTCCTGGCTGGCACTGACAGGCTGTTTCTCTTTGTTACAGGAGAGGCTGAATCAACACTTCCCATTATGCGCTCGCCTTGATCTCCCTTACTTAGCAACCCGACTTTCTGTGCTGATTTCAAAGCCACACCATCAGCTGTAAGAATTTCCCTTTGTTTCTCCTGGACATCTTCTCCCAGGCCAAAATGAATGCAGCCTCCCTCCAACCCTGCCCCGGGATACCACACAGGTGAGCACTCGGGGCTGAAACGCTGGCAGGAGCTTTGCCACAGCCTGCTCCCTCAGGGACTGCTGCACCATCAGCCCTGGGCCAGAGGGAAGGAGGGGGATCCTCAGCGTGCTCTGGTGCCAGCTGGTTGTTAAAACAGCTCTCGCTGATTCTGTCCCAGAAAGGGATGTTGAAGCAGGACTGTCCTTCTTGTGCGTGTGAGGGCCAAGGTGCAGAGTCAGCCCTCAGGGATTCTCAGGCATCCGAGCGTTGTTGCTCCATGGCGTCGGGTATTTAGGGGTCCTTTGCCCCATGTGTGCTCCATAGGGCCACGGCTGAAGTACTGCATGGAACGCAGGAGCAGCAGTGCAGGGAGCACAGGGCCTGATGGAGAACGAGAAGAACCAGGAGATTTGGTGAAAACTTCTTGTGCTCTTCAGCAACAAACTCAGTCCTCCCCTTGGGGCATGCCTGGAGAAGTGCATTTTCATTGCTATAGTAGTGCCCAGAGGCACCAAAACTTGTAAAGAGCACACCAAAAAGATATGGTTATTGCCCAGAAGAACAAGATGAAAGCTGAATTGATATGGGCATCCTTAAGTGGAGAGAGGTTATGTCCTTAAAAGGATAAACAGGGCTGGTTGAGGCTATTTTGGAAAGGGAAAATTTTTGTTTTAAGTACTTGATTTTCAGGAGAGAAGGGGGCAGGAGGGAAACAATGTCATTAAAAGAAATATATATCCAAAATTCCACTGAATCCAAGAAAAATTTAGGTTATTGTGGGTGTCATGTAATCCAATTTGCTATTCAAACCAGAGTCAGCTTCAAAGTTACATAGGGATCCCAAGGTTGCCTGGGACATTATTTAGTGAAGTGTAACAAATCTTCAGGGTTGCAGAGCCTGCACCCTGGGCCCTGTTTCCAGCATGTGACCCACTCATGGAGACTTCTGTTTTCCCATTTCCCTGATATGTGGATGGAAAGCCCCTTGCTGCATCTTGTGACTGCTATCTCTGGTCCTATCATGGTACATCTCACCCTGTCTGTGTTTCCTCCATGGCCCACTACTAATTTGTAACTCGGTTTCAGAGAGCACTCCTCATTCAGAGGAAAGGAGTGGAGAAGTCTAAGTAGCTGAATAACACTGCAGTGTCATCTTCAAATCTTCTGTTTCCTTTGTCTAACTCTGAAAGAAAAAAAAAAAGGAACCAAAACAAAACAAAGCAGTGCTTTCACTGCCTGAATGTCCACAGCAATAAAATTTCAGCTTACCATCAGCCTCAGATTAATTCAGTAATTTTTACTCTCAACAGCACCATTACAATAGTACGTTGAAGACAACTCCACTCACCAACCTGGGGCAACTAAAGCTCTTCTGATAGAGAGTGCTGATACTAGAAAATGCTCTAGTATTGCCTAGAAAGAGGCAATATTCTATCCCAGAAGAGAAATATCTGGAGTTATGTCTGATGGGTAAAATGAAGAGAGGCTTTCGTGAAGAGTTCATTGACTGCATGGATACCAAAATCTTGTACTGAATAAGTGCTGGATGCCTGCAAAAGAATTAACCCTTTCTGACAAATAATCTCTGCATCACAAATGCCACAAGATTTTCCTCTCAGAGAAGGGAAGGAAAAGAGAAAAAGGAAGTGGGTCTTTACAAATTCTGTCATAATTTGACAGCAAAATTTGACAGGAATTTATTGAAAGTTTTAGGCCCTTACAAGGCAGGGAAAATCAAGTTTGTCTGATTAATAAAGTCCACATGAAGTTTCACTCAGTGGCTTAGGTAAAATTTCTTCACCCAAATCTTAGTTGTTATAAACATTCTTGCTTAACCCTGACTCAGCAATCTGGAGGGTCAGGAACAGTAAAAATAAAACATCTAGACAGGAATCAATTATTTTATAAGATCACAGATATATCTCTCCCCCCTTTTTTTTTTTAATAAATTTACGAAAAAAAGTGAAAAAACTGCAATGTAAAAGAAAATTCCTTTTTTCACTCTTTGTGGCTTTACTGGCCTGGAAGTGCCCTGGGAAGGGCACTGCAGCAGTGATGCCATCCCCTAACACGTGTTTCTTTCAGCTGTGTAGAAGCTGTCTTCCTGACTTCAGACCGTTGTTTCTGAGACAGTTTCTCTTTTGACTACTCATCTCTTTCAATCTCTATCTTTGTTTGCTTTATCTATATTTTTCTCCTTTCTGCTTTACTAGTTTTTGCAGTAAGTGTCCATGCTTTCCAGTACATACATAATTTCAAACAGAGAAAATTTTCAATCCATTCTGTATACCCTAAATCTACTTGAAAAGCATCATGCCTCACTTGAAATCCCATTTTTTGTGACCTTCAGAAGCAACATCAGCAGTTTCAGCTACAATCCTTTTAATTAGTTTTTCTTTGATTAAGACAAATTTATTTCCCAGAGTTATGTGTTTGCACAAAAATGCAAAGTACAGAAAAATTCTAAATCAACAAAATGACACCAGTTTTGAAAATTACCCTCCCTGCAAATATTTATCACTTAAACATCTGTCAGAGCTGTATATCCTAGAAACATTTACACTAAGTTCTTTCTTAATGCAGATGGAAGGGAAGGTGAGAGAGGGAGCTTCGAGGCAAAATTACACAGCATAAGAAACACAATGTAATCAAGTGTCTAAAATATATGGATATTAATTTTGGCTCCTGTTCTTTCATAAATAATGTTCAGGGTTTCCTCTGTTGTTCATTTGCTTTTTTTTAAAGTTTCCTTCCTCTATTGCCTCAGTTCAAGAGGTTCAAGTGAAAAGGGATACTGATAAATTTCTGAACATAATTTTAAATAAAAATAAAATGGATTTTTTTTCCAGGGGAGCCCAGATACCAGCCAAACTCAATATTACTTTTTATATGAAAAATTCCAAAAAATTACGAATTCCAATTCTAAAATTACAAAAATTCCACAAAAATTCAAGAACGTATCTGCACACCTGGGAAGCAGTTGTTGAAGGAGCCAGTGTGTATCAGCTCACCCGAAATGATCCAGCTGGTATCCAGCTGGCACCCATCTCTTTCGGTGAAAACTTTAACTTCAGTCCCTATGGTTAAAATGACAAATGACTAAGAGCTTTCAGCTCACATTGTCAATGCAGTGTGCTCTCAACAAACATCTTGAAAAGAAGGCATTACCCAAGTGTTTAGTCACTGAGAATAGGATTGTCCTAATTGAAGGAAATACTCAAAAGGCCCTCAGGATGTTACCTACTCTTCAAGCTACAACTTGAGATGCTTTTCTGGCCCTTGAGGGGAAGAGCATGTCAGCCAAATGTTTAACATGCTTAAGGAGATTTCTAGGTTTGCTGCAATAAGAACTTAAGAATGGCACTGCTGGGTGAAACTCGAAGTCACTTGACATGTCACCTGCAGCAGGTGACAAGGGAAGACCTGTGTGACAGAATATGGTACCCTCTAGCCTCTGCTTGTATTTGACACCTGAGTTAGAGGTGCTTTCTTTGCGTTTCTTTGAATTTTGGTTCAGAAGTTGAAGGCAGGTTTTAAATTTCACAGTGACCTTAGGCCTGGGAAGGAAATCCAGGTGAGGAAGTTCCTGAATGGCCGAGCTGAGGCACAGCAAGGTCAACAGAACTGCCTCTCTCAAAGCTCACTGTGACTTAAAGGCAAAATGGGACTAGGAAACTGCTGTGCTCTGGCCACAGTATGCATGCCCAGCTAGAGGACAAGACATGGCTGCAAGAAGAAAGGGCATCTTCTGTTGGCATCTGAGTGTCAGCAGGATTATTTTCCAAAAGCATGTTTTTGAAAGCTGAAAGCCACTTTGGACTAGGGCTTTTTCCCAGTATGAAGTGGGAGCACATGGCCAGTTTTCACAGCTTCCTTTTTTTTTGTAGGACAAGTATCTGAGACTTTCTAACACTGCATACAATAGGGATACACCAAACAACAGTCTCCATCCTCCTTTATACCCACAGCAGCCCTTTGATTTTATCAGTGTTGATTTATAATGTTAGAAATTCTAGTGCTGAACCCAGGAATGTCAGACATTTCCCAAGACTCCTTACAGACCCAGCACATTCTCCATAGCTTTGAAATCTGCTACGCTGAGAAATCTTTTATTTTTTTCCCTATATTTTACTATTGCAACCCTTTGTTGACCAAAACTGCATAATAGGTGATCTTGGCTGAGTACTAAACCAGAGGACCTGTAGCAGCAGGACCCAAATCTGGCAGCTCCTTGGAGAAGGAAAATTGCCCAAAGCACTCTGGTGCTTGTGGTTTCAGGCCTGCTGTTGCTCTGGGCAGCAGAAAGGAAGGCACTGTGTTAAGGACAGCCAAGGCTCCAAACAAATTTTTCAAAAATGGTCACTAATGTTTGCTGTCCCAAAAGACCTGAGTTTCTGGAAAAAGAAGCTCAGTGCTTCTTAAAAACTCGTATTTATTTCAGGCTGGGTCCCTGAGAGCATGAATGGGTCTTGGAATTTCATTTCTTGCAAGCAAGGGTTTTTTCGGATGCCGACTCAGCATTGTGCAAAACATAAAAACAGCATTATGTCCTAGTCATGGAAAAAACTTACCTTTAAGGGGTTTTTTTTCCATGTTATTTATTTATGGGAGTGGGGATGGGATGTATTAGATCTGCAGCTTCTCTCAGACAGAAAATTTTTATTCTTTTGTAATTTAAATTTGTTTTATCTCTAAACACCCTATATATACCCGTTCCTACTCACAATTGCTGATAAAAAAATGTGTTACTGAGCAATTTGCTTTGAAACTAGTCCTAGTCTTTTTTCCCTTTTGAGTATCACTAACTTTCATTTTTTGCATGTTTGCAGATTCCGCAGCATAGGATGCCCTCCTGTTGCCCTTCTTTCTGATGTTAAGAAATTTGCTCCATTCCTTTGCAAGTGACTTTCTTCTATCAGCCTGCAAACAACAAAAGAGGCTTTAAGGATGAAAGGAAGAGGAAGCCAGATTCACTTTTTAATAGTCTGGGGACTGGACACTATCCCCTAGAATGGTGGAGCTGGACTGCAAAAGCCTGGAGATGATTGAATTAAGCTCACACATGTAATGTTATGTTCCCACAGGACAGCCCTGGGTGGACTTTCATCATGGGTCTTTTGCTAAAAAGATATAAAACATAATCTGGAATCAATATGATATTATTCTTTCCTTTTCCTGCTTTCCACTTTGCTGGTTTCAGTCTGACAATACCATAACCTTCACAGTGACCTCTGCAGAGATCCTGCTCCCTCTGGAGCAGCAGTGGATGCTCTGCAGCCGTTTGCTTCTTCCCCAAAGTCAGATTACAAAAGTTTCACATCTGAACATTTGTACCTTCTGGTTTATGCTTGTTCTGGTTGGTTTATGCTTTTTTTTTTTTTTCTGAAATACGCAGAATTTTGTGATTTAAAAATGGTACAGATTTAAACCAAAGAATTTAATTTTCTCAGCCCATTATGGGTCAATTTGTTTTCAACAGCCTTCCCAGGATTCCCTCTTTTTAGAGCAGTGCTGGTGCCCTCTATTTTCACATTAACTCTTCAACATTAGCACTTCTTTCTACACAAATGTCTTTTTCTTAAAAAGCTGGAGTTTTGCTTAACATATGATGTACTCTAACATACCAAAACAATTCAAAGTAATTTTCTAAAAAACCCCAATTGCACAACAATTTAGTCTTTGACTCCTCAGACATAATCTTCTTAGACAGATAATCAACTCTATTAATAAGAATACGTTATCACACTGTTTAGGAATATTGTAGTTCTGCTTCAATAGAAGTACAACCTTTATTCACCTCAAGAACTAGGCTAGGCCATTGAAAATAAACATATATTTTTGGGAAGTATTGCTCTAAACATGCCAAAGCAGCAGTATTTATTCAGTATCTGTATACAGTGAAAACTGAAAGTGCAGTATGATCATGCTGCAGTATTCATTTCCTGCATAAAAATAAACTCAGGTCTACAGATCGGAGAGATCAGATGACATTTAATTGATTCCCAATTCAAGAGGTATAATGAGCAAGATAAGCTGACACAATGCCCTCGAGAATAAGACAGTGAACAATTTAAGGTCAAAATAACGTTATGATGGGTCGCTTGTGGGCCTGTTGTCAGATAATATGTTCTGGCCATGGAGATTTGAGTTACCTGAGCCATCTCTTTTACAACCATAATAAAAATGAATAAGAGTAGGTTATGTCTCCCATTCACTGATTTAATGTCAAAGCTGATGCTTTCTGGTGGTGGATGTCTCACTCTAAAAGTCCTGGTGACCTATATTTTCTAGTTGTTAGCTGCTTACAAAACAATAATTGAAGGTGGAATTGATTCTTCCACATCGGACAGCAAAATGCTGAGGACTTCAAGAGGAGATGTTCTCCTTGGGTCAAAGCAAGAGCTGATCCTTTGGGATACAGTAAGACTGGGTCTACCCATGCAAGTTTCCTAAATTTCCCCTTACTTGCTCTTCTGGGTCCTTTGTCCCAGCAGAATTTGGGCACTTCTATCATCTGCCTGGTCTTTCTGGACCAGTGACCTTCACCCTTGAGCTACTGCATAGTAATTCAAAGCAGGTGCTGTCCCTAGGTGATAGAAAGAGGCAGGATGCTTCCATGAAGCATGGAATCACAAAGATTTGCTGTGCCTGTATTTGCAAGCTGCATTAAGCTTTGGGTTCACAGCCAGGGCTGCACTCCTCTCCCGGTCAGTGCAGAAACCGTGGACACAAAGTGACAGGTGACAGCACTGATACTTCCCAGGAATACAGGGCTGGTTCCCTCCCCAGGCACACGGTGTGCTTTCAGAGATGCCAGGGAGAAAGGTGGCAGCCAGAGGCCATGAAGCAGTTTATGTTGCCCTGGTAGTACTGTGGATGTAGTGTGAGGAAATGGAATTCCAGCTCAAAAACATGACAACTCTTTTTTTCATATTTCTCCAGTAAAAATAGATATAATACCCTTACAGGCACTGATACCAATTCTTCAGATGGTGAAAAATGCAAACAACTATCAAGTTTTGCTACAAGCAGACACATCCTTGTTCATTGTACCAAGGTTTGGGATCAGATGTGCAACAAGTTCAGGTGCGTAAAGATGCAGGAGGCTGTTATTGAAAGCAATAGGAACTGACACAGTGATTTGGAATTGTGATTAGAATGGACATAGCTACACTGGTAAACTCTTAAAAACTGGAAAAGATGGGTAAACCTGGCCCACACACCAAAAACAATACCAGAGTGAGCCATAAGGGTTGTAATGGCTCAGACAGATTTTGACAGAGTGTTTGAAGTGGGAGAGCTTTGCCTAAATAGCATTTACACCTTCCCAAAACCTGTTTTAGCTGCATACTGCAGAGGGAAGAAAAAATCTCCTGAAATCTCCAAAACATAAAGCCATTTCCAGGGCTTTATAAGATGCTGTAACAAAATCAACTCATGACATCATGTAAAGAAAGGCCTGAGATAAATCAGTACCTTAAAACAGCCTGTCTGGGGTTTGGGAGCTCTGCATACTTTGAAACATGGCACATCCTCAGATCTGAACACTATGAGAAAGAGTTAATTTTATGAATAAAATGCAAGTGACCCTGAGATTTGTATGCTCTCTTTTTTTCCTACAGCTATCTTTCCGCAGTTTAACACACCTTTTACACTAATGTATTGGTGGCTTGCCAAGGGCTACAAACATCATGTACAAGGAGCTTTCTAAAAGCTTGCAGTTATTTTTCAGAGCTGAAAGTTCCTTTCTTGTGTTGCTATCCTCATAATACAGCTCTGACTTCGCAGGTTTACAGCACAGCAGGGCAGATAGCAAGTGCCGGGAAGCGGGGTAGAGTGCCTGAAGAGCTGAAAGCATTGCTTCTGCTTTATGACTGGGATTGCAGCTTTGCTGCCCACTGACACAGATGTCTACAATTGCTTTTAGCAAGGCTCTAGGAGGTGTTTCATTGATTATCTAGCCCCTCACTTCAAGAAGAAAAGAAGCACTTTTGGTGCTGGAGCGTCCAAAGTGGGACAGTGAAGCTGGTGAAGGATCTAGAGTATAAATCACAAGAGGAGCATTTGAGGAAGCTGGGGTTGTTTAGCCTGGCGAAAAGGAGGCTCGAAAGAAGCCTTAAAGCTCCCTAAAACTACCTGAAAGCAAGGTGTGGTTCAGCCTCTTCTACCAGACAATTAGTGACAGGACAAGAGGAAATGGCCTCAAGCTGTGCCAGGGAGGTTCAGGTCCAACATCAGGAGGAATTTTTTCACAGAAAGTGTTGTCAAGAATTGGAACAGGCTGCTCAGGGAAGTGATGGAGTCACAATCCCTGGAAACATTAAGGAAATAACTGGACACAGCACTCAGTGCTATAGTTTAGTTGGCATGGTGGTGTTTGGTCAAAGGCTGCACTTGACAATCTTAAGGGTCTTTTCCAACCTTAATGATTATGTGATTCTATATTTCTAATCTGATTTATTTTTTAGTCCATACATAGGACAACCTAACAACTCTGAGGAGCTTGGTGCTCAAAGTGACTTCCACTTTCCTGATCCCCTAGAAAACCAGCATTTTACAAACCTGAAAAAGAGCAGAAATTAGGAGCAAGCTTATTTCAGGTTTGTGGTCAGTAGCACACTGCCAGCAGAGGTGTGGCGGAGGTTTCCAAATGTACATGCAAAACTCCCGTGCAGAAAGCTGCTGTCTCTCGTGCCTGCAGGTCTCCATGACCTTCCTCACATGCTGCCCTAGCCTGTGTGCAGTGCAAACAGCTGCAACCACTGCTCCCATCTCTGCACATGCCTTGTGAAGGCAAAACACCCTGTAAGCAGTCTCAACCACAGTAGCAATCATAGGTCTTGCTTCTACTGCAAGAAAAATGGATTAATTTGACCTGGTCACAATAAAAACACAGGATAAATTGGGTAAACACAATCTCGGTGCCTCAGGATTTAAATGCCACTAGCAGTAAAATGAGAGAGAGCAGGAAGCAATAAAACTCAGCGGTATTAAACTCATTATATTGCACAACTGTTGTGGTATTAATGAGCTCATTTTGCACATAGACAATGTGTGCAATGCAGCTGAGCTGGTGTCAGTATAATAAGTTTTATCTTTTTACTCCCATTCCTGTGCACTTTTAAATTCAGACTGGAGATGATGCATAAATTGAAATTTAATTTTCTTTTCTCTTTCAATTGAAAGACATCCCCCAAAAACTCATCTTCCAGCATTGCTGTCACCTCCCACACATTTCACAAAAAGATTCACTATGAATAAAAACACACACATTCACAGTAAGTCAACTATTAATTTATTTTGGAAAAAAAAAAAAAAAGCTTCTTAATGAGGGTAGACTTCTTAATTGGGAGAACTTGAAAGCCTTACTCACAAGAGCTGCAGCTGCAGTGTGAGAGGCTGCTACTGGGAGGGAACCTGTTGTGTGGAGAGGAGCTTCCTCCCGTGTCTGCCCCGGCACGAGGGGATCCTGCAGGATGAGGGAGCCTCCAAGGAAAGAGGCTGGCCTTCAGCAAGTTGTCTTGTCAAGCAGGTTTGAGTCATGTGAGAGCAGAAGGGACATGTAGACCAGTGGAGGCTTTCTGCCCACACAGGAAACGTGGGGTTTTGCAGAGGTGGGGAAGAGGTGACAGGTGGTTTTGGGGAAGGGAGCTGTGGCTGGGCCACAAGGCACTGCCATGAAGGACTCCTTGCTGATGCACTCTCCCTCCTGGGCACAAGCAAGTCAGAGCACTAAGTCAACACAACATTCAGAGGAATTGCTCTGAGCCGGAGGAGGCTGCAGGCTCGCAGAGCAGAGATTGTTGTAGGCAGCCAGCTAAATAAAATGTGGTCAGAAGCAGCTACACGGAGATAATTGCAAGGCAGTGATCATCATCAGACATGCTGTTTTATGCCTCCTGAATATGCTTGCACAGAGAGGCTCATCAGACTGAGCAGGGCTTCAGCAATGAAGCCAAGGGCTTGGAAATGGTCTTGCCATTGCTGGACATTGCCAGTCCTGCAAGTCTGGTGCCACTATCCCTGGTGTTGAAGCAATGGGACAGGCAGTGAGCTAAGCCCACTCCAGAGCTGACAAAGGGTGTGCCAGGGAGCTCCTGAGACAGGCTGCATGAAAGAGATTACAGATGTTTTGATCAGTTAAAACTACTTTAAAATATATAAGCCACCCATAAAATTTGCAAGTTGAGTCTGTGAAAATCCAAGCTTCTGCTGTAAAAGATAGAGAGGACCAGGAGCTGCTCCTGTTGGAATGAGACTGCCAGGGCCTTCTCCAGGGCAGCTTCCCAGACCCTGATGTTTCCTCTCCAACCCTGAAGTTTGTAATCTGACAGCATCTAAGGCAAAACCCTTGGACTCATTTCTGAAACCTTCCCAAGTTTTCCTTTACACCTGAAAGCTGCCAGCTGAATCACAGCAGCCTGGCTCTGCAAGAGACTTTGCAGGGATGAAGTGCTGGAAAAGGACCATGAAAAACTGAAACCTAAGTTGGACTAGGTGTTCTCCAGCCGCCTTCCACCTGAGCAAAATTTTCCTGCTGTTCTGTAATTCTCATCACCATCTTACTCTGTTTTCTTTCAGTGTCACTGTAGTGCCAAGAATCAGGACCAGCACAGCACTTAATTCTGTAAGACACTGTTATTTTCATAATGCCAATATCTTCTCCTAGGGTTCCAATTCCAACAGTGTGACTCATCTCTGACGATAAAAAGAGATTTTATTTGGATGTCAACTTTAAATATTGAAAATTGCAGAATGACTCATGATATCAGTTTAACAAAAACATCTTTACACTGCCAGATTTAGAGAGAGAGCCCCTTAGAAATTCCATTTTCAGACACCTTTGAGCTTGCAAAAACATACTAGGCACCCTACCAACAAAGTGGCAACTTTTGCAGACTTATAGAATATAAAGCCTAATGAGCAGCTTTTAACTTTGATAGCTGGCTCAGAGAGAAATTTTCCATTAGAATCACAACAAACACCTGCAGCCAAGTCGTAAGACATATGTTTTGTTTCAGTTTGTAGCTACTGGGCCTCTAACGTTCACCGAATCATTGAGGCTGGAAATGGCCTCTGAGATCAAGTTCAACCTTTGAATGATCACCATCTTGTCAACTAGACCACAGCATTAAGGGCAACATTCAATCGTTTCTTGAACACCTCCAGGGATGGTGGCTCCATCACCTCCCTGGGCAGCCCATTCCAATGCTTAACCACCATTTCTGTGAGGAAATTTCTTCTGATGTCCAGTCTAAATCTCCACTGGCACAGCTTGAGGCTATGTCCTCTTGTTCTATCACAATTACCTGGGAGAAGAGACCAATCCCCACCTAGCTACAACCTCCTTTCAGGCAGGGAGCAGTAAGGTGCCCCTGGAGCCTCCTTTTCTTCAGGCTAAACAACCCCAGCTCCCATAGCTGCTCCTCACGGGACTTGTGCTCCAGACCCTTCAGCAGTTCCGTTTCCCTTCTCTGAACTCACTCCAGCACATCAATATCTTCCTTGTAGTGAGGGGCCCAGGACTGGACACAGGATTTGAGGTGCTGAGTACAGGGTGACAATCACTCCCCTGCTCTTGCTGGTCAGACTATTTTTGATACCAGTCACTGGCCTTCTTGGCCACCTGTGCACACTGCTGGCTCATGTTTAGCTGGCTGTTAAATAGCACCCCCACTTATACCATAACATAGCATAGTTCATCACGATGAACTGTATCACGAAGCCATTTATGAGTCATGTTTAGTTCCATTAAACATTCCCCCAAGTGTGTTTTCTATATGATCTATCTGTTAGGGTCTCCTGCTATGTGTGGGCTTTTTAGGGGGACAAGGTAGTGTTTTTGCAGGCCAGGAAGATGCGTAGAAAACTGAGAACTGACTGCCTGCACACAGTTGGAGAAAATATAGCATATTAAAGCAGTAAGGCTTGTCAGGGAGATGAAAGAGCCCTGGCATGTGTGTATTCAGCCAGTTACATAGTACAGCAAAAACCTCCAGGCGAACGGTTTCATTAAACATTAATTTGTGAAGCACTTCAAAGTTTAGGCTGAAGCATGCTTCTGTATAATACATGATATTATTTATCATCTAAAAAAGTTGTTTAGGATGCAATTAGGGAATAATCCTACAGCTCTCAGCAGTGATTCAATGGAATTCAAGGAGGTCTCACATCATTTAACACAGACAAACATACAGCAGAGGAAGGGTTTGCAAGTCTTTCTCCCTTTTAATTTGGCAGATCTGAGGGGAAAAAAAGTTGTGGGTTTTAAAGCATGGCCTTTGATTCATTTGCTTGAATATTTCAAGCTTATCAAAGTAGCTTAGCTCATAGAAGACAGGAGCTATTTACACTCATCCATGGTGTGCTGAAAAATGGACAAATAGTAACCTCCACAGCAAAACTGGTTAGAAGGTTTTGCATAGGATGCGCAACAACTCAGCCTTATTCCCCAGTTCCTTCCTCACCCCTGAGCTGGAGCTGCTGTTGTTGCATTAAGTGCTTGGGGGCAGCAAAGAGAACATCTTCCCAAGAAGCAGATGACTGAGGGGGGGCTGCGCCCCCAGAGAAGATGAGAGCATGGAAGCCAGCATGAAATAGAGCACCTGTCCCCGTGCCCCCAGAGCTCCTCCTGCACAAGCACCGCCTGGGCAGCACAGTCCAGCTGGCAATGCACGACAAAGTCTGCCTGCAAGGCAGCTGGTACCTCGGGATCAGCAAAGATCAAAACCATCTGCACCTACCCTCTGATTTTATAGATATACCTATCTCTGAGAAACAGAGAATAAGCATGAATAATAGTGAAACATTATTTCCAACAGTAAAGACAAAAAGACATCATTGTCTTAAACATATGGGACTATTCAGGGCAGTTATGATTTCACATAAAAGCTGAATTCATGAAATACACAGGAAACCAGCAGGTTATATTTTCTTGTCATTTTTGTGAAGTACTTCAGGAAGCATTTACAGATGTGCAAATGTGTAAGAGCATACTCTCTTCTATAAAGAATGACCTTTACTTTACCTTCTACTCGCTTACCAGTCTTCAACTCAGTGCAGCATGCTATGCTGTACAGTTGTTTAGTGTATGTTCATACAAGAAGTCCTAAAAAGCACTGTAATTTCAAGAACTGCTCTGTAGGTCTATTTTCTGTAACAGCTGGATTATTGTCCATGTCCCCAAATTCCCTGCTGTAAAGCAACTATTTCAGAATCTCATCTAGCTCCCTTACTAGATCAACTGCCAGACTCCACTGAAAGAGGAAAAAAAGGGAAATATACAGAAACGTGAATGATTTGTTAATGAGCAGCAGTTACTGTAAAGGGGAGCTCTCACACTGGTGCAACTGACAAATTTTCTGCCATACAGAAAGTCCTAATATTCTCTGCTATTGAAATGGCAAATTAACTGCAGCAAGCCTCTATTGCTGACTATTAAAAACCAGCTGAGGCAGGAGAGCCCAGCAGCACCACCTAACACTGCTCTACAGCCTGCTCCAGCTGAGGTTGGAAGGCATCTCAGAGATGATCTAGTCCTACACTCATCCCCATGCACACATACTGGCTTTGAAGGAGACTCCACAGCCTCTAGAGGCAACCTGCTCCACTGTCTGACCACACTCACAGGAAAAGGTTTTTCTGATGTTTTAACATTCTCCTGTATTTCAATTTATTGCCTCTCAGCTCGCCACTAAACAGCACCAAGAAGAGCCTGGCTGGGTTTACTCCCCCTTCCATCATGCATTTGTGTGTTGGTAAGGCCCCTCCTCAGCATTCTCCAAGTTGAGCAGTTCCAACTCTTAACTTCTCCTTGTACAACAGATGCTCCACTTCCTCATCATCACAGCCTTTTGGTGGACTAGGTTCATTAAATCTGTGTCACTCTTGTACCAAGGAAGGCCAGCTCTCCAGATGTCTCACCAGATCTGAGGAAAGGATTATTGTCCCTGATGTTCCAGCAACAGTGTTCCTAACACAACCTGGGAGACTGCTGCCCTTTGCTGTAGGCTGACTCAAGGTCAGCTTGGCACCATGATTCCCAGCGCATTTTCAAAACTCACCTTAACACAAGCTTCCTCTTTCCCACTCAGCATGGAAATCACTCAGATTGCAGAGGCTTCTTCCACACCACACCCTCACTTCACCCTGCTCCACAACAGGGCTGGCAAGAGGCCCAGCACAGCCCATGGCCCAGGACTGACTCAGCAGCAGGGAGAGGAAGCAAGCTTTTTAGTAGCCCAGAACAAGTTCAGCAAGTTTCCCAGGACTATCAAAGAAATATCTTTACAGTAAATGCTCTACTATGAAAGCTTTCATAAAAGCATTTAAGAAGTTGGAAGTGGCAGATGAAAAATTTGCCCAGTTCTTGCACTACAGAAAGCAATTAAAGGAGAGCACAGAAGAACACAACATTTGAAGTTCTCTACTTCCCCAGAGTGATGTAGTAACATGAATCAGGCTACAGTGCTCCAGCCAAACTTCCTAAAATATTCATGTATCACCATAGCCTGTAGAAAGATTATAGTCTTTTATTGATTTATTGTTTTACAGATTCAGCTTTCAATAATAAAGTTCAATAAATCAAATCCCTAATCATAAAAACTCATTTTACACATTATGTACAGGTACCCAAACATGTGACAGCGATAGCACAGACCTTCACACAGAACAAGCTGGGGAGAGGTGCTAAGGGTAAGGACGTACATTCAGAGATCAAGTCGTGGATATGCACAGTGCTTTTGGCACACCTCACTGAAGATTGCCCACACAGGGACAGTAAAATAATCCCAACTAAGTAATAACATGGATTAGTTCAACCACATTAATTCCAGGAGGAACACTTAATTCACAATTAAACTAACCATCAGAAGAGATTTAAGTTGAATCAAATGCAGCTGAACTAATCATTTTAGTTTTATTAAGCAACCCTCTACAGACAAATTCTAGGCCTTGAGATCTGTTTCCAATATTAAACACATTTTTAGTTGAGATATGCAGAAATTTGAGGACTGATGGAACTCAGGTATGGGAAGTATTCTTTGGCAATTTGATTCAAATATAAAAAAATACATATTTTTAGGGCTAAACTAAGCTTCTCATTACTGCCAGCACCAGAACTGCTTCAGTGACACAGAAACACATATTGAAACATAAACACAACCTTGCATTTTAATGAAACAAAATTCATATTACAGAAGAACGTCAACATTCCAGATACCCTTCAACAAGCTACCCACTCCCCACAAAAAAGCTGAACTTAACACTCAGTGAGAAAACTTGCCCATGTCAATGACAGAGCCCAGGAAACATTGCACAACTGTTCACCTTCTCTGTAATACAGGACCTGGCACACACAAGAGACCAGCTGACAAAGTGTACTCTAAGTATTCCAGCTCCTGTGGAAAGCTATTTTATGTCAAAACCCTTAGTTAATTTATTGACTATCCCTTGCTCTTTTCTGAGAAAAAGTAGACCACAGGTCTGTTTCTGTAACTGCAATCTAACCTTAGGGATGATAAAAAACCACAGCTAAGAGTTTATGCAATCTGCTTTATAACATGACATCAAGCAACAAGTTAAAATACACCATTTCACAATGAGGCAGACATTCATTTAAAATCTGGCAATTCCCTTTTAAAAACAGTTGTTTTCCCTTTTAGTGACATGGCTATCCCAAAGGAGATAAAACCAGGCTCAGTTTGAAGAGTGGGGGGAAAGGGGAAACAGGAAACACTTCCAGAATGGAGCATTCAACAGTTCTGCAGCCTGCAGGGCAGAAGGCTGCAGTATCAAATGTTTGATTCCAGTAATACAGATCTAAATATATTGCTTTGTCCAAATCCAGCCATAAACTTTAATTTTAAACTGCTTCCAAAACAGAAACCTAACTCCAACAGGCCATTCCACGATAAAGACCATTTAGCCAATATATCTACTTAGTTATCTCAGTGCTGAAATACTGTAGGGCAGCTTCACCTTCCTTCTTTGTCCCCTTTGTCTCATTCAAACTTCTAATGCTCAGTTCAGAACAAATAAAAATAATAAAAGGCTTAAGCAGACTCCCTCGCTGGGCACACAAGTACAAGCAGCAAATCACATTTAGCCATGGAAGTTGACTCAGCCCATTTTCAAATCTTTCAGCAAATGATGCCAGAGCCTTTTCCTGCTTGTCACCTTGAGTGAGCATATTATGGGGTGAAGAGGTATACAAACAATACATAGTACTGTTTATGCTTATTCCCAATGGAAAACTGACCTGACACGGCAATGTTGCATTCACTCAGGGCTGCAGGAATACCTTCATTCCACCACTTAAAAAAAAAAAAAAAAGCTGGATAGTGCAACACAGACTGCCTAATGCACTTACCATAGAAGCATCCGCCCCTTTTTATGGAATCATCTCAGTATTTCTAGAACTTAACACCTACAGCTGGCTTAGTCATCCCAGCCAAGTTGCAGTCTCTATTTTCAGTTAACAAAACCAACTTGCCTAGAATTCACATATTACATAGTAAATATATCTGAAGATAAACCATTAGCTCTGAAATGCCTGACCACGAAGAATTAAGAAACAAAGATGGGAGCTCTTTCTTGGTGTTAAGGACCTTCAGGGCACAGACTCCTATTTACATTGTCCTGTATATTTCACAACACTTAATTCTTGCATTTTCATGTTGACACTTGAATGTCAAAGTGAGGGCAATTTAGCTTTGTTTTTAGTAACTGTCTTTTTTCAAACAGGAAATCTGTGAATTCCCCTCCCCATAGATTCTCACACATTCACACAGACTCTCTAGAAAGGTAAGACACTTTATTGAATTTTTTTGATAAATTAAGAAAAGACTATGAACCAGACTTATGGGTCGCAAGTGCTTGTAAACAGACATGAGTTCCTTCCCACAGAAAGCCTGACTCCATGCACTCAGTCCAAAGTCACTTTCCCCAGCGTTGCTCACAGGCTGCATAGTGATGGAGGGCAGAGAAAAAGTCTTCATAGCTGATGTTTAGGTGGGAAGGCAAAGAACTGAGAAAGCAAGTTAGAAACATTAAAATAAGCTTTTATAAACAACACACTATTCATACAGCCACTCAGGAATATCACTAAAATACCACTAAAAGCAAGCTACTGCCTGAGTAACCTTGTGAAGTTGTTCTCAACATGGCTATTGTCATTCAACTCGTAACAACTAAACCAGCCACCCTCTAAACCAAAGGCTCCCATTAGAGTACACAGGGCCCTTCAAATCAGTGAAAAGCTGGAGCAGCACAGGTGTGCCCACACGTTTCAGTGCACTATAAATGTGCTTCAATTTAAGAAGTTCAGCAAATCTAGTCAGTTCAGTTATCACTAGAACTGAAGAGTAATCCATAGGTGCAATCTTCTTGTATTATCCCATTTTCCTTGAATCCTTAGTTTCCCTGTTAGAAACCTGTAAGCCACAAAAATCAATACTGATGTAAGGAATACTGTCAAATAGGACTGGACTACACACTAGGTGGTGTCAGAAGTTGTTCCTTAAACCTGAGGCATGAAGCCTGCTGTTGCCTAGTCAGTGCTAAAAAAAAAATAGTGAATGTTTGACAGGTTTCATTTAATAATTTTAAAATATTCTCAAATCAATCTCCAGACACTTGTTTAGCTAGATCTCCTCTTTTGGCCAGTTCCATAAGTCACATCATAAAGACTTGCTTAGTTTGATATTTTTCATTCCAGTGTGTTTCACAACATTTATAAGCAACTCACATGATTTCTGTCAGTCTGATGTGCCACGGAAGGAATCCTAATGTGCTGTCCACAGGACCAAACTTCAAGACTAAATCAGGATCAGGAAATCCATTTGTACCTGCAGTAACAAGTAACATTAGGTTTTCTTAAATTAATAATAGGATTTGTTTTAGTTCTAAACCCTAAGACATCTGTTTATTCACTAAATGCCTTTTTTTTTTAATGAAGGTCCCAAGGACAAGTTAACAATTAAAAACCCAAGAAGACAGACTGGTCTTGCAACAGCTGAATGACCAACTGAGCAAAAGCTTAGGCAGCCACTGCAGGCCCAGTTGGACTGTTATTTTCATGTCAGGTAGTTTTCAAAGACTTTCTATGGAAGTAACAGGAACAGTTGCACTGTTTTGAGTAACAGCAAACCCTAACAATGCTGTTTCATCTGACTTGTTCTAGTTTTGTCTTGGCAAACTTGATCTTAGTAGCACAGAACATGCTGTACCCTGACTCTACCTACTATAGTCATTACGTAACTATGCGGAGCTGCAGTCAAGTAGAGTAAAAGGACTATTAGCAACAACAAAAAAAAAGCTTAAGGAAGTTCCACTGAAAAACACCTTAGTACTACAAACCATCAAGAAAAAAAAACCAATTTGTTAGATGACTTGTCTCTTTCTCAGTATGAGACTAGACAGAAATTTTAAAACCAACTCACTATAAAATTTCAAAGACACTGCTGCAGCTGACATCTTTCTGGTTAGATGAGAGAGGAAGAACAGGGAAGTGTGTCTTTTTCTGTTACTATGTGGACAACCTGACCCATTCCAGGGCAGAGCTAGATAATATTGATGAATTCCACTAAGTGCCCACACTCTTACTACCTATACCTTAAAACCCCAGCTAGTCATTTCCCTTGTAAGGGCATCTTACTTATCTTCTGAGGCTGAAGACAATTAGTGACCAAACACCACTGCCTCTGTTTCCCTTCCATATACTTCTGCAGTGCCTAAGCTACTCCAGGCTAAAATTGACAGACAGGAAATAGGCTTAGAATGAGCAGTCTGAGTCCAGCTTTCCCTGCTAATTCTAGCAAGTTGATTAGAGCAACATGTGAAAACCAGTAGAGCACCCCAAGGGGACCCAAGAAGCTAAACTGTTCCTCTTGCACCTACCTAGCTCATCTGAAAAGCATTCCAGCAGTCATAACCCTATTTTGCTATAATGCTGCAATTAGTCATGATTATTGCAGGTAATTTCTCGTCACCCCTTCCACTATCCACCAATTCTGCAGGTTAAGTGCAAGAGTGCTTATACTGGGCAATGACTACCTTTAGCAGATATAGTTTAATACAGCCTACTTGTTCAAAACTTCCAATGCAATTTCTCAATTCTTTTCTCATTTGCTTAAATAATAAAAAACCACTACACAAAAGCAGTCAAGAGCCTTTTACAATTTTCAGATTAGTTGTAGAGGAACTTAACTTCGGGAATAACAGAAAAGGAAGCTAAGGTCAGATTTTGCTCCACTCAGGTTTTGAAACTGAAGCTGGAGATTTTTCAAAAAGTTCACATCCTCCCTCCCCACTGAATTACCACAACAGTGATGATACCTTTTATCAGAGGTAAAGAAGCTATTTTCCCCAAGCATGTGCATTTCTAAGGAAGGATGAAGTTTTTAGATAGGAGTGTCTTATGCCACAGTCCAAATCTTCTCATAGTTAAGAAAAAAAATTGCAAAGCAAAAGCTTAGGTGTTCAGAAGCTAGCACATTAGTATGAAAGAGCTTTGCAGGGAAACAGTGAATACTTAGAAGTGGGGACTTTGGAGGAAGTGTACAGCTTTACTCATCAGCTGACTCAGTAGCTGAGTACTCCTCAGCTGGTACAGCAGCAGGATCTTCAACACTGCAATGGCTTTTCAAACAGGAAAAGACTTCAGAGATGCCAGTTAATGCTAACATTTCCTTCTGGTTCCTATCTGAAGGAAAATGAAAATGCACACTGTAGTATTACTCTCAGAACAGCCTCCTAAAAAACACAGTACTGTGCTTTCCACTCTGCATCCATTTCTCTACCTAAACGTAGCAGTGCTACAAATAGTTTACATGTGGAAGATCCCTCAGAACTGCTAGAGTTACAGCAGTCAAGTTTAGCACACACAAGATACAAGGATTTGGGAGGAAACTTTAAAAAACAAAAGAGGCCAAAAGACTTGCACACTTTAAGGATGGAAATCTGGAAACATCCCTTCTAGGTCAGGAGTTCTGCAAGGGGAACATGAAGGAATTTTAGAGCTGATAACTCTATCCTTCTCTTCTCCACATACATTTTACATGGCAACTTGAGCAGCCTTAATCGATAGTCATGTTCCTTGCTGGAAGGCAAACAGACAGCAAGCAGAGACAATATTAAAATGCAGCTGGCATCTACTTTTCTGACAACAAGCTGGTTAGCTGAGGCATTGCTCAAAAGAAAGTACTCTTACACTGCAGAAAAGCTGTAAGAATTAAGTGCATGACTGAATTAAGAATGAAAAAAGCCACATGACAAGCTAGAATCATACCATTTTAGGACTAGGCTTCAATAACTGCACCCTAAACATGAACACAAATTAAAAACTACATTAACAGGTATTTAAATAAAAATGTAAAATCCCAGAGATTTACATAAGACACCATGAATGCAAACTCTAACAATACAACTGCTCAAGTATTGCTTTTCAGAACATGCTCTCAAATCAGTAATGCACAGATGCTTACTTTCAGTACTGTTCCATTAAAAATGCACACAAACTATATTTGCCTACAAGTAAAACAAAGTTTAAAAAGCTGCTGCTAAATAAGTAATGAAAGAATACTTCACCTCCAACAATGTCCTAAACATTAAGTAAACAAATTAATAAGTAGGACCAGTTACAGATATTATCCTTAATTATTAGCCACATACATGAAGCAGCCTGTTTCCAAGTTCATAGTTTTGACAGATTAGATCTCTCTCTCTGTGCTCAGCTAGCATGCAATACTTCAAAAATAAATCCACTTATTTTAAGATTTGACCTAACACTTTTAATATATCCAGACACAAGATTTCAAAGTTTGAAAAGCTCCAGTTAAGTATCACTGGCCAAAGTACACACAACAGGTAACAACTGTCACCGGTTCTCCATTAAATTAGGGACTGCTCTGAAGGAATAATTGTTAATTTCCTTTAATTGCCTTTGGGGCATAACAGAATAAACGTCCGAAGTTCTTCATGTGCCTTATTAAATACATTTAATAGTTCCATCATAGGACGATGCTGACAACAGGGATGGAATTCTGTTTGAAGCTATGTGGCCAAATTGTCATGGAACTTGCAGAACAATTCAGCTGATCTCCAACATGAAAAAGAAGAAATCACTCTCTAAAGTCCCATTAATGAGAACCACACTACAACAACGTGCCCAAAGGCATCCAAGTTCAAGTGTGCAATCTGAAACCTGAACCCTGCCAAGCTAATTACAGCTGCAATTAACATGCATGGATCACCTAGGCAAGCTGAGCAACTCATTACAGCTCCATAGTACCACTGGAAAAGTGGATGCTAATTCTAAACTTCTGCTCTCAGGTGTGGCATTAGGGCAGTCCTGCCATTTTCACAGCTATTGCATGTAGCCACACATCTTAGTGCAGAGTCAGTAACCTGCATGAATAAGTAATGAAGACAATGAAGCTAGTGTGGGTTACAGAGCAGCAAGAGAACAGCAAGTGCTCTATCATTTGCACTCAGGGTAGTAATCAGGCAGCATGAACAGCTTTAATCACTGTAACCAGATCTGGAAAAGACTCTGCCCATCCATGTTTGCAGTTTGCAACTTGCAGGAAGTTAACCTAAATTAGAACGGTCTAGTTTTAGGTAATCCCAACAGTACTTTTTTCAGAAAGTTCGCTGCAGAACATACCACAGATGCTGTAAACTCTGAAAAGCCAAAACTCTGCAATATTCTGCTCTTAATATTTCTGCTAAAGAATTTTTCTGCTTAAAAAAAAAAAAAAAACCAGATCAAAAGGCAATAAACAAATAAGAAATTTTTAACAGAAGCCTAAAAGCAATAATCATAATTTACTCTGATAGACTAAGCATCAAGGTGCATACATTCCAAGCAATGAGTACACTAGTAAACAAATTGTTATGAATTGAGTACTCTTTCCCCTCCATATTATACTTACTACTTAATAAGTTGTCTAACATATTCACATCCAGGTCTGAATGTGTTCTTTGCTGCTGTGCTACCAAGTGACAGAAGTTCTGAGCAGCTTTGACTATGTCTGCTTTTCCATCTTCCGGAGACAGCACCTTCAATGTAGATTGGCAATTTAAAACTGAAAGTACAAAACATAGTTTAAAAGCAACAGAAACATAATTGTTTTGCATGTGCTTTAGATAGTCACAGATACAGTTGAAAGTAACTTGTAGTTTAATTCCTATATTACAACTAGTCACAAATATACCTCACCTATCTCTTAGAGAAGTGGGTAAGAGTTTTCTGGATTTGCTGTATTACTAAAACACAAGCTTAAGACAACTATGACAAGTCATGTGAGAAGGGGCTTAATTCACAGTCATGAAATGTATCTTTGCAGGAAATTTGGACTGGTTCTTACACTGTCAGACAAAGCACTGAGAAGAAAAGTGCTTGGAAAGTAACTTAAGGGGTTCAAGGAAATTAAAAAAATCCCAACTAATTTCTACCCTAGAAGAGGAAAGTGTTTAACAGTTACTGTGTACATTCATAATGATTAATCTGGGGGCCTCCCTCAATCTGATCACAGCATCTCGATGTAAGAGCTACAATAAGGATCTAAGATTGCTACATTGAAGCTTAGAACAAGATAATAATCCAGAATTCATCTGTAATTATGTCTATGACTTAAGAGGACATTTCACAACAATAATTATCATACTACATGACTCGCATCATTGTCAGTAGCAGTAAGGTACCTAAGAGGTAAACTTGCCAAGGAAGCTGAAGGCTGGAGATGGTGCAGTATACTGGCTTGAAGTTAAGTGGGTTAAATACCAAAGTGTCAACATTTTAGGCTGATACCAAACTTATGATAATTATAACCAGATACTTAAAAATGTTTCATAAAACTGCAGAACCTGACTGCAAAGGATCACAAAGCAGAGTCAAGATTCATAAGAACACCTAAAACCCCTCAATTCATCTATCCAAAGCCACCAAAATGAAAATAATTGTTCCTTAATACTGCTTGATTTGCAAATTCGCATCAGATGTCCTACATTAAAAAATATTTAACAGTATCCCTAAATATAATACATGCAATTTTGTTTTTCAGAAGTGAAAAACTGCAGATAATAATAAACTGCATAGATGTCAGTTTGTTCAGCTGAAAACATGAAGAATCTGATCTGAGTGTGAAGCCTCCTAAAAAAGAATGAAGAATTTAAAAAGAGAACGGAAAACACCTCTGCTTTTCACAGTTTCCAGCATAAAAGGTTCCTGAGATTTAAACGCACTCTTCCCATCAGCAAGTCTGAGAAGTCTTTCAGTAGTTTGTTTAGTGAACACAAATATCCCAACTGAGGTAAGTGTAGCTAAGTATGCTGGAGTTTAAGACATTAATAGCCTGTCTACCCCATTTTCTGCTGGTTATTTCAACCTTCACAGGAAGAAAAAAATAGCATGAAATCTGAGTCCTTCTACATAAATTCTAGCATCTTAGGCTAAGTTGTTCATAAGACAAGTTCACGTTACAATATTATACTTAACAAAATCCTTTGTACCAGTTTTCCAGTGTAATCTGGTCAGCTCTCAGAGGGGAGGCAAAACTTGCAAGCAGCATTTTAAATGCAGCTAGATGTACCGCAACTTGCCCAGTCTTTTCTTAAGTCTTTGAACTATGATGATCTTAAAACATAAGGGTTGTTTAGGTAATTTTTTACAAGACCTACTTAAATATTATGAGCTGTAGTTAAGAGAGCTGTATCAGCCCATCTCTTTAAGACAAAGGCCTGATTCAAGTATGTGCCTGTGATTTATTATATTTCAAACAGACTTCTAGCATTTGTCTTAGGCAGCAAATGAGTAAATGAGTACTTACAGTAGATAGTACTGTATAAGGAACATCAACCTTGAAACCTACTACTGCTTTCCACATCTAACTACGTGCAAAAGCTATTATTACCAAATTTATTTTTTTAATTTGTGCCCTTTACCTTCCTGATGGCATTATACCTTGCCATGACAACCAGCAATCTTGCTCTTTCCCTTTCTCCTTCCCACTTTGAGGTGTATGTTTCGCAAGACAGAAGCACACACATTGTTAACTTGACATCAGACCCCTTCCACTTTAGCACTTCTTCAACTCTCAGCAAAAAAATTTGTTTCACTGAAACAGTGGAGAGTGAAGGCACACTGATGCATTGACAGGGTTGTGGCACAATAGTCAGGCTGAAGGAAAGATCAGACCACCCAGTAATGATTACTACAGCAAAGAGAGAGCAATGCTTTGCTATTAATTAAGAACAAATAACCACAATGGAAGTTTAATACTAGCCCAAGAAGGTTGCATGTTTTCTGCTAATCAGTTCTTAATGAAGAAAAAGGTCACTGTGCATAGGAATGTGTTTAAGTAAAAGCAGATTTATGATTGATATACAGGTCTTTAGAGGCATACCAAGCCACTCTTGCAGTTCATCTTACCTTGACCAGTTTTGCTGTGATTTGCAAATTCCACGGTGTACTTGGAGCAATCTAGTCCCAAGAGTTCTTGCTGCTGTTTTAAAATTTCATCCATCAATCTTGAATTATTCCTCTTGAAAATACCTTTAAAAAAAAAAGGCTGTATATCAGCCAACTCCTATAAAGGGTGTTACAAAATAAATCTGACATTAGGCAAAAAGAAAAAATTAGTCAGAGCTGGTTTTAGACTGGAGTTCACAAGTGTGGGTAAGAATTCAAAGCGAATGCTACTGCACATGACTAATTTGAGTGACTTTGGAAAGACAACTCATGTGCTTTTGTTCTTCTTTCACCCAGCCTGATTTAAGCAGCATGTTGCAACTGCGTAAGGGATAGCTTAAGACTTATTTCATTGTCCTTAGTAAGCTAGAAATAGAGAAAGCAATAATCAGGAAAGAACAACCAAGTCAGATTAACACCAAATTTCTTTAATGCTCACACTGCTTAAGTCTGCGACCACTTACTGCCACATCCCTAAGGCGGCAGGCTAACAAAGCAAGTCACTGCTAAATCAGCATTTCAGGTCTCAGTAACTGTCCACTCTTAAGCCATCCAATAGCACGCATTTCCTAGTAAGAGAATTTCACAAGCTGTATGTCTCAAGGAGTTCATGCAGTCCCCAAGGCCTTTTTATACTTACATATTTAAAGCAGACACAATTTGAATGCTGGAAATCACAAAAGCCTGCTTCAAACATACTTGGGTTCCTGTATTAAAATTAATTCTAGCTTTCGAGAAACGTAACTCGATTGTTTCTAATTAAATGCCACAGCAAAAACTAAATGTTATGGCTTAAATATTTACAATCCAAAGGCATGGCTAGGCATGTTCACTCAGGAACTGGATAATGCTTTTATCACAGGGTATTCAGAGGTTTTTACTGAGCTTCACTCAGAAACCTTATACCAAACACTTGTATTGACCAGTCTAAAAATGCCCACACGCTAATCTTACAATGTAAACAGTGCAAAAGACAACGTAAGACATGTAATTTTATGATCAGGCTTAGGATTCAGCACCACAACCTGACTATAGGATCTGGAACTGCTACAACAGTTCCCACATTGATCAAACAATATATAAGCACTGATTAAGACCATAATACACTAGGAGCTAGCTTGCAATATGCAGTGATACAATACATTTATTCAGTATGCTAGCCTTTAGGCCTAATGAATTAGAACTTTTCTACAGGCTACATTAGAGGTTTTAATAGGTGGCTAAGTATCTGTTTTTCCTATAATCCTGGATACTTCCTGTAACAAAACCAAATTTCATTATAGAAGTGTTAGTGATGCTTATAATTGATTTCACGTGTTTACAGAAAAGCAAGTTGTGGTAAGGCACAAACCTCTACAGAAATAAGTGTGTTAGAATACCTCTGCTAAGTTTAAACTGAAGTTAAATTGTTGCTCTTAGTGCTCCCACTTTCTAGTGTATACTTATACATAACAGAACTTGAGAATGGAGCTTTAAATAATAGTGTTTGATACAACTCTGCTTGGCTTAGTGTGTTTTGTGCTGGGGTTAGCACAGATCGTCTTCCTTACTCCCGAGGTCAGCAGCAGTGCAGCCACTGCAATTGCTAATCCTGCACCCTCTTCAAGGAAGATCTGTACAATCTGCGCCTCACCTTTAAGAGTCACTTGACTTCCATACACTTTTAGATATGAGAAATAAAACTATGTTCAATATCCAGTGACATGTGACATAATTAGGAAAGGCTCCCAATATGGGAAATAAGCTGCTGCTTTTCTTCACTTTTCCCACCCAACACTAATGATATCAAATCCTTTCTTGTGGAAGGTTTTTGCCTATTCCTGTCAAAGACTGGAAGAACTAATTTAAGACTCCACACTCCAGCTCTAAAATAAATTAAGACATTGAGGACAATAGGTAGAAGAACTGACCAAGGTGTTTGCTTCTCAGTAAAAAGAGACATCAGATAATGGAATTGGTCCAGCTCCAAAGTGAAGACCCTTAACACACACAACAGATACAGAAGACTTGCTAAATAAATGTGTTCTCAAGATTTATCTGAGTATCACCCTTCTATCCTGCCCATTTATCTCACCCGCCCCCTCAGTTGCTCAAACTTGGGGACTGCATGGCTCTTGGAATAGCTGTTTAACAAATGGGAAGCAACTGTAGTTGTATCATGTAGTTGCAGTATGCCTTCCTTGGAAAGGCCTCCACACCTAAATTCCAACTGATCCATCAACCTTGACACATACAAAGTTCTCCTGAAGAGAAGATTCTGAAGCACACCAGAAGGTAGTAAAAACTCAGGCTAACTCAGATCTTAATTAAAAACAACAGCATTTGGGAATACTGCTTCACCATTCGTCTCTCAGTCAGTGCACAAGAGACTTATGAATGCACATCACTGCAAACACAGTCATGCCAAACGCAATATTCACAGGCCAAATTCATATTCAACTTCAAGAATTTTATATGGTCATGACTCAGCTATATTCTCCTTTCCCTTACAGTATCTCAGAACCCTACTTATCTACAAGGCTCATTTTTTTAACTTTGTAGAAGTACCCAAGTTAGTTCTGGGAGATGTTGTCGCTTAATTTAAACATGACAAATATAGCAAACAAATGCATGAGTAGACCAACTCAGTAACAGAATTATGTGTTTCTAGGCAGTGAAACTTAACTCTTGATTTACTGCTACCCTCCAATTTTGTTCAGAAAAAGTTAAAGCTAGTCCATAATGTAATTTCAACATTATAAAAGATTATGGTTTGACAAAGGTCTAATAAATTTTAGCACTACAACAACTGTTTGCTGTTAAATGAAAAAAATGTGGCACTACTCATGTTTCTAATATGGAATACAAACATGTAATTGTCACTATTATTTTTCATCAGAAGGTTTTCTGGTTCTGAAAAGCAGAAACATTTGTTTGGTCAGAACTCTGGAACTCTTGCAAGCTGGCCCAAATGTGTATATTCCTGCAAATGAAGTGTTCTAAGAATTATATGTATTTAAGCACTGAAATTCCCAATGCAAAGACTATAAAACTCTGTCCTGGTTTGTTTCCTTTAACTACTGAGGAGCTGTGAGCTGTTTTCAGGGATACTACTTGTTTTTACAACACAAGCGGCAAGCATGCTGTTGATCATTTGTTGCTGTTAGAGCTGAGGCAAACCAGAAGTGTTTTAGCTTCCTGCAGCAGTCCTCCATTACACAGGTCTTTCCAGGGCATGCACCTTTTGCTCAGATTTACAGCATCTACAAGCCATGCTCCTTTGCTTGCAACCATGGTGTTGCAATATTTTAGGGTTAGATATAGACAAACGAAGTTTGTAATTAAGAGACTGCAAATTCATCAGGTGTAGAAGTGACAAGAATCTTGAACTGAAAGTGAAAAACTGGCACAGAGAAACACCAAGTGATGTCAACCATTTGTCTGACTACCACAGCCACCACCTGTTAATGCCTTAATGACATCTCTAAGATCAACATTCTTAATTTCCCTGCTTTTTATAGCAGCAGAATCTGGTAGAAGAGAATAAGACTTAGCTCTTCCTTTCAAAGGAACACCTTACCAAAGTGGAGTCTAGTGAAGAACATATCTCCACAACATTTCAGTTATTTGCTTTCTCTACTTCTTTCCAGTGCTGACAAAGAGAGTAACCAAAAGTTCTAATTGTTATCAGGTATTAACATTTTGAGAACATCAAATAAGAAACCACTTCAAAGAATGCATAGGCAAGAAAATGTTTTACTACATGAACAACTTTTGCCTACATCCTGTTGGATCAGGCTGGTTGATAAGGGAGGAAAGCACAGCCATTACACTGGACCTCACAGGATATGGAAAGCTACAAACAAATATCTCCTTTATTCCAAGAGTCTAGGGAAAAAAGTAACCCAAGTTTGACTGTACCTAAAGTCACTTCAATTTTAGTCAGATTAAGGCCACTTAAGACAGCGCTAACCAAACAAAGAATTTGACTTAGAACAGCGAACTTCATAGGTGACCATTCCTCCCACAATTCTTCTTGAAGGGACATTCTGCACTAAGAGAACAGGAGCTCATCAGCAATTCAAAGAAAAGATACCTCTTTCACATTTCCCATTCCTTTAAGGGGATTACCTTCTACAGATTAGTGTTACCCCTTTCACTAAATGTGGTCTGAGAACTCCTCTCAACACCAAAACACAATTGTTGAACATGAAATTTCATGTGCATGAAGGCCCACAGCAGACAGCATGTGATATTGGTATCTCACAAATGTTTCAGTGGCATAACACCACAACATATTTATCTGGCTCAGTGAAACTAACACGCTGCACACCTAGAAGATTTTATGGATTGATCAAATTAGCTAAACTACCAAGTAATCTAGAAGAGACTGAAAGCCTACTTTGGGGCAAATTAAGTAATTTCTTTTGCATACTCTATCCTTCCAAAGAGTTTTTAAGAGAAAAGTAGTCAGAAGCAAAGCAGTTCACTAGAAAGCTAAACTCAGAATGAATAACTCCAAATTTTCAATACAGTCACACTATGGGCTTTAAGAGATCTTCAGTGAAGCACCTATCTAGGAGTCCAAAGTACCCAAATGCCAAGATTCAGCAAGCTCCCAAAAAGCACTCTTGACTTGTCCTAAACTATACTAGGAAAGCTTCAAGAAGTAACAATCAAGCTCTCCCAAATGGCAAAACAACCACCAAAAGAAAGATACAGCATTAGTAAAAGGCTTCTGCACCCCAGAAGGTATTTTAGGTACTATTACATTAAAGCATTAATGCCTTCTGACTGCAACAAGGCTGCAGTATTACCTCAGATAAGGTCTTGACAAGAATGGCTGGATTTCTACCAAGTAATAGGACTAGCAACACAGAAGTCAACAGAAAAATTACTGATCAAAAATCTGGAACTTTAGTTTGCATTATTTAACCTTGGTGTGCACAGTAGCATTAGGTTTATTACGGCTTTGTCATGCTGCACAACAATGAAAATTGAGAGAAAGGGCTTCCACACACCAGAGGCAGTAAAGCCAGACCACCCTGGGCCTCCAAACATGCTGATGCAACAGAGAAAGTCTCAGTTCTGAGCCCTGCACAACTCCAGCCAAGTTGCCTTTACAGTTACTGGTGCAGCGGCTATAACAAAACAATGTGAGCTGGAACGCAGCTACTTAGCTTGACACTAAAGAATACATGAACAACCTTCTATTTAACAATTTTGTAAAAAATCTAGAAATTCACTACTATAAACAAACAAACAGCTTATCTAGCACTTCTTCTGTAAAGAACTTCATGCTTCCCTTTTCTCCTACAGAAGGGGCAGTTAAGGACATATTTTGAAATTAATCCTTCTGCAGGAAACTGACACACTATTTCTTGCAGAGAAGGGAACCACGGAAGACCATGCTTGTAAACAAGGTTTCCTATTGCAATCAAAAGAATCTCAGTACTACAGACACGCAGTGAAGGAAAAGAATCAAATTAACGTATACCTCACTGCAGCCAACACTGATCCAGAGCACTCATAATTAGTTTTCCTTCTCCACCACAGCCAGCACCAGTGGAGACTTTGACAAATCAATAGTTGGTACAACCTGTATGAACACACACCCTCAGAAGCACCTCAGCAGTCCAAAAGCACCACTCACCATTTGAGTGGACGGAAACAAGCGCACAAGTGACGCTAATTAAGGGTCACCCTCTGCTACTGTTAAGAGCAAGTTGTACCTGACTTCATTCACCTTCACTATTATCAGTGTTAGTGCTGAGGGTTTCAGACTCCACCACCACTGAGCACCAGATTTAGCAACAGCTGCAACATCCTACTTAATGACGAGTCTATCTGGAAATGCTGTATGCTCAATCAAGGCACCCTAAGGAGCTTAGCACCACAAGAAAGGCAGCATATGTGCTATTGCCAGCATTAAGCATACACTAGAGCTGTATGAATGACTACTTGCTTGCTCTCTGAAGCTGAAATCAGCCTAAAAAGCTCAGCTGTGCACAAAGCAGTTGCAACTGCTATCCTGGACAACCCACTGAACACCTGTGTGGAACATGATGTGTAATGGCAGGCTATTCTCATCAACCCTAAAAGTTTGGCAAAAGACACAGATTTAAAACTTTTTAGTTGCTCTGCCTTCTTTGATTTTGCTCCAACAAATTGGAATCAAGCTAGCAATTAAACTAGCATATTCTAGTATCAGTGGACCAACAGAAGAACAAGCTACTGAAAAACATGTTTCAATACTGAAATCATGAGACAATAGCTGTATTTTCAGATCTCAGAGGTGACAGCAAAACATCTTAACACATAACTTTAGAATGAAAAATTAAAATCTACACTCATCACATAACCTGCACTTAGAACAAAAACAACCAAACTAAAGAAAAAATTCCCAACATCAAAACAAAAAACAACATCATCATAACACAGAACAAAAGTGAACAACTGACATATGCAACTTTAGACTGAATGAAACAATACATGGACACAGCAGCAAATAACCCAAGATTTCTGTTTTTCTGAACTGCTAGCAATAATTGTTCTGCAAGGTTATTTCATCTCTTCAGGAGACAAAACTTCATGATTTCTGGTCATCATATTTAGTCTTCTGACAGGCAGTCTTAGATCTGACCGAATTTTAACATATGCTAGAGAAGCAGTAATAGGTTCTCAAAAAATAATGTTTCAGTCACTACTACAGCTCTGGCTCCTTAGTGTCAGACACGAGCTCAGCAACAGTGGCTACCTAAACATTGGCTGGTGCCTTCTCCCTCTTCAGCGTTGCACAGTAAGCAAGATGAAAACCAAGACGACCAAGAAACATGATTCTCAGCTTGATTTGTTCCTCAGTTCAGTTCTCATATGTATAATTTGTGGAGCAAGTGCTGGAATCTAAAAAGGAACTAAGGACATAAGTGACATATTAGGCAATACTGCCCATAGTTTATTTGAGGTTTGAAGTTAAAGATCCTGTACAATAAAAACGTCTCTCTTCAAGCTATGAGGGAAACTCTCTTCCTTGGTACTGTTTAGTCTGCAGCATTTCACCTGGTTGAATGCTTTCCAATCTGGGAGTAAAACCTGTCAACATATAAATGACTTCTCAGAAGGTGCTGTTCTCTGTGCGCTTGAGACGTTATGCAAATATTTTATATCATTCTTTGACTTCCAAATGACGAAGCATTCTCCCTCTGAAATACAACAACCAAGTTCCACAACAGCCCTGCACAGATGGCCAGTTTAAACTGCTAAGTGACTGGTATTAAGCCCAGTCTCTCATAATGATCTTAGAGTAATTTAGTGAAAGTCAGGTCTTCCGAGTTTTTTATCACTTAGGAAGGATCAACCACGAAACAGAACTATAAATGGTGATGGTTTAAAACAAAGCAAAATATTTAAAAAAATCACAAATGCCTATGCTCAAGGAAAGGCCTGCATACCTCAGACGCAGTTGCACACTTGATGACAAATGATTTCCCCTACTTATGTGGGAGGCACTCCTGGGCATTTCCTGAAAGAGCAATAGATGACAACTGTACCTCTAACCTGGCAGAAATCTACACAGTACACCTAACCTGCACGACACCTTTAAATAGCCATTGGAAGTGGCTCAAACCAAGTTAAAACCCGGCCTCCTACAGTCTCACTCCTGACAGCAAGAGCACAGGGATCTTCAGGATGAAGTTTTTTCCTCTGCAGGACAGCAACAGGAGACAGTCTATGTCATGTATTGTTAGCCCTTCTGAGTTGACAGCTTGTCCACTATAAGTTAGAAAAAAGCTGGACAGAAAGCTTCAACTAAGAGTATCTTGGCTGGTTTTAGCTCCCCACTAGGAAAGGACAGGTATGAGGAAGCCAGATTTGCTCCACAATTTCCTCACAGTATGTGAAATCCAAACTCAGCTTATCTTTATGACAGTCAGTGATGTGGAATCAACATACCTGCAAGAGCCAGAGTTCAATGGTTTAACACCTGAGACTCAGTAACAAATAAAATCAAACAGCAGATAAGAAAAAACACCAGAGCTTCCACAAGCACTGGCTCAGAATTAACTCAAATGCCAAGCAGGACCAAATGCAGATCACGTAATTTAGTTTCACAATACAGACAGCACAGAGGACATACACGCTTACTTTTAACTACTTGTCCATCCTGTTTCTTCACATAGGAGTACTTGAAAATAGAAGGCTACTTTCATTCATTCACTTCTGGAGGTTCAGCCCCAGCTCATAAACAGCACTCATAAGAGCAGGTAGCCTAAAGCTCTTCCCTACTAACAGTCCCTGCCCTACACTTTCAGATGTCAGCAGTTCCGGTCAGCCCAAGGCTGTGGACAAGGCTCTAGAAAGCAGGCAGGACCGGATCATCCCGACATAGCAACTGAGCCAGAAGGGCAACTGGGCCATTTCCCAGGCTGCTCGGAGACAGGAGCCCTGCAGAGGCCTAGGAGCTCCAGCAGATGGGAAAGGAGCAACCAGGCTAGCACCGGAGTTGGGAAGACCTCAGAACAGCGCGGCCCTCTGGCTCCACGCCAGCAGGCGCTCCCAGGGCCGGCACCGCCCAGGACCAGGGACTTAGGGGACTCCGGCCGCCGCTCACCGTTATGGTCGTAGACGCTGACGTAGGAGATGCCCACGGCCATGCACCAAACGACCAGGCTGGCCATGTCCGCGTAGCTCGGCTCCTCCTCGGTCACCACCAGCCCCACGTGCACCGGCAGCTTCCGCAGGGTGCGCCCGTCCGCGCGCCACCGCTGCCGTCCGCGCGCCGCCCCGCCGTGCGCNCCCCTGGCGGCCGCTGCTGGACACGGCCCTGCGGTGCCGGGGGCGGGAGGGAAGGCGCCGGGGCGGCGCCGGGGCGGAGCGGGGCGGGAGCTACCCCCAGCCGGGCTCTGCCCAACCTCCCCGCGGTTTCAGAGACCCTTCTCCCTCTCCCGCTGGCCTTCCCACCCTTGCTGTTCCTGGCGTTCGCAGCGCCTCGTTCACGCTGGTGTGTGAAGCAGAGGTGCGGGGGAAAGCATCTGAACGCCACAGAAGCAGCCGGGCCTCAGGGGTGTCTTTAGTGAAATGCAGGTTTCACCCTCAGGGCGCGCTGCGAATGTTCACCGGGCAGTTCGGCAGAACGGGCTCGGGAGACGGGGGTAGCGCGGCCTGGGCTGCGCACCCCGGTTTGCAGTCTAACACAAAGCCGCGGGTCCCAGGCTTTTGCCATCGTGGCCCACGGGTCCGAAGGTAGAAACACCGCTGCAGGTGGAGGATGAAGTGAGACCTAGTGCCAACCCGATGCTGTCAGACAGATCGGTGGATAGAGATGGCACGGAGATGTTTAAAGCACTCTGTTCAAATAATCTGCCAGTATAAATTTGAATGAAGAATTTTGTATCATGAAAATATTTGTCTTATTCTGAAAATAACTACTTTCCTGGCTTCTAATACAGACCAGCATTAGCCAGCAAAAATAACACAGTCAAACTGCAAGGAAGGCTTGTGCTGTTTCACAAATATCTAAACCTTTAGGTACCAAAAATTTGGGTGACTGACCATAAAATCATAGGATCATTGAGGTTGGAAAAGACCTCTAAGATCAACTCCAACTAGTAACCCTGCACTGCCAAGTCCTCTGCTTAACCATGTTAAGTGCCATATCCACATCTTTTGAACATATCCAGGATGGTGATTCCACCTCTTCCCTGGAAAGCCTGTGCCAATGCTTGCCAATGCTTTTCATGAAAAAATTTCTCATAATAAGCAATTTAAACCGCCCTGGTGCAGCTTGAGGCCATCTCCTCTGGTCCTGTCACTTGTTTCCTGAGACTGACCCCAATCTTGCTACTACCTCCTTTCAGGGAGTTGTGAGAGTGATCAGGTCCCCCTGGAGCCTCCTCCAGGCTAAAGAACCACAGCTCTCTCAGCTGTTACTCGTAGGACTCAACCTCTAGGCCCTTCACCAGCTCCATTTCCCTTCTCTGGACAGGCACTAGCATCCCAATGACTTTCTTGTACTGAGGGGCGCAAAAGTGAGCACAGCATTCAAGGTGTAGCCTCACCGGTGCTGAGTACAGAGGGACACTCACTGCCCTGGTCCTTCTGGCCACACTATTGCTGACACAGACCAGATGCCATCGGCCTTCTTGGCCACCTGGGCACACACTGGCTCCTACCCAGCCAGCTGTTGACCAGCACGCCCAGGTCCTTTTCTGCTGGGCAGCTTTCCAGCCCCTCTGCCCCAGCCTGTAGTGCTACAGGTGGTTGTTGTGATCCAAGGGCACGGCATGCCACTTGGCCTTGTTCAATCTCACACAGTTGGCCTTAGCCCATTGATCCAACCTGTTCAGATCCCTAAGGGATCGTAATAAAGGAACGCAAAGAAAAATGAGCTCAGGTCTCTCTGTTCCTATTGCATAGCTTAATGTGTTGGGGGACCTAAGAAATGCATGTGTCAATCACATTTGCATAGGAGACATAACCAAATAGCTGCACTCTGACACCTGTCAAATCAGCCTCCGTGGAGATGAGTGATTACTCAGTTACTGAATGCCAACTGAAGATAAAAAATAATAGAAACTGTTTGCTTTGAAAAGTAATTTGCCGATGTAATTACTCATCAGTTATCACCTGAGATCATGAACTAACAAGTGATTGATTGTAAGTCACTGGTTTTAGTGGTCTCACTAATCCAGTTTTGTTTAGTTTTCAAGCACTTTGGGAACTACTTGATAAAATTTCGATATAAATCAGAGTTAATGCATTAATTATATAGCATTTAGTCATTTTTTGTGTGTATGTGCACAAAAGTCTGGGAAGTTCTGGCCAGTGAAGGGGGTCACTTCCAGTGTGTACTTTACATGTTAAGTATACCTAACCTAAAGGTATTCACATGGTATCTTGAGCTATATTGTAGCAAATTAGCTATTCAGATACCAAAATAAACTCTTACAAAAGCTTCACCTCACTTCATCTTACGCTAATATTTGCCAGGATCTATTTGTTTACAACAACAGAATCAGGTCAACTTGACCCCAGTGTTTTCATTCCTCACTATTAATTAACTTCAGAACTGCTATTAAATCTCATTAACCAGGACACTGATTCTTCTGTGTATTTCACTTGCTATGATGAAGATAAGCCTTCTGTGTTTTGCCTGCAGCTCAGCTAATTTAGTCTTAAGTAATTTAAAATAGTCTAAAATAAAAAAAAAGAGAATGTTTCAGGAAAACTGAAATCACTTTCTCAAAAGCAAGAGTTTATGAACAATCCCAAAATATTGCTCACATCAGTGTAACTCTCCATGTTGACCTGCAGACCCACAAGTTTAAATGTGTTGAATGCCAGACTCTAGTAACAGTGTCTTGTGTTATTGCAGAATTTTATTTGTGGAGGTTTATGCAACTATAAGAAATGTTCTACTATAAAAAGGTTCATACAGAGTTACAGACTGCTTTTCTAAGGGATAGTAATTGTATTCTTGCTTCCCTCAAACTACATAGTACTAATGGTATAGAAAAACAATTTTTTTTTTTTTACAATATTCAGTTCACAATGACACCCTTACTGTAGCCCTTCTGTCACTGGCTGTTATTTCTTGTACAAATAGAGCAGGAAAAGCTAATGGCAGATGAGAAGACTGCTTGTCAGTAGAGACACTGGTGGCAGTGGGCAGCTCTAGACAACTTTAAGGTTCACTAAAGATAAACTGTGACATTAATCTAATTCATAATCATAGTAATCATCATCTGTGTTCACTCCAATGCTGGAGGCCTCATTGGGTTTCATTTTCTTTCTGTCCTCTTTGCCTCTTTCCGTGGAAGACAGATTGTCTTCACACTGCTGCAGAATCTTTTTGGAAGACATCCAACTTTCTCCTCGGCTTTGTGCCGGCGCGGCACACTGCCCTCCCCGGACATCCGTCCCTTTGGCCACCAGTGCTCTTCTGGTTCTGAGAAGGTCACAGGTGCAGTTCCAAGGGTTTCCATCTAAATAAAGATGACGAAGACGAGGTAAATACTCCAAGACTTTGCGATCCAAGAGAGATATCTTGTTATTCCGCAAATTTAAAACCTGAAGCTGTTTCAAGTCCTTCAGCTCTTGTTCTCCAACATCCTCTATGTCATTTCCTTTTAGATCCAATCTAGCAAGGGTGTCTGGAAGTCTGAATAAAAATAAAACAATAGAAAGGTGTTATGTTCATCATATTGTTTCTCTAAGTGGTATTTGGTGGTGGGTATTTGTCCAGGCACATCTGATGTACTAAAATAAAGCTATCACTAAAAAAGGCAATCTTCTGCAAAAACAGCTGTTCATATTGGTTTTGGGTTTGTTTGTTTGTTTATTTGCTTGCTTGTTCTTTGGTTTTACATTATACGTGTACTATGTGTACACCCTTGAAATGTTTTCCCAAATTACTGCAGTTCTGACCTGTACTGACTGTTCATGCAGCTGAACTGAACAGCAGTCTTGTGCTGTATTATGGAGAAAAATCAGCTGTTTAATTGACTGTCAAGTTTAAAAATGCTTTTTGTACCCTTCAATGTAAATGACCACACTATAGCACCATGAAAGATCAAAAGTTTAGACAATTGTGGCAACACTGCTCCTTCAACTACTTTTATATATGATTTGTTTAAAAATGGTTTTTTAGTACATAAAGAATTTGAATTTTTCCATTTTGTTCTCCTGCTCCCATAAGGCTCAAACATTAATCATCACAGCAGTAATCCGTCTGATGATAAGCTGTAAAGGAATCAGCAACAGGGAAAATATAAATGCTTTTAAAATAGTATTTTTGAGACTTAGAACTGGTTACATTTATAAGAAGAGAAAAAGCTGATAATCTCTGGATATGATACTAGATAGGACCGTATAATTCTTATTTTCACATACATTACAAATTTATATGAAAATACCTTAATTTCAAAATACTTGCTCATTTATGATCTTTTAATTTCCCTCTGATATAGTTAGTGACAAGTACTTAACAGAAAAGCATAGGCATGGAATATCTTTAATAAAAATAATTTGAAAATAACTTAAAAATCAGCTTACTATGGTAGTATGCAAGGTGATTAAATTAAGAGTGAAGGTTACAGATTTTAAGGAAACTTGACTGAACCTCTCAGGGAAATGATAATCATATTACCAAGATCTATTTAGAATAAAACAGCAGTATACAACAACTGGTAAAGTTATGGGACGCTCACTCACTGTTTTTTGTGAAGCTGAGTTTGAACCTCTTAAGCTGAAAGATGGTTTCCAGATTTGTGAAAACATGACAAGTTCAGTGTTACTATTTCAAGAGTAGGGCAGTTCTGTATTGTGCTGTTTTTCCTGGGGAGATGAGAATTTCACGTATTGATATGGTGATTCACTTCACAAAATCTGCTTACTAAATGCTTGTTACTGCAATAAATCAGTTTTGAAACTTAACCGCAGACAATTATAGTTGCCCAATATGACACTGTAATGTCAGAAGGGTGAAACCCTAGTGCCACTGATGTCAAAAGCAGTGGGAAATCACCCAAGAGGTTTATCCAGACTGATTACAGGCCTAAGCTTGACCAGCAAATCCTTAAACCTGTGAAGAATCTATTGTACTAATGTTAGACTTAAAATTTATGGCTGTATTGTTTGACTTCAGGCTGTGTTGAGCTAGAGAAAATAATGCCACTGAGTACATGACTGAGTGCCCTGCAGCTGGAAGAGGAGCCGTGCTCACTCAGGAGCTGACCATGGCAGCCACACTGTGCTACTGCTGCTCCAAGGAATATCATCAAATTCTTCCCTGCATTTTCACTACGCTCTGTAGGATTTTATGAAGTACAGGTCTTCTCTAAAAGTCCTGAAAATACTTGGACTTGTGGATTATTTTCAGAAAATAAGAGAAAGGAGCTTTCTTTCTCCTCATTTCTGCCCAAAACCTGCTAACACCTATTCACTTTAGCGTATCAGTCATATCTTTTAACCTTTTATACCTGACAGAGTTCTCAGAGAGAAGTCAAAAGTAATAATTTTTTTTTCTGTACATCCATGCATACCTGGCTATCACCAGACAATTAAATTAAGTACATAAATTTTATTTCTTGTCCTTTTTTCACCTCTTTTATGTTTACAGCCCTCCCTGGAAATCTGTATTTACTGTTGGAATGAAAGGTCCCCAATTTCTCCTTAAAAGTCGTACTGTTTAAAGGCTAGTAAAGAACTCCTTCCTGTTAATTTTCTTGACTATGAAGGTTGTAAAATAAGATGGATTAGACAATACTAAAGTAACTACAAAGCATTAAACATTCCTGTCAAGCCAGACTGAAATCAAATATTTATACACCACTAAATCACTTTCTGATTATAAAGCTGTTGCCAAATAGATTCAAATGCTAAAGGACATGATATTAAATGAATTGAATTTTTACTGCTTTATTTATTTAGGCTAGTTAAACCTGTCTACAAGCCATAAAAATAAAGTTTAACAGTCCAGTTTTGTTAAAGAAGTTGATGTTAATGGAATTACTTCACTATTTTATGCCATCTTATTGCACAGCCTTTTGTAATAATAAAATTGTCACTTTATATCAGAACAGCCTCCATTTGGCTTAGTATGCCATCTCTGATAATGGCCAGTTCCAACACTCAGATGAATGTAAGAGATCCTCTAAGCAGAGCATTAATGAACACAGTGTGCCCAAGGGATGTTTCTTCTGTGCTCTGTTGACTGGAATTTTTCTTATAGCCTGAAGCTGGAGACCTTATATGCATTCCAAATACCTTGTAATGTGTGAATTTAATGAAGTTGGGAATGCCAATATCACGGAAAAAAAGCACATTCTTTTTGATCATATTCGGCTCCCGAAATCTTAATATTTTAATAATAATAAACTTGGTGTGGCTTGGTAGAAACATCAGCTTTAAAATTGCTATCTATCCTTTTTATCAAATGCTCTATTATTTTTCTTTTGTGGGGGAAGGTAAATCTAAGTAGCAGTATAACCTTGGTAGTAAGTCTGTTGCATTCTCCTAGCAGGTTCTTCTTATTAGTGTGCTAATTAAATAAAGTGGTCTCACTGGCAGGGGGAGATGCAAAATGAGCAGATTCTTTGGGGGCCACAGATGTAATGAAAGCAGCTCGACTCTGAGACTGCTAGCAGGAGTGCTAATTAGTGCTAGTTACGGCAATGGGTTTATGGTATGGACAGAGTTCTACCATGACTGGGTCTGAATACCAATTTTTGGCTCTCATTCTCATAATGCAAGGAAGGAGAGATGACACCTTGGAACCAGCTGTCCTGAGATTCACTTGCCTCAGAGGAATAGAACTGAGGAGATTCTGTTCCAATGCCAGATTGGAAAGCTGTGCACACTGCTGGAGAGCTCCCGCCTCGAACGTGCTGACGGCGTTGTTGTCGAGAAACAAGTGCTTCAGGTCTTGGAGTCCTTGAAAGTCCTGTGCTGTCACCCTTTGGATCAGGTTATTGCTGCAGTCGAGTTTCTGCAGCCTGCCGGGCAGCCTGAGGGGCACAGTGTGGAGCTGGTTCTTAGAGAGCTCCAGTGTTGTTAAGTTAGGAAGAAGCTGGGCACCATCTATTGATGTCAGCTGATTTTCTGACAGAAGGAACTCAGACAGATTTTCTAGGTGTTTCACATCTCGAAGTCTCACCATTTTAAGTTGGTTTTTCTCTAATTTTAGTGACAGCAGGGATTTAGGTAGGTCAAGAGGCACTTTTGTCAGAAAGTTACCGCTTAAGCTGAGAAAATGTAGACTTTGGAAAGATGCAAAGAAGTTGGTTGGAAACGAATTCAGTTTATTATCAGCCATGCTCAGATACTTCAGCCTAGGAAGCCTAAGTGGTGCAGACACAGATTCCATGTTGTTGCCATCCAGGATCAGACTGTGTAAATTGTAAAGGGAAGAAAAAGCACTTGGAGGCAAAGTTGCAATCAAATTGTTCCGAAGATCGAGCACCCTTAATTTCATCAAACCTGCAAAATCAGATGCATGCAGAGCATTGATGGAGTTATCAGCAAGTCTTAAAATTTCAAGGCCAGATGGGAGAAAGGTAGGTATTTGCTTTAGCTGATTTTTGCAGAGTTCCAAGGACTTCAAGGTGCTCAGAGCTTTGAACGTGTTGTTTTCTATTGATTCTGTGCCACTGCATAACAGGACCAGCTCTTCAAGGACTGACATTCTCCTGAAGTCAGTAAACTTAAAGAGAAAAAAAAAAAAAAGATAGTACATTTATAGATATCCTCATTGGTTACTCCTTCTGGATGCTTGGACAATCAATTGCTAGTATATGCTGAAAAACAATATATTTAGAATGAGAAACTAAAATAAGTGGTAACAGTAAAGGTATTACTGTAGGTACCTGTGGTTTGCCAGTATTTACTTACATTTCTAGACATGAATTTTGTGGTTCAAGTCTATGCTGTGTCATGTTTTGATCAAATTTGAAGAAGGAATATTCCTTTTATTTCCTCCTGGTGGATAGCCTATATAAAATGGAAATCTAACATCACCAGTGGCAGAAATCTTTGCAGAGAGTGGATGGTTGTTAATGTTCATTGTGCTCAGTGGTGCTTGCTAGAGCACTTTTGAGTTCATGATACAGCCATTTCCATATATCAACAGTACTGTCACTGCAGCATGTATTCCCCAGAGGGAGTACACATAGATAGCTTTACCTCTTGCTACTGTTTTGGCAGAAAACTAAAATTCAACACTTTTCTCTCCTCCTCTACCTTCTTCTTCTAAAATAAAAACCTCACATATTAGTACGATCAAACCAAAAGTGTCAGACCAGCCTGGCCTGAAAAATCACCTCTGTGTAACACAGTGTTTTCACAGAAACTTAGTTTTTATTAGTTGGTAATAAACAGATGCTTTGCAGTGGTAAATGGTACTTAGATGTTGACTATGACTATAATATAGAGAGGCACACAATTGTTTCATTATTTTTCTGCTCTGTTGGAAGGTGCTTGTTTACAAAGCTTGCCATCTTGTATTTCAGGTCAAGCAGCAAACCTAAGTGAATCTGGCAGTGCTCTCGAAGCTGACATAGGAGGAAGTATGCAATGAGGGTGAGCCAGGGAGTTCTCCAAGCACACCAGCTGCTAAAATATTGGTTTTCTGAAATCACCAGATATGCTTCCCATTGACCTCAGTGACTGAGTCTTAAAAAAAGTCATTTATATGGGAATCCCCCCCAAAAAGCATGTGTTGTGCACAGGAGTGGTGAGAAGGTGTGTCCTCATCTGTTTTCCTTTCCCATGTCAAAAAACATCTCACTACAGGTCTCAGGCATATCACACCAGTTAGAGAAGCTAAATTAACAGTATATTCTTCTTGCTATTTCCCCCAAAGCTTGGTAGCTCCCAGCGCATTTTACTCTCAGTAGGGGAAGCCATACAGCCTGTTCTACAGCATAACCCCTCATCCCAGTCACAAATCTGCATGGAGGGCAGTACAAGTCCTTTTGCAGTACAGGTGCAGTAGTTTTGTTCCATAATCCTGGTTGGATACATTTGACTATCATACTTGTGTAAGTGAAATCAGCTTATAAAGGTGACTGTTAAAAGATGTCTTACAGCTTAATTTGTCCAACGCTTGCATATTTTTGGGCTGTATCTCTTTATCTCAGCTATAAACTCTGCATTTTAACTTCTGTTAAAATTAAAGCCTGCACAGCGTGAAAGACAAGTCAGATTTCATTTTGCTGTGGTATCCCTAGTTTATCTTTCTGATTAACTTTATTCTGTATTGCAAAGCAATTTCTGAATTGCAAATTTTGATGCAATTACTGAAAAAGTATAGATATGGAACCTCTATTGAATCAGGTTTCTCCATCAATTGTATTTAAATTCAATGAGGGAATGTACCTCCATTAAAAATCTTATATTCTCAACAGTAAATGACAAAGTTGTCCCCATTATATAATTTTATTTTTCTATAATGCAGTGTTTTGTGTAAATATAGCTATATAGCAATATCACAACTGCTGATGTCCAGTTTTGGTCATGATTAGGAAGGTGATCTTGCACATAGGAATGAGCTGCATTGCTCAAGACCACAAAAACATAATCACATGTAATTATAAAACCATCTTATGGAAATTGAAACAATTATGAACCTTCACAATTCAACACATTTTCTCCTATAAAATACAAAAGCAATGCTTTCTGCTTTTCCTCAGTTGATTTCTGTATGTCTCTGAGAGGCTTAATTTTCATCTTATTAAGTGACAGAGAGCTACGTGAGGGTCAATGTACAGACATTTGCTCTATAATGATGTCAGGTTCCTAATGTGGATTATTATAATTTCTATTTTCCACCTATTTAGTATGCATTGGTAAGCTTTGTGACCATGCTGTTTTGAGACTTAAATATTTATCCATGCTGTTATAAACCACCCAGTCTTTCTAATACAAATCAAAACATATTTGAAAGCTTACCAGCTGTTTTTTGCTAGGAAGCAGTGTTTTATTCTCTAACTGGATTGCCTGTAAAATAATACTATTATAGCTTTATATTTTAAAACATTGATCTCCTGAAAGTGGATCTAATATGCTGTTATTTAATACAAACATTTTAAGGAATTTGTTGTTTTAATTTTTCTTTTCTTTTTTTTTTTTGAGTTGCTGTGACTGGGATATGTTATAAGCAGTTTTTTTTAAAACAGTCCCCTATTCTAGAGGCAAGGTAGATTATTTTCTTTTAGCAGATAAAACCCCACTTATTAATAAAGTTAGAAATAAACTAAACTTTAAATTGAGAGTAAACAGGTTATAGTTGACCTTCAAGTCAAGGAAGAAGCAGAAAATATTGAAAAAAGATGCTAAAATTAATCTAGTTTTGTTATTATAAAGTCTTTTTATAACAAACCTCAGGCTGCAAAATTACCAAAAGCAAAAGTGCCAGCCATTGTTTTTAATGCTGTTCAGCTCTGTCAGAACAAATACAAAATTGACCTGGGTGAAAAAAAAAAGATCTACTATTTTTCTATTTTTTTTTAATATAACGGATTTAGCACATAAGCATTTTTAAATTATTATTTCTTCACAATTTTAATAATAATCAATGCAAATTAAGGTGCAGAAGTAATTGAAACAATATTTTTTTATTCTTCTGAGGCAGCTAATTGCCAAATCATAATATTTGTGAATGCTTACATATAAAAGCTACTTGGAGGTCAGCTCTGGGAACTCTAGGCTTCCATTCAACTTCTTTAGGAAAGTATGTTATTTTCCTCTATGAGTAGGTAAATAAAGGAATTTTAAAAACCAAGCAAATAAAAACACCCAAATCAAACCAGCCAAATGAACAAAAATCCTACACCAAAACCCTAAAATCCTACAGTTATTTCAGTGCTTGCAGACATGTACTTCACAAGCAGAAATGTTTCCCTAAGCACTATAATATGTGCCAGTGGAATTGCTCAGCTGTGTAAAATTAAGCATAGGTATTTATGATGTCAAGACCTCAGAAGTATAATTTGTTTCATGAGGGGAAAAAAAAGTAAAAAACATATCCAAAGACTCAGTATAATCCCAAGGAAACAGCCTACATAACCACAAGGACATAGTGTAAAAGAACTTCTTTCCTTTCAGTGAAAAATCAGTAGTAGCAGTAAGGCAGACTCATGGAATTAATGTAAAAAGTGAAAAACTCTCTTCTTAGATGGTTTTGCACCATCTGAAACCATTTGTTTTGATAAAACATTTATCCCACCACTTCATTCACTTATATCCAAAATTTAAATGCTTTATGACACCTGCCTTTTGCTCTGAGGCCACTTTACTTGTAACTGAGGAGTTGTTGACAGGTATGGACAGCTAGCCTAAGAAATGGAAAATGGCTCATCTTACTTATCTTGGAAAGAAAATAATGGGGAGCAGGAGGGAAGAGTTTGCACAGAAAATGTATTTCCTAATACAGAATTCATTTGACAAACCTTTTATTTACCCCAAGTACAGGTAAATCACACCAATGTTTGACTCTTGTGGGTATGTGAGATAAAACAAGAAAACCAGAGATATTAGTAGCAGCTAAAAGAGTAAACTTTCTCAGAGGAAAACTGTACAATCACTGACTATTTCTCAGCGGGCAAAAGGCCTTCTAGATGCTGCTCTAAGCTGCCTTCCAGCCTATTTCATTTAGTCCTGAGAGCAAAATCAAAGATGCATTTCAGAGCAGTAAAATCGTTGTAAGAGAAAATGTATCTCATTTGAATTGCATATTCTTATTATTTGTAGTAAATTGGTGCACAGCAAGCATGTGTAATACAGGTGGTTATATTTCCCTGGTGTCTACCTATACAAGGTGAATTTATTAAATAAAGATATTTCAGGATAGGAAACAAAGAAACACCATTTGAGAGTGCAGAGCAAGATGAGCATAAGCTGATCCCTTTAATAAAGTGAATCAGTGGTGCCACAAGAAACACAGAATAAACTTTTTAAATAGCACAAATAGCTGGCAGCTTTGGTTAGAAGCTGCTCCCATTTATGTAGGTTATTAGATAAGCCTGGCCTTGCTTTTAGAAACATCTCATGCTGTGCCATAGACTCAACCTTACTTCCTCTGCCATTTCTAATAGCAGTTGTACCTGACACTTGCAGCTTGAGAGGGGAAAAAGAGCTTCAAATTCATTCATTAGGGAAATTATTCTAATGACATAAACTCTTTCATTTTACTGTGAAAAAGTATTATATTGTATCAAAAATAGAAAAAGCTTTTAACGGGTTAAAAAATTACTCTGAAAGTCAGTGGTAATTTGACCATATATAAAACAAGTCAGCCTTTGGCTGGTAGTTGTGAAATACTATTTTTTTGAGTTTCATACAAAATATCATTGTGACAGCATGAACTAGTGCTTGGAGACTGCAGGAACATGAAAACACTACAGGAATATATTTACATATCCTTAAAGAGTAAGTAAAAAATAAAACCAGATCTGGCAGCACTTTGTCAGTTTTTAGAACGTGGAATAAGATTCTCTCCTCACTAGATGCCACCACCATCTGGGAAGTCCAACTTTCAGTTATGGTGCGCTACAAAAAGTACTTTTTCTGGGTTTTCTTACCTGGAGTTGCTTAATTTTGCTGTGGCTGATGTAGAGTCTCCTGGTGGTAAAAGGAATCTCTCTGGGGATCTCTGTAGCCCTGTAGCATTGCACTGACTGGGCAGGGTCACAGCTGCATCTTCTCGGGCAAGTGGTACTTAGAGCACTGTGAAAAGACAAGGCAACTAAAAGGTGAGACAAATACATCTTCCAAAACAGGAACTCTGGAATTGCCTCAGCAACATACAGCTTGTATTAAGGACCAAAGCCCTTTTATACCATGAAATCTGATAAAAGGATATTATGACTGTGTATTTTATCCCAGTGAAAAAACAGCAAAAACAATACTGTAATTTGCCTGGGTTAAAATGTGGGCAGGCATTACAAAGAGTGAGAAACTTAAACAGTGATAAGGTGCCTTTACATTTGTAGGTATGTGAAATTAGCGTTATTTATTACCTGACAGCTAATCTGCAAACATCCATATTATCTTCAGTTTCCTAGTTTTGTTAAATGTGACACCATGGAATTAGTGGAGAAAAGATAAAGAGCCGTTTTATAGTGGGGCTGTAAAACCTTTGTATCTTCTGTGACCCAGTATTAGAAACAGTAAAAACACAACTACAGCCAACACTGAAGCTTTTTTGCTCTTCCTCTGGCATTATTCAGACCACCACTCAAAACCTCAAAACTCAGGCTGCTACTATTTTAAAGCTAAAACATTCTACTAGTTTCTTAATATCTGTGGTATGGCAGAGTGCTGTTGATTGGACAAAAAAATCACCTCTTCTTGTGTAATTCCCATAAATCAAAATTTAATTATTCTTGTATTTGAAAATTATAAATGGGAAATGCTTGAAAGCATTTAGTATAAATCAGGTGGTAGATGATCAATAAGACCCATTTACTCCATGACAGATGGAGAACAGAAAGATTTCCCCTAGAGTTTTCTCTCTGCTTATTAGTGCTTCTCTGACATATCTGCTAGCTGTGCCAGCTGGACATGAAAAGTTTTGAAGGGCATACGGTTTTGATTGTGATCATTTTCCTTTGCACTCAAGCAGTTTACAACATACAAACCAGTGTGCTTCTGAAAACTTTGTATCTTATCACACTGATCTGCTTTGCACTGTTACCTGCTCCCCTCCATACTCTCCATCATGTCTTCAGAAGCAGGTAACCCTATTCCTTAAATGCAGACTAGGCTAGTTATTTTTCCAAGCAGAAGATAATGTCAAGTTGATTTGACAAATGGATAACAGAACTAGGGGCAGTCCTTGATGGGAATGCCTATTGGATGCAGCTGGGCTTACACTGGACAGTTGCCATATTCCTTCCTGAAGAACCTTCTGTCTCCTTAATCCTCTATACTGTGAGTGCAGAACTGCAAGCCGCATCTGCTAAACCAAGCAGCAAGAGCAGAAACCTTTTCCAAAAGGAGCCTGTGAAATTGGCATGTTTAACAAGCTATACAGAAAAATCCTGCCTGACTTATGCCATAGTGGTCTCTTGAGCAAAAATGAGTGAGTGGGCAGCTTTAGCAGCTGTGCATTAAAAGAAGTGGTTTAATATATCTCATTCTAGGATTTGATAGTTGGCTTGTGGCTTTGACTTTTTTCCCCCTACAAGTGTCAAAGTATTCAGACAAAAGTGTAAATCCTTTCTGCATACCGACAGCTAGTTGCGGTATATTTCTTTTATTCCATCTTTCCACTGATTTGGGTTTACATTCTGATGCAACTAAGACAGTAATGCTCAGCATCCTATGTCGGAATTTGTCTTGCTTAAAAATATCATCAAAAATAACTGCTTTCTGCTCCTGGAGGATCAAAACAAATGAAGATCCAACCCTATGGTTTGAGTTTGAGAGCTTTGGAGTACTGCAGTCAGTCTGCAAATCCCTGTAAGACTCATAGATTGTATCCTTGCCTATTTTGTAAATTTTAGGTCAGTCAGCTGATGTCAGAATTCCCAGCTGTGGTTACAAGGTAATTGCACCATAGTAAGGTGTAATATTCTTGGCTCTTGGCATTTTTGTGTAATGACTCTATCCTTGGTCTTTTCAAACTAATGAAAGGAAACATTACTGGTTTAATAGTTCACTTCCATTATATTTACAACAATGATTTGAGAATGATGTTATGTATCCATTAATTTCTCATATATGTCTGCTTTTGGCAGCTAGGTAATTTAAAGCAATAGCTATAACAGATGCTGTCCTATTAAACCTATTCTGTACAAATTCTCACACCAGAGCTGATGACTTTGCTTTTGCATAAAATTATGACCTGTGGGCATTTTATTGACTTTAGGAGACCTGATGAAACAGAACAGACAAAGAGTCCCAGAACTGTATGAGCATAAGCTTAGCAAGAAGTTGGGAGCTATGCAACAATTTTAAAACAAACAAACAAATCCAAAAACAAACAAAACAACTCAAACAAAAAAAACCAAACCAAAGAGAAGCCCTGCAAAAAATATTTATAAACATTCCAGAATCTGTCTACTAGACATAGCACTGCTGGTGCATGAGTTGCACAACCTCACAGCACATTAGGAAGATGATCACTGTGGCCATTTCCTGCCATCAGTTTTTTGCAAATTCTCCCCAGCTTTTGATGGGGATTCCTGTGCAGGACTAAAGGCATGATATAGCACTCCGTCACTTCTGTGTCATAAAGAATGAGCAATAGCACCCAAACCTGCCCGTGTGAGAAGTGCCAGGGACATCCTACACAGTGTGTGCTTTGACCAAAGGTAAACACTTCCGATCAAAACCTGCAAATTCCCAAGTCTGTGTCAGACATTGTCTTGTTGGCATCTAATAAGGACATTGATTAAATATATTGGACAAATTTGGATAAAGCAGAAGCTTGATTTGTTGGAATTTAGATATTTCAGGATTGCTGCTTTTATTTCAAGTCTGAAGTAGGGCTCATAAAGGACTGTAAAATTTGATGGGTTTTTTCAAATATATCAGTTAGCCAAAGAAAAATATGCTATTTTTGCACAAGCCTTGCCTCATACAATATTTCAGCCTTTTGTTTCTTCACCAAAGTCACAGGTTTGACAAAAGCACACATATTTAGTCAAGACATGACTTTTTAACCTAAGATTTAGAAAATGACATAAAAGTAAGATGACATTAAAATGGGAAGAATGAACCTGCAAAACTCTTGTTATGGCATGTTTAGAAATGTCTGAAGAAAGCCCATAAAACTGCAGGTGGGTTCCTTGTAATGTACTTGATGGCACAGACCATGCAAAGGAAGATGCTGTCTTATCACAAAAGATGTGGAGAAGCTGAGCTCTTGCAGTTGGGGTGTCCCTTGCCTATGGAAAGGAAAAATTGCAGCAAAAGACCAGCTTAGGGCTTGCACAGAGCACAGATAGGAGCTTGATCCCTGAGGGATGTCACAAGCAGAAGCAGTTTGGCAAGTAGGAACTGCTAAGTGATGGCGTATGCTCTAAAGAATCCTTGGCATATTTCGGTGCCATATGGTATCAAGTGCCTGCCACTGAGTACATGTGAATTCATAATTATTTTTTGCTGGAGGTTTTTAATTTGGATTTGGACCAGTTTTTCATAGGGACAGCAAATGGCATTTGTCTGCTGCAAAGGTTACCTCCTTGACAAATCAAGCACTTCTCTTCAGAGTGGATCAGGCTGCTAAGGGAAACAATCATAACATTGTTTTTCAAAACGTTATGCTTCCATTAATCATCTATTGAAATATCCTGAAATGCTTTAGAGAAATGTTTCCTAAACAAAGAGCCTCAGAGGGTTTCACTGAATCAAGAATGTCAGCAAATGGATTCTAGGCCAATTAATAAGACCTAATTAATATATAGGTTATAAATGTATAAAAAATTAGTGGTTTAATCCTACAAAGCAGTTTCACAATAACAATCAGAGACCTGTCTGGAAAAAAAAATGTATCTCAATTTTCTTAAGCCAAGAATTTTGTAGAACTATTTTTATCCATTTTCATAGTATGTGGAGAAGGTGTGTTCTAACTCCAGGCAAGGTCATCTTCATACACTGGAAAGAGTTGCTGGATGAGTTAAAGCAGATTTTTCTTCCACACAAAAAGGCAGGTTTCCTTTTCTTCCTCTGTGCTGGCAACATAGAGGAGATGCAAGTGATAACCCCTTAGGAATTTCTCGCATTTCACTTGTCCAGGGCACGTTTGCATTCCAGAGGAACTAGCAGGGTGAAAGGAATGAAGTTTTATTAAATGGAAATTCACATGCTGAGGAGTTTTACTCATTGCCAATTTTATGAATGCTAAGGGATTCTAGCTCAGATCAGATGCATCTGGGGCAGGCACCCCACAAAAAAAAACCCACCTGAAGGAGGTCAATTTAAATCATTTAATACACATATGCCTCTAATGGTGCTGTAACTGGCTTTCAAAGTATTGTAGGCAATGGCATCCACTGGATGGAGGAATGTTTTTCATTAACTGAGCCACAGAGAGCTCTGCCCATGAAACAAGAGATTAGGGTATGGTATAATGACAGTTTCCTATTAATGACATTACAAGTAATTCCTAAAAAGGAATGAAGAGGAGGGAAGTAAAGAGGGTAGGTGCGATGGCCGAGTCTGTTCTCAGCCTAGAATTAAATGCAGAGGTCTTTTGTATATGAACAGTTATGTAAGATCTGTAATTAATGTATGTGACATCATGTCTTGTGCAGTACCACCTAAAAGTAAAGCAGCAGGGAAGGATTATCCAGTCAATAAGGGAACCAAAAAATCAATGGAACTTTGCTAGTCCTGTAGGAAGCAAGTTAGTTCCGGCCCTTCCATTTCCTGTGAACATGTTTAGCTTTTAAAGCAGCCTGCTTGTAACTGAGCATCCAACAGAATCAGAATGGAGCTTGAACTGTAAAAATTGTCTGCTGTTCAAACTGCAAGGCACAGGACTGTGAAACAGCAATTTTCTAAATTATACACACTGTGTGCATAGAAAGAGGGTTTCATTCTTGCATGTGGTAAAGCTGAACATTTTTGGCATGTCTTTCATTCATTTGTTAAAACAAAACAAAAATTCAGAATGAAAATAGCTAAGCATAAGTGTATACATAGAAAGAAGCACGAGACTAAGATCACAATAGCACTCTAAAAAAGAAAAGCTGGTCTGAAAAGTGACTTGTGAGACCAATATGGAGTGGATATTCAGAATAGTCATCAGTAAACTGTTGCACCCACGGACTCACCCATGGACAGTAAAATGCAGCCAACTGTGAACTAGCTAGGCCTGCAAGGCAGGAATCACCTAAAATATGAAAACTAAAATCTCTGGGGTTTGTTAGCAGAAATTTTCTGTAATGACAACTGAAAATGTATGGCCATTCAAGTATCAGTGCGAATGGACAACTCTCTCCTCTCAGAAAGGAGTGTGCTTAAGACAGGCACACTCTAATCATCTTCTCTACCTCCTTCTTTTAGAACACAAAAATCTGGATTTATAATCTCTTATTTTCTCCCATACTTTGATACTGTTAGATATTACCAGTTTTCTCTCCATTTCCCCTTTGGTGCCCCCACCTGTGACTGCACAACTATCCATGCAATGAAATCATGCAAGATGCTTCAGCACAAACCACACAGGAGGCGGCCTTGACATGTTCAGGCACTGCAGCCTGGCACGCACAGCTGGGCAGCTGCAATTACAGAGGGTGAACTGACCCTCATGTGCAAACACACGTGTTTATATTGTAAATTCTTTGTGCGGAGGCTGGGGCTAACCAAAGGTTTGCATTGTACCTCACACAACACTTTCCCAGTCTAGGCATGGACACTAGATACCAAATCTACAGCATTGGAGATGTTGATCCAAGTAATTTATTTTTAAATTTTGATTCAGGTATTACTTTGGTTTTTTGGGTTTTTTTGTCTGAAAATACGTCCTCCTCATACTTAAGGTCATTTACTCTTACAGCTCAAAGCAAGTTTTCAGATGATTAATGAGGTACTCCAGTAATCAGTTAAAGTATGCATGTTTAAATTTATGACTGACTGTTTGTACTTAAATGTACTTAAAAGCAGTGTAATGAGGAGATCTCATGTTCTCTATACCCTGTCTAAAATAACTGAAATTATGTACATAAATTATATGTGGAGGAATTAACTGGTGATTAGCTTCACCAGCTCTATCACTCCATAGATAAGGTCAAAGGAGGAGATCACAAAGCTTTCAGTGAAATCTCTGACATTAAAGGCAGCAAATCCAAATTCTTCTTGACACATAACTTGCTTCAACTATTTGATTGTTAGAAATGTTCCTTGTGGAAAGGATTCTTACTGCTAGACCAGCTGACTCAGACTACTGCTGTTCTTTAAATGTTCTTCAATTACTTTGTTGATGTTATCAGGGTGTGTAGTATGCTACAGTTTACTCTAAATTGATTTTATCTAATTGAAGGCCAAAACTACTAACCTTTCTTAGGTTCAATTCCATAATTACTGCACAGCTTCCTTACAGAACAGAGCTATGGTTGCTCTAGGGGATTTTGGGAGGCATTTCAAAGGTAACTGGAATTGATCAGAATTTTCTAGGAGACCTGCAAGCATAGTTTTGAGATAACGAAATTATTCGTGTGTTTACCCTTAAAAGCAAGTGATACTAGCTTTTACTTTCAACTCCTCTTTTATACAGTATTTCTGGTGAGGAATATAAATCATAGCTAATGATAGCTACATTTACTGATTTTTTTAATATGAAGCATTTCTTCTCATTTATCCATAAGCCAGCATGTATTCGACAGATATTTTGCTGTGGGTAAGCTTCTAAAAGGATTGTATTTGAGAAGCTAATCTTTGAGTGGAATAAGTAGAGACAAAACCTTGTTTGAGTGGTGAAATGTAAGGACATGCAAAGCAAAGGTAGCACTGATAAGGGATGAAAGAATTAAAAGTAATGACCACAGAACTCTGATACCACTGTAGATAAAGACAATTAAAGATAGAGTGGGACTAACCCCTAAGCTAAAGGAAAAGGACACTGAGACATAAGAATAAGTGATTCTTTAAAAAGAAGCAGTCATACATAAATTACATGTCTAAATTTTCGAAGGCAGTATTTCCTATAGATATGTTACATATTAACTATGGGAAACTTCTCTGTCAAGATACGGAGATATTGTTCAAATGAATGATAGAGATATATGAGCAGAAACTGCCAATTTTGGCTAAGTGATCCATTAAAAAAAAGGTAAAAAATGTAACAGAATTCTGTAGGTACTTCTCCAGTGCAGTACCAGACTCAAAGTCAAAGCTAACATGAAAATTGATAGTCCTGAAATAATTAATTATCTTGTGTGGCTGAACTAATTTAAACAATAAAATTATTTCGGCTTTTGATCCAGCAAATACTTAGATTTTCTGGTGGGTGCTGTTGTCCAAAAAAGACAGTTGATACAGTTGTGACGAATGAAAACCAGGAGAAAGTCAGGCAAATGCTCGGTGCAGTTGGGCTCCCTCCAAAGCACTTACAGCCTTTTCTCAGCTCCTATTCTGAATACACTGATTTACAAAGCCAGAATGTTTTCTGTAGGTGTATCTAAAGGTGTCTGTAGCTTTTGTTTCCACCATGGATGGGCTTAACAGTAAGAGAATCCCCCACTAGTTGCCCATTTTGTTACTACCTACCTTCAATTGCAGTGCAGACAATTTGAGTGGTGCACTGGTTTTGTCTGGGGTAATTTTCTTCACAGTGCTTAGTGTGGGGTTGTATTTTGGATTTGTGCTGAACACAGAGTTGATAATCGGTTCTGTTATTGCTGAGCAGGGCTTACACATAGCCAAGGCCTTCTCTGTTTTTTGTACTGCCACGCTGGCAAGGAAAGTTGGGAGTACATGGGCAGCTGGGAGGAGACACAACCAGGACAGCTGACCCTAACTGATTAAAGGGATATTCTCAACCACATGACATCATGCTCAGTATATAAAGTGGGGGGAAGAAGGAGAAAGTGAGGGAGGTTTGGAGTGATAGTGTTTGGCTTCCCAAGTAACCATTATATGTGATAGGAACCTGCTACTCTGAAGACAGCTGAACACCTGCCTGCCCATGGGAAACAGTGAATTAATTTTTCCTTTGCTTGCTCAGCTTTTGCTTTCCCTATTAAACTGTCTTTGTCTCAATCCATGAGCTCTCTAACTTTTACCCTCCTGACTCTGTCCCCAGTCCTGCTGGTGGGGCAGTGAGAGAGTGGCTGCATGGGGTTGTGGTGAAACCACAAAAAACAGTAAAGGGCAAGTGAACGGGTTTGTAACAACACTCTGTCAGCTCCTTGTCAAGCCTACCATAGCAGGTCTCGGAGGAAATGTGATACCTACTGGTAGTGGTGAAGTTTGCTTTTATCAAGCTCTTCTGAAAGCACAGATTGATGGAAGTACAATTCCTTCCTGCTCTGACATATCTCTTTGCATTCCAGGTGACTGGTCTGAGCACTGAGCTGTAAAGTGGTATCTTTCTGTCAATCTGTGTTCCAATCAATCATTTATGCAAAGTGGAGAAAGGAAAGAAGCTCACCCCGGGATGCCCTTCAGCCCCAGGGCTGTGTGTGAGGGGTGCTGGTACCCTCACCATTATCTTGGTATCCCCTCTGCTGGCTGGAGGGTCCCTGTGCTCCCCCTCTCTGGTGCTGGCAGAGTAGTTTGTGTAGGCAGGATTAGGGTTCTGGTCTGGGTTGAGGTGATCCGCTTTGTCTTTTGAGGTGGAATTACAACTTCAGTGCAATAAAAACAACCTGCATGTGTTCTCCACAAGAGAAATAAACGTAATAAAGCTCCGCTGAAATCAACATCAGAGTTGCAGCATTTCAAAGGAGATGAGCTGTATCCAAGGAGAGTGCCTTGGAGAAAGCACTCCTTAAAACCACTTCTCTAAAATCCGTTTTCATTTTCAGATCCAGGATGAGCTTAAAAAAATCAAATATATTTTATATGCTTCATTCTGCAATTCTTTGGTGTGTCTAGAGATGTACCGGTGCTGGCAGCAGTCCTTTTGGGACTAGGTTAGATATTAAGAAGGAATTCTTTACTCTGTGGTTGGTGAGACAATGGGACAGGTTGCCCAGAGAAGTTGTGGATGCCACATCCCTGGCAGTGTTCAAGGCCAGGCCGGATAAGACCTCGAGCAACCTGTTTTAGTGGGAACTGTCCCTGCACATGACAGGGGAGTTAGGCCTAGATGATATTTATGGTCCCTTCCAACCCTTAAAGTTCTATGGCTCTGTGATTTCATACAATACTTGCAAACTTGCATCTTTTCTGAGCACAAGCAATGGATGTCACTCCAAATCCTGCTGTGTGGTTTGCACATGCTCAGCACCTTGGTGAATACGGTAATGCAGACTCCTCTTTCCTCTCCCCTCCCTTATACATTAAAATTACCATATATACTCCAAAATGACCCAGCTTGACAAGTCAGCATGGCTCTACTTTTGAGTGCTCACGTCTGGGAACATGTAAACCATAGATATTATTTATACCTATTAGCTCAAATGAAACTCTCATCCATATTGCAGAAGTTACTGCAATGACAGCTCAGAAAATGAAAAAGCTTTCCCAAAACTAAACCCGTTGTCGTTACTTTATCTAATGGTGCCATCTCTCAGTGTGCCCCTCACCCCCCTGCAGCTGCTTTCCCTATCAGTAGTGGAGGTTGTTTCCTGTCACCATGGTATGTAAGTCACCATCATCCCGCTTTCTGAAGTTTTCTCAGGTTCTTTGTGTTCTCCCCCTGCTTTAGATCTTCAAAGGTTGCAATATTGCCATCTTCTAGTGCCTCATTCAAGGAGCGATGCTTCTGAGCGAAGTTGTGGCTTTAGCATGGCATCTGTCTGCTTCCTGTTGTGCACTTCTATACAAAAATAGNGCGCGGCCGGTCCGGCCTCGGCGGCGGGCGGCGGCGTGTCCATGTTCCGCTGGCTGGAGGTGCTGGAGAAGGAGTTCGACAAGGCGTTCGTGGACGTGGACCTGCTGCTGGGCGAGATCGACCCCGACCAGGCCGACATCACGTACGAGGGGCGGCAGAAGATGACGAGCCTGAGCTCATGCTTCGCCCAGCTCTGCCACAAGGCTCAGACCGTGTCCCAGATCAACCACAAGCTGGAGGTGAGGGGGCTGCCGTGGCACCGGGCGGGGCCGGGCCAGGCCGGGGGCGCATCCCTGGACGCGCCGGGCTGGCCATGCCCTGCCCCGGGGACAGCGGGAGCTCCCCCGGCTTTCTTCCTGCTCGTTCCCTGCCCCGAAGCAGCTGAGGAAGGTTCACCAGGCCCCGCGTTTTGGCATTCGGGCCTGGCTGCGGACGTCCTCCTTCTGGGTTTGATAATTCCAGCTCTGGCATGGAGCGGTGCGTGCCAAAGGAGTTCTGTGTGATGTTGAAAGCAGGAATCTTGGGCAACCGATGTTGCTGACTGGTCTTCTCTGCAGTGAGCCAGGACTAGGGGACAGGGTCTTAAGCTGCGCAAGGGGAGATTTAGGTTGGACATTAGAAAGAAGTTCTACAGAGAAGGGCTGGTTAGACATTGAAATATGCTGTCGAGAGTGGTGATGGAGTCACCGTCCCTGGAGGTGTTTAACGNTTTGATGTATTTACATTGTAAATTTACATTGTTCAGGGCAAGGTCCGCATTCTTTTTCTTTACTATGTACCAACGTAGCATAGGCCTGTATGGACTATATGTCAACATAAAACTGGCTATAATTACAGTAAAATGCCCGAGTACGCTCCCAGTGACAGGGACGGGGTCGCAGGAAAGACATGGGGACACGGGGGGGACACGGGGGGCACACGGGGACAGTCCCCACNGGCGCATCCCTGGACGCGCCGGGCTGGCCATGCCCTGCCCCGGGGACAGCGGGAGCTCCCCCGGCTTTCTTCCTGCTCGTTCCCTGCCCCGAAGCAGCTGAGGAAGGTTCACCAGGCCCCGCGTTTTGGCATTCGGGCCTGGCTGCGGACGTCCTCCTTCTGGGTTTGATAATTCCAGCTCTGGCATGGAGCGGTGCGTGCCAAAGGAGTTCTGTGTGATGTTGAAAGCAGGAATCTTGGGCAACCGATGTTGCTGACTGGTCTTCTCTGCAGTGAGCCAGGACTAGGGGACAGGGTCTTAAGCTGCGCAAGGGGAGATTTAGGTTGGACATTAGAAAGAAGTTCTACAGAGAAGGGCTGGTTAGACATTGAAATATGCTGTCGAGAGTGGTGATGGAGTCACCGTCCCTGGAGGTGTTTAACGAAAGACTTGGTCTGGTTACCATGGTGGTGTTTGGTCACAGGTTGGACTTGATGATCCCAGAGTTCTTTTCCAGCCTAATTGATTCCTAGATTCTGTGAATTTGGAAAAGCTTGTAAAAGAAGTGACAAAGACAAGATTGAGGTGCTTAAAGCTTAGAGTCAGTAGTCAAAATGAGGACATTGTTCCTCCTTACAAGCAAAGGAAACAGAAAAGTGGATTGGGGATGGACTTTGACAGGTCCTCTTGTTCCTTCACACTTCAAAGCAGATCAAATAACTCTCTGCCAAGCTTAGTAACTGAAAATAATAGCAGGGGTCGCACATTCTGTGAGGAGAAGAATAACTGGCCTTCCTGTTGGAAGGTTTTTTTCATGCCTGATACAGAGTTTCAGTCAGGCTGAGAGAAAAGAAGCCAGAGCCAAGTTATCTGGTCCTGGATGCTGCTGAGAGGCAGGGTTGCAGGTCCTTTGGCCCGTGAAAACTGGAGTGCTCTGGAAGGAGATTCTGGAAAATTTCATGATCATTTTATATTTATTCAACCCAAGTGTCTCTGGTTTAGTAGGTGTTATTTGTGGTGTCCTCAGCAGGTGTGAATGTGGGCTGCCCTCTTGTCTTCTAATTACAGTTAGAAGGCTTTTGATGTTTTTTCCTCAGTTACTTTTTCCCTGGACTAAAGCCTTCCATTTTCTTCATTGTCTCTTGTAGGCCTTCCTTTTTAGACTTCTGTTGCTTGTTCTTTTGACTTGTAAGGGTATATCAGTAAGAGCGGAAATTCTGAGACACTGTGAAAATATGGGCTTTGTAAGAGCTTCAATAGACAGAATTCCCTTCTTTCAGTCCTTTTTGTTACACTGATTATAATAAAAGAATCTTAGAGTCTTCAAGCAGTAACCTGCTCTTCTGAAGGTGTGTCTTTCAGTAGGAAGCAAGTAGATTGTCTTTGGTTTTAATCAGGTGTCTTCCTGGTATGAGGACATTGTTATGCAAAAGAACCCGTGGAATTTTACAGAGGAGCAAGATTTTTCAGAGTAGAAAAAAAATCTCATTAAACTAGGATTTTTTTTTCATATCACTCTTAATTTCACCAGAATGCTTACTGTGGTGATGTTTGTGTTCCCATATGTGTTTATGTTGATACACTATCTTATATGTTTTACTATTGGGGCAATATATATATGTATACACACACATATATACAGTACCTGCTTACAAAATAGGTTTCATGAAGTATAACTGTAGTGAAATGAGATTTATGAGTTTATGATAGATATTCAGAATTTATTGCATATTGCACACGCATGGTGGATTGTTGTGTGCAGGCCTGTAAACGAAGTGAATTTTCAGGTTATTTTAAGAGAATGGATTTATGTGAAAGGTTGTTTCAAGCTTAAATATTTTGAAAAGAAATTATATAACTTATATCCTGAAAGGTTTTTTGTATCTAATTAAAATCATCAGGAGCACCTAAAGAATTGGAGATCTTTGCCTGAATCTCTTATTAGTAGAAGAGCAAAGGAGCCCAGTTAGCAGTTGTTAATCATTAGCATAATTTTTGTGTATGCTTGAGGTAATTGTTTGATAAAAATGATACTGATAATCTAGAGCGGGTGCTTTGGAAGTGAATAAAAAGTGTTACTTTGTAAAGTACTTTTATTACTGTGAGTAGTATTAGGCCTCATGCATATAAAGGAATTTTTATCTTTCAAATAGACCTTTAGAGGACTTTAGTATTGCCTTGAAGGTTGTTAATTTTAGGAGCTCATATTTATTGGAGTCATAAACTTGAAATGAAAGCTGCCATTTAAAATCTCCAAAAGATGGAGCTGCTCTGTTGAAAAAGAGTGTCTTGTCTTCTTATGTGCACAGATTTCTGGTCAAAACCCCCAGTGACCAATATGAAGAGTACAATTACATATTTTGAAAGAAATCACTAATATCAATACTGGCATTTAGGATGTGATTGGTGGTTTTACTTATTTTTTATAATGTGAGTTACTGTACTTCATGTGACTTTTAAGATTGCAAGCATTTCTTAATAACTCACCATTGTAACTTTATACTGGTTGTACATTTTAATACAAAGCTTTTGTCACAGTTACAAAAATGTCCTCTGTAGTAGTTTACTTAGGTACACTTATTCAAGCCAATAAATTAGATCCATCTTGAGAAGTACTAAAATACTACAAATAAATCCTTTATTTGGATTAAAATAATACTTGAACTGAATATAAGTTTGTCCTGGCTTACTCCTGCAGCTGCATTTGTCTGGACTTGTCTTACTGAATAAGTGATATTATTTCATAAAGGAAAACCTCAAAAAAAGTTCTGAATATCATTCTGTTGTTTGTGGGTACCATTTCCTTGACCAAAATTGTTGAGTCTTATTATAACATTGCAGGCAAGAATGAAGAAATGCAATTCAGACTTTGATTTATCCACTTTATCAGCATAATACGCATTCTTTGGTACAATAGCTTTTAAGAGGCACAGCTTGAGGTTTGGTGGATGCAAGCTGCTGCTGTAGGACTTCCCAAAAAAATTGTTGCCATCTTGCTGTGTATCTGCTGCTAGAGAGAGGAGTCTAGGTGAAATATTGTATGAAGGATGTTTCTGGATAGTGAAAGAAGTGTTCTAAGAAGACAGTAGTTTCCAAAGAGGCAGCTATATATTGGCAATTCTGGGCCAGGTTGTTTTTAGAAGGAGCCTGAAAGTATTTCAGATGCACAGGAGATGTATGCAAATAAATTTATTTGTGCTTAGGGTGGTAAAAGTTTATAAATCTACTACTGTGCTAATAATATTTGCAGTCTTAAATTAAACTAATGATATGTTGGGGGGATTTATTTTCATAATTTTCCTGCTGGTCACAGTAGGACAGAGTTGAATTAAGTAGCTTGTCAAAGAGGAGGAAAAAAAGGTGTTTGGCAGTACAAGCCACTGTCTTTTCTGAGATCAGCCTCATTTCATCGTGAACAAATGGAGAAGTATATCTTGTTAGTAGGATAGCAAGGACCTGGGTCTTTTAGAACTGTTGGTACAGATTTTGAAGGAGATTTTTTGTGATTCTCTGTTGGAAGGCCGTATAAATCAGCAGATGCATGCTGGTGGTCAGTGTGTGAGATTTTAGAAAATGTTTAACTGAGAAGCAGTTCCTAGGTTTTGTTTTTCCTGTTAGACTGTCACTTGACTATGACATTGTGTAAATGTCCATTTCAAAAAATAAAAGTTCTGTGTATCTGCAGTTTTGTAGAAATTAAAGAAGTAGTTCAATGTGCCAGTGAAAACTGAGCTTGACTTTAACTCTGGCACTTTGACTGCCAATGTGATTCTGCAATTTTGAATGAACAAGCTAGAAAGGAATGTTTGGTGGAGCACACCCTGTATGTTGGCAGAGTATTAAGCCTGTGTATATGCTAAAGCTAAGGAAGATGTGTATGTCTCAGAAGTTAAATGTAGTTTTACATCCGTGATTAAGTTGGAATCAGCATGTTTAGAGGAATATATTTCTATAAGCTGAATTCTTCTGTAAGTAACTTGTAACCTCTTCAGTTAAAGCACATATAGAATAATGTGGGTAGTATGAAGGTGTGTATATAAAAAACCCCAACTGCAAACTGGAAAAGCTAAATGTAGGTGACTTTATGTGTATGGTGACTTTCCATAAGCATGGAAGTCCATCTCATGGGACACACTGCAGAGGTACAGTTCTGCTCTGTTGTTTGGCAGTACTTTAATCAAGGTAGGACCATACACCTTCTTAGGAAGGTCTGTCTGGGTTTTTGGGTTTTTTTTGCCTCTCTCCTTCATTTTGTAGTGAGAAATACACTTGTTGAAGACCAAGATATTTTTTGTCTATGTGAGGTATGTATATATATACACATAGAATGGTTGCAATAGCTTATTTACTTTTTCCTGAATGTCATTAATATTTCCAGTAGTTACTGAAGTACTATTTTATTAATTGGACTTTTAAAACTTTTTCTCTTTTGGAATAGAAATCTGTTGGTACTAGATAGAGTATGTTTTTTTGAAATATCAGTGGAGTGAGATTTGGTCCAGCTAACTTGATATCCTAAAATGTGAGCATTTTTCACATATTCAGGAAATACAGATTTATATCCATTTTTCCAGTCAAACTTATATACTAAGTTGTCATTAGTGTGATACATATAACTTCTATCAGAATCAATATGCCCTTTCTAATTGCAGTTATGCCTATACTTTGTTAATGTTTTTCTGTATCAGAAGCCTGTGTACTTCTATACAAATTTAACTAGCCTACTTCATTTTCAGTCTGTGTGTGGTAAAGTGTTTTCCTTTTCTGTCTCATTTGTTGAGAGCTGCCAAAGAGAAAGTGAGAGGAAACCAGTATATTAGTTTATATTTTTTGTGGTTTTTTACTGATTTATGTTGCATAGGTAGTATGGATTTCAAAATAATGACAATAATAAAACTATCAATATGGCTTCTAAGAACAGATTTGTGTCTTCCTGATAAGCAGCTAGAAACATGAGCAACCCAACAAAAGTAGTCATTGTGAGGCAGTCAGAAATTTGTCCCTGTCAGCAAAGTGATTAAAAAAAAAAAAGTGATTTGTTCTTCTGTAAGTAGATGTAAACAGAATAAACAGTCAAGCACAAAGTAAAACAGTAGCAAGAAACAGTAGCTGGTATTTTAATGATAGAGATGAAAAAGATCAGTCACAGGTGTAAAAATGTTGGTGGATGTATCCATTTATGTAAATGGAAACCAGATTTTTAAGGTGCTTTATTTAAGATGTGATATTTATCCTTTGATTGTTGAGAGGAAAAGTGTGCAGTTAATTGCATGTCCAGAATGGTCTTCAGCAGAGACAATAAAAAAGTATGAGTGTTGCTTTGCATCCTTTTAGTTTGCTGCCCGTGAATGTTTTGTCAGGACTAGAATAGAACCTGAGAAATGGAGCAACTCATTTGTCTTATGTCCCTTATTTTCTGTATGGGACATAATAAAAGTGGATTAAATTAATTTGCGATTCATTTGTGTCTTCATTATCATACACTGCATTTTTACAAAGACTACTTACCTAGCTACACTACCATACTGCTTGTTTAGGGAGTCATTAGTCATAAATTTTGTTGTTCATGTTTTTATTAGCCACATGATAAAGACTTGTTTTGTTAAATTTAGCATTAGGTAAAAATTGAAGTATTGAAGTCACAAAGGTCCTTTTTGGGGTCATGATAATAACGAAATAAAGGCTTTTAATGTAATCTAATAATCTGTCAGTACAGTCTTTTCCAATCATATCTTGAAACATTTTCATCTTTGACAAGTGGTAATCACTGCAGTGAAATTGGGGGGGGTTATCATAAATATGTGGTTTCCAAGTGTGTCATCTATTCAGAAACTCATTTTTGCAGTGCTGTCACATTGTTTAGCTTTGCAGGGAGCACCATGAGATTAAACAGGGCTCTGCTCTGTTCCATGGTTTCTCATTCAAAGCAGTCCATTAAACTTAATGGGGTTGTGTGACAAATTGCAGAAAATGCTGGTTAGTAGGCAGGAAGAATTGAATAGTCAAGACTGAGTAACAGTAGAGTGTTCTTGTCTTTTGGAGAGCTGTAGGCAAAGTGGTGAAATGATACTGGTGAGATAATGGAAACAATCCTTTCTTCAAGGAATTAGAGAAATGTAATAATTAAGAGCTCTGGCTACTTCACATCAAGGGGCTGATGAAAGGGGACCCCATGAAAACTTGGCAGTCTGTGGGCTGTGCAGGCCAGGCTCTGTTGTTGTTGTTGTTGTATATCTGGTGTCTGAGTGTGTATCTGCAGGCTGTAGGAGCTGCAGCTGTCATGTTCTGAAAAACTCTTTCCTGTCCTGCACTTGTGTAGTGTTATGGGAATACTAAGGAATAGTGCTTTTAAATAAATTGCTTGTAAAATAAATAAATTGCTTTTAAATAAAATGATTTTAAATAATTGCTTGTAAAGCATAATTAATTTTTTTTTACTTGCATTTGCCTTTAAATGACATTTCTGTCTTTAAAAAAGTGCCACCAGAATGAAATGATAAGCAAATATGCTAGCATTGTATCTTGATATTTATGCTGCTTTTTTGTGCATATGCTGGGACAGAAGCCACAGAGTAATTGCCGCATTGTAGTGTGTTCTGTTGTGTTTTGTGGTCCTGGATCCTGCAGCCTTTAAATCAGAATGTTAGTAGTCCTTCTAGTCCTAAAGTTAATAGATCAGGAGTAAATGTTGAAATACATAAATGCATATGTTGGTAAACTTCATAGAGTCTAGTATAAATTACGTAAGGACATGCTGCTGAGGAAATAAAAGCACCTCATAAACTTGATTTGTCTATGAATTTTGGTTTGATCCCATAGCAAGATACATAAGGACCTGTCCTTTAAAATTAGCTATTAAATATTTATGTATATGAACACCAAGACAGAGGTGTTTTATTAGTAACAGAGTCAATGGAGCTTGGAAATCTCATGGTTTATGGGGAATGAAAGTGTTGAGCACTTTCTCAAGTCACTAAGACCTTCTGATTCAGGCAGTTCCTGTTCTCTTAGATGATCTGGGAGTTTTCACATCACAGCATCCTTTCCTTTGCCTTTTCATGCCTACATTTTTTGGTTAGTTGGCTGGACACGGCACAGCAGCTCAGTCTTTAGCTCAGAACTGCACATGTGCTGCCTGTAGACCAGGCTATCGGCTTCTGTCTCTGTGTCGATTAAACAAATTAGCTAAAGATATGACTTCTCACTTCTCCCTCTGAAAGGGCACTATTCTGTCACTCTTTCCTACTAGCAGCTGTTTAGTGTAAAAGTTGTATGTTGTAGGAACTTTAATCATACACACCTTTACCCCTTTAATAGATTCATTTGTATTTTGAAAATTAGTTCAGTTCAAATCAACAGGGAAGGAGGGCGAAATAGGGAGAAATGTAGACATGGAGATAAAAACATGGCACTAGATGGCCTTACTTAGGTAATTAAAAAATTCTGAAATGAACTCCTAGCTTGTGGCAATCGGAGATTATACGGTGGGAAAAAATAATCTTTAGAATGACAATTTTCAGCCCTTTTTGAGTTTAGAAGGCTTGGCATAAGAATTAATAAGGTGTACCCTAAAGGCCTGAAATTAAACAAAAACTAAAGGCATTTGATGAGTGCTTGGCTTATGACTTTTAGTCACTTGAGGCTGGTAATGGATCCTTCTGTATATATCTAGCTTTCCTTTCCTGAAAAATCTGTGGATTTTCTACTGTGTTTGAATTATGCCTAGACTTATTTTGAGCTAGAAATTCATATACCAAGAAGTGCGTTCATTACACTTTGAGTTGATTCAGGTCTTCCTCTGATTTTTATTTGCTGTGGTGGATAATGCCACTGTCTTGCCCTAGCAATATGCAGACCCTTTGACCCAGCTTGCCATTTCAGCATGGCTCTACTTTGAATGCTCACATCTGGGCAACGTGTGACCCATAGATATTATTTATACCTATTAGCTCAAATGAAACTCTCATCCATATTGCAGAAGTTACTGCAATGACAGCTCAGAAAATGAAAAAGCTTTCCCAAAACTAAACCCGTTGTCGTTACTTTATCTAATGGTGCCATCTCTCAGTGTGCCCCTCACCCCCCTGCAGCTGCTTTCCCTATCAGTAGTGGAGGTTGTTTCCTGTCACCATGGTATGTAAGTCACCATCATCCCGCTTTCTGAAGTTTTCTCAGTTTGTGTTCTCCCCCATGCTTTTGATCTTCAAAGGTTGCAATATTGCCATCTTCTAGTGCCTCATTCAAGCAGTGATGCTTCTGAGCAAAGTTGTGGCTTTAGCATGGCATCTGTCTGCTTCCTGTTGCGCTTTTCTGTAACACCCCACTGTATTTGTACTTCTCTGTTACATTTATTAATCCTTTCCTTGATGTGTTTACATTGTAAGCTGTTCAGGGCAAGGTCTATGTTCTTGTTTTTTACAATGTATAAACTTAATATAAGATCTTTGAGTATGTCTCTGAGCTCTAATAGAAATAAATGATTTTTGGTTAGTTATTCTAACTATTCTGTTAGAATAACTAATGGTCACTTTTCTGTGAAAAATGTACAGGTGAGAGTTCAGACCATCATATGAAAAATATTACATAAATTGATTGGAAGAGACTTAAATGCTTATATTGTGTTCTAAGACTCCTGATGAAAAACACTAGTTAAGACTTTAGGAACTCCATGACTATAAATGCAATAAACCCCAGCATTTATTTTATTGCTAGCTTAAAATACATATTCAGTGTAAGATAATGTAACAAACTCTCTTTTTTTTGATAATTTGTAACCGCTTGCACAGGAAGTAAGAACTGTTGATTAAAAGTAGGACATTGTATGGGCTCTTTTGCCTAGAGTTTTTTTTTTTTTTAGTTTTTGACATGTTCTGTGAAAGAAATATTAATTGCTCAATGCCATGATTTCTTTTATCTCCTATAGGAATAAAAAGAGTAGTTTATAAATTATTGAGTTATTTCTGTTGAATTGGCATTTAATTTTCATAGCTGTAAGACCTTTGAGAAATACAGAACACCTGTAAATGGCAAAATATGTCCCAAAATTGACTAAATGTTTAGGTAGCCTTTTTAGACTGTTTTTCTGGTATCATCTGGATGTTAGATTGTGTGGAAGATAAATGCTGAGTTTTGCTGTTTGGTGAATTTGACCAATATCTCCAGTTTATTTGAATTGTAGACTTTTATTTAGAATTTAGAAATAGCCTGTGGTGATAGTCTGAAGCAGTAGTTTCATGTCCTGCCTGCTTGATTCATGCAGGTGTAGGTGTAGGTTTTCATGATTAAATCCTGCTTCCATGACCAGAGTCTGATCATGCTGTTTGCTGTGCATTGGCTGGAGCAGAGACACAAACAAGGGAGCAGAGAGAGGCTAAGGTGTAACCTTGCAGTGTGATGCGTGCTAATGAGTGGTAATTGCTGATCTGCACAGTTGTATTCTGCCCAGAAAGGTTCCCTTTTTGGCTGAATCAGCAAGTTATAGTTAAGAGGAGGTTATGAAATTGGGCACACTACCTTCTCTTCAACCTCTGCCCCTCATTGTTCCCCGTTCAAAGTTTCTGTTCTGTTTTTGTTGTTTGGTGCCTCTTCCTGAACTCACCTAACCATGAAGCTCAATGGTCTCCTGTGGGTGGATGTTTGTAACTTCTGCCCCCAGTTGACTTCTCTGCACATTCTGGGGTAGTTGCAGGTGACCACCAAAATACATGGCATCTCTCTTTGACTGTCTTGTTGGAGAGTGCATCCAAATTAAAGGATTAGGTGCAGTTGCTTGTGCAGCATTAGTTTATCCTTGTGTTATAGAAATTGAAATGTAATATTATCTGGCACCATCTTTTTCTTAAGAGCCCTTGCCTCATGTAGTGAATGGTGCTCTGGGAAGGAATGGCTTTACTAATAGTCCTTGTTGGTGTTCATGATTTCATCTGCTGTTTCTGCCCCATCCCTGGTTTTTACTGAGTACGTTCCAAAATTGAAGCTAGAGAGGTTGAATTTCCAATAATCTTTTCATATGTTTTCTTTATAACTAATTGAGGGATTTTGGATAAAAAACCAGTGCTAATAAGTGTAATATAAAGGAAAATTAAGTGAGCTGGCCAAGCTGAGAATGGCAGGACTTCTGTGAAGCGATGTAAAGGTTCGTCGGCCTTCACAGAAGTAGAGCACAGGATATGAAATTAGCTTGTTGTGTTTGCATTTTGGTGTGACTCTTGTGCCTGCATCTGTTCCTGGAGATAGATTTATGACTTTTCATAATGTGTAATCAGATTAATTCCATTATATATGCTTTTACCATTTCTCATTTTGCTTTTTTTTTTTTTTATTTTGTGCTCTTTATGTTTTCAGGCCTTATGGTAACTGGAGGGAGGTGGCAAGAAAGATGGGAGAAGGACTTTTTACAAGAGCATGTAATGACAAAGCGAGGAGGAGTGGTTTCAAACTGAGAGTACATTTAGATTAGACAATAGGAAAGATTTCTTTATTGTGAGGGTGGGGATGCACTGGAACAGGTTGTCTGGAGTGCCCCATTCCTGGAAGCGTTCAAGTCCAGATTGGATGGAGCTCTGAGCANCTTTATGTTTTCAGGCCTTATGGTAACTGGAGGGAGGTGGCAAGAAAGATGGGAGAAGGACTTTTTACAAGAGCATGTAATGACAAAGCGAGGAGGAGTGGTTTCAAACTGAGAGTACATTTAGATTAGACAATAGGAAAGATTTCTTTATTGTGAGGGTGGGGATGCACTGGAACAGGTTGTCTGGAGTGCCCCATTCCTGGAAGCGTTCAAGTCCAGATTGGATGGAGCTCTGAGCAACCTGGTCTAGTGCAAGGTGTCCCTGTCTATAGCAGGGGGATTATAACCAGGTCTTTAAGGTCCCTCTCAACCCAAGCCATTCTGTGATTCAGATTTTATGATTAAAACAGCAGAATATGAATTTGAATGTCAGGTTATGTGCAGAGTACTATTTTTAATTTTTATTAAGCATTTGACAGTCTTTTTGTGATACATTTGGGGCATCGTTCACCCTGCAAAGCTGGTGGCCGTCATTCTTGCTGCTTTATGTGCACAGGAAAATAAATTTGTTTTTTCTTCCCACCAAAACTCCCAATTGCCATTCTGTATTAGGCGAGGCTGGACAATATTAAATTGGTCTAATTTAGCTGTTCTGCCACTTTGTCATTCTACAGGTCTTTTGAATTAGAGTAGATGAGAGAGAATGTGTGTATGTATAAAAAAGCAATAAAAGTCATCATGTTAGCTGTTAGAAAGGAGTAAGACAGTAGTGGACTTATTTTCTTTTAAAGTAGGCTTAGTATATACATTATGTAATAATAACAAAATATTGTTATTATGTGAAATTGAGACTGGGTCAAACTGTGCCTTCATTGTTAAGGTCTTTGTTATCTGCTCTGTACTGTATCATCAGTTTTTATGCTGGTGATATTTTCATTTGCTGTGTTAGTTCAGGTGTGTGTCTGCTTTTGTTAGAAAGTGGGTAACCACAGCAGAGAGACTTTAACTGTGGCTGGTCACTGGGGACAACAATGCAGCTTTGTAAGTAACTCGTTTCTCTGCAATTATTTGGCTTTGTAGTATTTTAAATATCATCTTACTGTAAAAGGCAATTTCTGCTTTAGAGTTCCTGCAAGGGTTTGCAAATTTTTCAAGTTTTTGTTTTCCTATTCTGGCAGTTGGAAGGTGGAAATGCATGCAGCTCTATTTTTTTGGCAAAAATGAAGTGCTGGCTTGATCTGCTGATGCTCTGCCTCAAGGGACAGGGGGAGGTAGTTCTGCTCTGTTCAGTCCCAGAGAGCGGGACTAAAGTGCATAGCCAAGAGGCAGGAAGGGAGACTGTTCTTCATGGCAGCCGCACGCTGGAGATTGGCTTGATCCATCTCATCAGTTGCACTCTGGGTGCTCTGATTCATCTCTGGAAGTGATTGCTTATCTCTGAATTACTCTAGAAGCTTGAGGAGGCTGTCCATCTATGTACCTGAAGTTAGACCCAGTAAATCCTCCCCACTGATAGTCAAATCCTTCCTGCTTTTTCTTCATTAACAAATTCAGACGTTTTATACCAAGTTGCCTTGCCAAGTTAACTAAAATACCCTGCTTTAATATGAGAGGGCATGTTTTAAGAATGAGTCACTTTTTCGTTTTGGTCTTTAGTTCCAAATCTTTTGGATGCAAAAACATACTCTGAGAATTTACCTAAAAATCCCCTGAAATTATGTTTTGTGGTTTCTTTTGGCAAATAGTAGCTTTAAAGCTTATCTAAATGTAGCTTATTTTATAAAATGCTACTTGAACTTGGATAACAAGTAACTTTGTAAACAATTTAGTATTTGTTCTTTCATTACAGATTTCTGATTTGTAACATAAACCCTACATGAAAACTGTTTTTAAAATACTTCAAAACCACTTTTTTCAAGAGTTAATAACTATTTCTTGTTTTCTACTTATGCATTTTAGAGGCATTTCATTACTTCTGGTTTGCCTGACTAATTTGCTATTTCAGTTAAACTGTTGAAAATAGACCAGCTGTAAATAGGATTTTTTGACTTCAGCTTTGGATAAATAATTGCCATTTTATTTTGAGCAATTTTTTTGAGTAAGATTTAATAATTTTACAATTTAAAATTGTGTTTACATTGCTGTGGGTGTAAATCTTACATAGGTTTAATGCCATTGTCTTGTTTCGGACTGGACATCAGCATTGCATGCCATTGTCTGCATGAAGGAAAGCTCAGGTGTTGTTACTCTTGGCAGTATGGTCATTTGATGCTGGTTCTGTGGCTGCATGAATTTTGTGGCAAGCTGGGGAGAAAATCCTGCAAATGATCCAGTGTTAAAGCTGGGCTACGGAGGAATGTGTGATAGCAGGTATTCTTAACCTGTATTCCACCAGGTACAGCATCCATGTAATAGCAAATGCTGTTATGTGTCACAGTTCTGGTGACCCCATTTAATCCTTGCTCTCATTACTATGGTGGATTATATCTTCACAGGCACAGTTGGTTGATCTGAAGTCTGAGCTGACAGAAACACAGGCAGAGAAAGCAGTATTGGAAAAGGAAGTGCATGATCAGCTTTTGCAGCTCCACGCTGTTCAGCTTCAGCTACATGCCAAGACTGGTCAGAATGTTGACTCTGGGGCTATTAAGGCAAAACTGGTGAGTATGGCAACTTGCATGTCGGATTGTATTACTCTTCTTCCTCTCCTGGCTGAAGTTCTTTCTTGGAAGGTGTGAATAACCTGATTACAAATTCTCATGTTAAAAACATTAACTTTTTTGCTTTTAAATAACATTTATAGTTGGTTGTTAGCAACCATTAAAAATAAGATGAATAGTGTCAGAATAAAGAGTAAGGATTTAAGAAGTTTTTTTTGAATAAACCATTTTTAGTGGTTTCTGAAAGTAAAAAAACAAAATGTTTTTGTTATTTATAAAGCTTTTCTGAAGACGGAAGTTGCAAAAGATAAAAAGAAGACTAATAGAAGCACTCAGTAGACAGCATGTTTTTAAAAACTCAGACCTTTACAAAGCCCACCAAAAGTTAACCACAATTAATCTGTGCAATTAGTTGGCATTGACTGATAGCCCAAGCATAGACTGCCTTGTTACTAGCCACACCACAAATCCAGGCTCTAATACAATGACTTTGTAAATTGAAAAAAGTAGACTAGTATTGGATACATGTGATTTCTAACTGTTGGTATGAATCAAAGTCTATCTCTGACTTTCTAAAAGTTGCAAATACCTACTCCCAACATATGTGGAACATTAGATTAGTCTCTTTTGCTGTTTTGTCCTGTTAATTAATGTACAATAAAACACAGTAGTAGACTATAAGTTTTAAAGGTTGTCTAGGCTAATCACTGAACAACAGGAGTAACCCAAATTCTTTGTCTTTCAGATTCAAAAGCTGTAATTGATTAGAGCTGTCATTCTAGGGTTACATAGTTGTATATGCAGTATTAGAGCAACATTTTCTGGATTGTCCACACATCATTTATTCTGTACTAAATTATGGCTACAGTGTGGTGAAGTTTATTTAGAGCTCTAAATAATTCTCATGGCTTTTAAATAAGTGCTAGTTAAATATAACCAGCATTTTGTAAGTGTTAGACTGCAAGTTTACATGTAGAAAATTTTTTAAGTTAACTTATCACTGTGAGTGATTTTGGTCCCCAAATTTTCTTAGTTTGACTTAACTTCTGCCTAACACACAGGCTAATACTTTTAAGCTTTTTGTTTCTCGTTACCTTGTTATAAATGATTTCTAAAGATACATTAAATTTCCGTGATATTGACAGCAGTCTTCTTCCCACAGGTGACAATAAATATATTTTACATACACTGGTTCAGTTTTATCTGTGTTGAAATGGAACTTTGTTAACAGCTTAGACTGATATTCTCTGCTTAATTTCTTTTAGTTTTTCCTTTTTATAAATATGAGGACTAGTGTTTTGAGTTTTGAGTTTTGTTTTACTTTGCCTTTAGGGAATTCATAGCTTTAATGGACAGAAGCTTAGCTTAAACTCTTCTAGATAAGAAAGCTATGAAAGTTTGCAAAGCTAGAACAAGCAAAACTGAGGCTGCTTAAATGACAATGACATGGGGCCTCTGATGTTTGGGTAAATGAAACTGTTGTGCTGACCTTCTGGCAGTCAGAAGGTCTCTGAGGGCAAAGAACTGTGTCAACACAATGCAATGGGGAAATAAAGCTCTATTAGTTGACTTCCTGCTTTATTGAGGGACAGACAATCTTATTTTGTATGTAGACTCTTTAGACTCTTAGCATAAATGTATACACTGTAATCTGTAAAACTACACAGTGGTGAATAGGACATGTTAAAATGTTTAGATTACTAAGCAATTTAGAATTGTGAAGTTTAGGCCAAGTCCATTTTTGGGAGTGGGGAATCTTCTTAGTGCAATCATAATAACTCTTCGTGAGAGTTTTTGAGAAATTGAGAAGTTGAGAGAACTTTGAGAAGTTGCCTAGTGGAAATTTTTTTGTGTGTGTTTTTGCACTTGATGCCTTTTCTGATACTTCTGACTGTCCTTTACATCCCTCTTATAACTCATATTATGTTGTTCTTTCTGAAAGGAAGAAAAATCTATTACCTGTATATATAATATTATATTACAGAATGGATTTTCTGTGATTCTTTCATGTATATTGTATTATCTTGCTATTTATAGAGATTCTTGGTATTTTAGGAGAAGGAATTGTTTTCAATACTACGCTAAAGTTAAGTTTTTGATAAGGTTTTAAATAAATTTCACTGCAAAATACCAAAATTGTTGCTAAATAGGATTGTGCAGTGTTCTTTATGCCATCTAATGAAATATACAGTCTGCTGGAGAAGTCCTTTTGGACTAAGTAATTTATGTTGTTGCATTTTCTTGAAGTTCCTGTTGCCTGTTTCTCTAATTATGGAACTCTTTTCTTCTGTCTTAAGTCTGTCCTTTCTGTGGATGAAATGGTAAGTATGCTGATTGCTATTTTTTTAATGTTTAAGCAGTGCTTTTGTTTTGTGCAACAACTTATATGTATGTTGGGCTCAGAAACTGGCAAAACAGATCTGGCTTGTTCCTTCTTCCCAACAGTTGGCAAGATGCTGTGTAAAGAATTTCCTTTGCATTTTAATTTTTCTTTTCTAGATGTGGTGCCCTCTTTCCTAATTCTGTATGTATTCTGTTTATTGTTGCTACAGCTAGTTTGGAGTGATACCTGGCAACTTGACATTCTGAAAGATTATTCTGGCAGTATCTCAAAAAATGTTAAGGTGTTACACAGTTGCTAAAGCATAAACACTGTACACATCTATGAGTGTAATATGAAATATTCTGCATGTTTGTATTTTAAAAAATCCTGTCAACTTCTCCTTTTTTTCCCCTTATTTTTGTCATGGGCATGATTTAATGCGGTTTACTGGCTGATGTAACAGCCAAAAGCGTATGAACTCAATAATGCATAGATATAAATAAAAAGTGAAGCAAACTTGACTTTTTTCACAGTGATAGACTTGAAAGATTTTTAAACAGCTTTTCTACTTTTATTATGTTACGTGCTTCATTATCATTACTCAGTATTTGGTTTTTTGAAAAGCCACAGGATAGCTGGTAACTAACTGTAAGCTTTAGTCTTCAACCTTGCTGTAACTTTTTTTTTATATTACCAACAGAAAATATATTTTCTGTTTTCAGAACCTATGCCATACTATGAACACTACAAAGCATGAAACTATTCTGTAACTTATCTTTTCTTTAAATATTTTTGAGACTTCTGTCAAATCTTTTCACAGTCATTCAAGACAGGACATGCTCTTTCAGGACATCTTCAGAGATTCTGTATTGCAAACCTTTTAATATTTTTTTTTATTTCATGTGGTGATCAGTTGGAGACAGTCCATAGAAGATTGGCTTCTGGGTGTAATTTTGCACCTCTGTCACAGAAGAGTAGTCATAATAAGGGAGAGAATAGGAAGAAAACACTTGTATGGAATTGCATTTGCCTTGTATTTTAGGTGTAACATTTAAAATGCATAACTAAAAGTGATTCTACGTGGAAATGTAACATTTGGCTTCCTGTTTAATTTAAATGACAAACCAAATTCAGAGAGAATCAGTGGAAAATCTGAGTCTGGATGAGGGTGTTTAAGCTGGTTACTTTATATAAATACTGTAAGATGTGCTGCATGAAATTCACTGGTGTAATCAAGACTCTTTGATCACTTCAGCAATTCACTTTTCTGAGGGAGGTTGGAGTATGCATATCCTAAATTCTAGTCTTTGTCTTTTTATATTTGTCAAATAATAGATGTTCTAGAAGTAGACAAACAGGAAGCCTATAAAGTATACTATTTAGATCACCTTAATGCAATATTGACAATAGGAACAGAGCTAACAGGAACACTGTATTTGTATATGGACTTGGTAGCTGCTGTAAAACAGGTGTTAAGTCTGAACTGTGACCCTTCTTACTCCTCAAGTGTGTGGCAGAGACAACACAACATGGTGGCACTCTTGAATTCTTGTAATAAAAACAGCCCAAGACCAAAATAATAATAGAAAGGACTGGTATAGTCTTAGAAACTCCTGTTCCTGAAATGTAGATTAGTCAAAATTCTTGGCTTCGGTCTTTTCCTGCAGTTCAGAAAGATTTGCTGCAGAGTCATTCACACAAGACAACCCCAACCCAAAGGTCAGAGACCAGAAGTGGCTTTTGTGGCATGTTTTCTAACATGCCTATGGAGCCAAACTTTATCTGAAGGTGGGTCATCATGGGAATTGCAAGAAGTGAAATGCCAGTGATTTCAAGCAATCTTTGAGCTGCTTCTGAGCACTGTGCTGGGCAGTTCTTGACCAACACATACATAGGTGTGTACTCTGTTCTTCTAAACCGATAAAAGTATTTAACAGATGAGCGAGGCAGTAGAGTCTGTCAAATTCAGAGCTGACTTTCTGGCAAAGTCAGTAAATGCTTCCATATATCTGTTGTGAAAATAACTCCATTTGGAAGGATCAACCTTGTGTGATTTCTCAAATGTGGTGATATTGACCATATTAATGACTTTATATCCAGGCTTGGAATAGTGAGTAGCCTATGCACAGTTTGATAACAGATTTGTCTTGCCAGTTCTGTAAAATTTTGTATCTGTCCTGTTGCTTCTTTAGTAGCACTTCCTGGTTTTATATGTTTAACAATGTAATTGGTACAGGTACAGAGAACAGGGTTTTTTGGGTACTCCAGGTGTCTTCAAAAATGCATTATGGTGAGCTTAGTTTTTATTGCTGTTTCAGTTGACAGCCATTTTTGAAAGGAAGCAGTATTAGACCCTGTGTCTTTACTATTTTTCTGGTTTGTGGTGGAGGTTTTCCCCCACTTTGTAAAAGGAATGCAGAGCAAGATATAAAAGATACAAGTTATTAAGCATGCTCTCCTTAAAGTAGATTTTGTAGATTAGCAATCTAATTCCTTTTGCACCAGTATGCTGGGTATTAGAAAAGGTAATACCTATGCAATTTCTGTACATTTGGGATGGAGCAGTGTGGGACTAATTTATATTTCCATAATTCCTTTTTCAGGGGGTGAAGCGCTGGGCGATAGCTTGCTTAAAGTGTGGTTTTAATGTGGGTTTTGTTTTTGTTTTGGTTGTTGTTTGGTTTTTTCTTTAACAGAGCTATTTTGCACTAATTTTCTTTTAGTTTTGTCAGGGTGGGCATCTTCATGTGTAGAATCGTTGGCTTTATCTGGTCGTCAGGCTCTAATCTGGAAATGTCTCTGGCTGGACATTTCTTAGTTGTTTGCATGAAAATAATTTCCATTTTAAGGACATATGGACTTACGTTTCCATGTCATCATCACCATAATAATAGTTAAACAATTCAGTTAAATTGAAATATTTAGTAGCTTCGTGGTTACTGTTTAATTTTGAAAATAGTATTTCTTAACTTTGAATCTCCTATTTGCAAGACAAGAAAATGTAAGGATGATATTCAGGCTATTTAAATTTTGCCACCTTTGTGTAGACAGTATGCAAACCACTAGCTGTAGTGGCAGAGTCCCTGCTTTCTTTTTTTTATTATTTCTTTTTCTGCATGCATGTCTTGTACACAGGAAAATAATTTCAGATTGTATATGCAGAAACAGTAAATGTTCTTTCATTATTAATTTGGATAAAAACTTTTTAACATTCTTTTCTTGTTTGTTTTTTTTATTTTGGTTTTTTTTTGTCATTGTAAAGGAGAGGGAACTTGAAGCTAACAAGAAGGAAAAAGTCAAAGAAGCTCAACTGGAAGCTGAGGTGAAGTTGCTGAGGAAGGAGAATGAAGCCCTCCGTAGACACATAGCTGTGCTTCAGGCTGAGGTTTATGGAGCAAGATTGGCAGCCAAGTATTTAGATAAGGAGCTAGCTGGAAGGTATGTAATGTCAATCCATGTCTCCTAGCATAAGATGTTTGTTGTTGTTTCCTTTCTTTGCATCCCCAGAGGCAGGTTCAAGGTTAAGACTGAGGAGGAAAAGTCTCACATTTCCAGTTAATTAAAAAAGGAAGAACAAAAATCCCCAGGGTTCTTGCACCAGTTACTGCATGGCCACGTGCTGTAGCCAGATGAGGTGTACGAGTCCTACTGTGCATTGCTTTTTCAGTTGTAATGCAGCATTGTTTTACTCTCTTTGTCACTATGTAGGGTCCAGCAGATTCAGTTACTGGGCCGGGATATGAAAGGACCTGCTCACGACAAGCTGTGGAATCAGCTGGAAGCAGAAATACACCTTCACCGCCACAAAACTGTTATTAGAGCTTGTCGAGGTCGGAATGATCTCAAACGACCAATGCAAGCACCACCAGGACATGTAAGTTGAAAAGATGAGCCATTCCTCCACGATTTCCAGACATGAGTTACTTCTTCATCTTTGTGATTGTTTTCACTTCAGTGTTGTGTTTTTTTCAAATGTCACTTGTAAATACGTTGTTCTGATGCTGAAGGACAGTTCCGTGCTGAATGGCATATCCCTCTAAATGACCACGGAAGATGATACAATTCCTTTGACTTACCTAGGAACACTGGGTCCTTTTGAAAACTGAGCCTCTGATATAAATATATATATATTTATGTGTCTAAATACAACTTTAACAGCAGAATTTTGTAACCTAGGTTTCAAAATGTGGATCTAACTTATTTACAAAAACCAAGAATAAAATTTTTAGCATTAGATAAAACTGAAATTGATTTTAATTTCTTTTCTTAAAAAGCCAGATAAATTGACACTTTGTAAAATCATTAGTTGGGGGGGGTTCCTTCTAAAGGTACTTTTTAAAACAAAACCTTTAAACAGCATTTCACTATGGGTATCTTTGGTAGAACTCACCCAACATGGCACATGTTGTGTTAATCCACTCCAGTGTTCAGTACAGAAAACCAGACATTTTCAGCAAAGTGCTTTGCTTTGATCTGTTCTAAATACCTTAGCTGGTCAGATGGGTGTTACTGCTTAAGTTTCTAATTGCATATAAAACACTGGTGGACAAATACATGCATTTGTGGTTTTAAAGGTATGCATAATGGCGTTTAATAGGGTATCCTCTGAAAAACAAACCTTGATTTATTTAGTCTCTCTTTTAGATTTGTGTTCAATGGCTTTTGATGTGGTTTATTTTTATTACAATAAGAATAAACTCGACCTAGCAACCTCTTCCTTGGGAGTATATTACATCATCTTCTGTCATTTGGTTACTTTTAAGATGAGTTTACATCATATAACATTTCAGAAGTGATCAGCACTTCTTCATGTAGTCCCTTTGCGTTTTTAATATGTGGCTGATTTCCTTCTTTTGAAGTTAAGTTCTGTGTTGTGCACTAATCAGCAGTAAAGTAATTTAAATAATTATTCTCATCAGGGGTGCATAATGAGGAATCTTTTCTGATTTCATTACCTTTCTGTAAAGGGGCACTGTGAGTTTGTCCTGCCTGGAGCTAGTCTAAAACTCTGTTGCTCATAACACTGCCTGTATATAATTACATAAACCCAAAATGCTGAAATGCATCCATTTTTGGTTCACACATTTATGTTTGTGCAATGTTTGTTTCTTATCAAACTAGGATCCTGATGCCTTAAAGAAGAGTCAAGGTGTTGGTCCAATCAGAAAAGTTTTGCTAGTTAAAGAAGACCATGAAGGACTAGGAATTTCAATCACAGTAAATATTTGCCTTTATTTTCTATGACACAGAAGCAGAAATTCAAGTTTTTATTCCTACTTCTGTAAAATGCATGGATCAGTAAATGTGTGGTTAGAACAAATGTAAAAAGCATACACAAATCCATAACTATGGTCATAGAACTTCAAGACCCATTTTGATAGATTAGGAAATAGATAATTGCTGCTTTATGCTAAACTTAGGATGTTGATTTGTGTGTAGGATATAGACACTTTAGCAGATTAGCCAGTGGTGATTCCAGGTGTAAGTATTTGGAAGAGCAGAGACAATCTGAGACCTGACTTCCAAAGTTTAGCTGTTGTGATTATCATTTTTTTAAAAGTATCTGTATTGGCATCTCTCACCTAATAAATCTGTGTAAATGTTTGCAAAAAATTTGGAAGATTTTGACTATTAGACTTTTATTCTAAGTATGAATACTGTTTCTTGCTAGTCAATATGGTGCCTAATATGCTATTTTAGTAAGATTTTCTGCTTTTCATTAGTTTGTATGTGATTTTTTAGTTTTATTAGTATTCAGAATTGCATTGAGTACGTATTCAAAATTTTGCATTCTTCTATGGGGAGAAGAATTAAGGGAAGCAGCTCATGCATTCTTAAACATTCTTTGAAGAATGAATTCTAATTTTCTAAAATAGAAGTTGAAATAAGCTCTTTAGGAGCTACTGTCTGAATGTCAATTTTGTGTTAAAAGGCATCTCAGTAATTAAAATCTGAGGTTTTTTTGTTTTGTTTTTTTTTAATAGGGTGGGAAGGAGCATGGTGTTCCAATACTGATCTCTGAAATCCATCCTGGGCAACCTGCTGATCGATGTGGAGGACTGCATGTTGGTGATGCTATTCTGGCAGTAAATGGAGTTAATCTAAGAGATGCCAAGCATAAAGAAGCTGTAACTATTCTGTCACAACAGGTCAGTTTGGACCTGTTATCACATAGGCACATTTAGGTGCTTCCTGCATTCTGCCTGTTGAATTACCTTGAATTTTCATGTTTCCTGTTAAGTACAGTGTATTGCTAAGCTACAGTGATTCTTGAGGCTCTATCACCTTACGCTTAATTCTCTTATGTTTTGCAATTTGAGGAGAAAAATGCTGGGTCAGTAGTGGTTCAACTAAACGTGTATTGGCTAGTCATTATTCAGTAAGGCTGATGAAAATCAATTTAATACATTGCCCCACAGAAATAACTATTTAGTGACATATGCTTTACTCTTATGACCGAGCAGCTCCAGCCAAGCAATGTTTCTCATACGCTTTGTGGTCTAGAATCTTCTTCCTGATTTGCTTCCCATTTTCTGACAATTAACAAATGTGCTTAATTTGTCAGAAAACTTCCTCTTTAGAAATCACTATTTGAAATGTACTGGCATATAAGAAATATGGGTGGTTTTGGTAAAGCGTAGCTATAGAGCTGTTCTACTTTAGTCAGTAAAAACTTAACTCAGATACCTATCCAAAATATTCAACACAACTGTGAATGTGTTTATAACAGTAAAATGTATTTGTTTCAGTAACCTAGCTCATCTTGGTAATCCTGTTGGGTAGCTGTGCAATAGTAAGTAAATTTGTATTTTTGGCTATGTTTTAGAGAGGTGAAATCGAATTTGAAGTAGTGTACGTTGCTCCAGAAGTTGATTCGGATGATGAAAATGTAGAATATGAGGATGAGAGTGGACACCGTTACCGTTTATATCTTGATGAATTGGAAGAAGGTGCAAATTCAAGTTCTAATAGGAAAGGTGTAAATGTGGATGTCAAACCCTCACAAGGTAAACCTTCTAAAATGTGTTACATGCTGTTTAATTCTGAAGTCTCAATATGCAAACCAATTTCTGGAAAATGCTTTTTTTATATTCATTGTAAAATTAATCTGCTGTCAATTCAATTAACCTACTAATAGACTGTCAGTTCATCTGGTTGGTCCCTCACTGTTTGGCCTGGTTTACTTAGATAAAACTGAATTAACTGAATTAACTTACGAACTTTTTTCATGATCATCTTTTCCCAAAGGTTGAAATTCAAATTTATTCTTATCTATTCCTACCTCTAACTAGGAGTTGTTAATTCCCCTTAACACTTCATGTTGGTGGCTTCTTCAGATACATTTTTTAAATCAGAAAAGCAAAAAAACAGTTTCTATTTTCCTGCCATGCTCTGTTCTGCTAAAAACCTGTTAGCTTTAATTTTAGTAATCATTTCAGCAAACATTCCAGCTTTTGAAATAAGGATCACTGATCTGTCCTTCCCAAGACTGCGTCTTTCCTTAAATCAATTTTCTTTTTAACTTACAGTGTTTGATAAGAAGCCAAGTGTTGATGGACATGAAAATGGAGACCTGGGGAATTCAGTTGAAGCTTCTTTAGAAGACACTGCACCCAAATTAGCCCGTTCTGCTGAGTCTTTATCCTAAAAACAAACAATCAAAAAAAAAAAAGCAAAACCTGGACAGATCCCATCTTTGGGAACAATTGATAATCAATATTGACTGCTTAAAGTTGCATATACTAGTGTAGGTTGTAAAAGGGTGATTAAATGTCAAAAGGAACTGTATTACTGTTGCCTGGAAAAAAGGCGGTTACCTCAGGGCTTCATTGTGAGCAATTCTAAACGTGGAAAACTGTCTTTTACGTGACACACAGTAGTTACCGAACACACAGCATGTGAAATGAATTTCTTCTAATAATAAAAGAGTAGTCCCACCCAAGTGTGGGACTTTTAAAGTGGATAACCTCAGTACGTTCCACTTTTAATCTCATTGATGTCCCTAAGGAAGCAGAATAATGTGTGACCAGTCTAATTTTGACCCTCGGATGTTTTAAAGGGACAACTGATGTTCAGTTTGGTGTGAAACATGCTTTAACCCTAGACAGATGGGGGGGACGCTTCTTCCATTGCATCCATGTGTTTTGTATTTAGGATTTTTGAACTGTAACTTTAGAAAACACTTTTTTTTTTTCCTCTGAATAGTAAAAATGAGAGCTTTTATTTGAGCAAAGACTATCAAAACCCACATAAGCAGTGGAGTGCTTGCTAATCATGATCGTTGATAATTTTACGAGTGAAGTTTTTGGGTTTGTTGTTTTTATTTAAGTTCACCACCATTTGTTCAATTTGAAACCTACTCCAAAAGTAGTTAAACAGAGTAGTATGGGGTTTTAAAATTGAAATTAGTTGAAAAATTACTCACAACTAATGTGAGCCCTTTGGTATGTTTTTCTGACCATCATCAGTTTAGCATTTGTTTTTGAATGGATATGGTTACTGCTAATGCAGAGTTGTTTGAATTGGTCATTGTTAGCTTGACCTTATGAAATGATGAGTGCTTTTGATGGGTACTGAATATACTCATTTCACATTAAAATAATCCTTAAAGTAGAAGTTGAGTGCACAGTACTTTACAGGAGGTTCTCAGAGTCATATGGTGCCTGGCCCCATCTGTGTTGTTATGGCAGTCCTATTAACCTATAATTGTCTTACTGTTGAAGCAAAATGTTACTCCCTTTGTGAGAGCAGTGTATCTTAAAATAGTTTTTTATTGGTGTGCGTCCTAAAGGCCCCCAGTGTGGCTGCAGGTGGGGAGGTTGAGGATGGTGTCTCGAGCAGTTTCTCATGCTCCATTTGTGGCTCTCTTGGTGAAGTGCAGCACACTCCGCAGACAAGCTCTACGTTGTCTTCGCACTTACTATTTCAGCATGCAGTGCCATCTTTCCTGTTCACTGCTCTGCAGGCTGTTGAACTGTAACATAAAATGGTTTTGTACATTGAAAGAGGAGCTAATGTGAAAAGATATCTTTGCAAGTGTTAACTGTGTAGGGTATAAATACATAAGAAAAAACCTCAAAGGCCTTTAGAGTAACATCAATTAATCTTATGTTCTAAGTTGTGATGTAGAACACAGTTACTTTGTCTCTCCTAGGAGCACTATATATATTTATATGTTTATAGAAAAAGCCTAAAAATGTATATACTTTATTCAAAGATTTTGCTATTTATAAATCCCTTAACTTCACTATTTACACGATCATTTTGTGTGTGTGTGTGTGCGTGTGCATGTGCTTCACTTACTCAGTGGAGTAACATTATTTGGTTCATTTTTTTATACTAGTGTTTGTCGTACAGCATACTGTTGAAGGTTTTTAAAATAGTCAAGGCTGTACAGTTTTTACTGAACAGAAACTAGTATTTAAAAATAAAGCTGTGTGAAGAAGAAACAGGGCCCCAGGCATGTTTCTTTTTCTGAAGCTTCAGAAACTTGAGGACACATCGGCTGTGTGTTAGCAGAGGAATCCACTGCCAGAACTTTTGCATCCAGATTTGAGTTTTTCCCACAGCTACTCAAGCAGAGTGCACTCTGAAACTCTCTGTGGCTTGAAACACTGAATGTCCTCTCTGTCAGGAAGAGACGGTTCAAAGCTAAGTTGTGGTCGTCTTGTCTTTGAAAATCATTGTTGTGTGAAATCTTCCTGCAGTTCTTAGAAATTAGACTTGTCCAGCTAGTCTTGTAACTTTTTAAAAAGATACTCAATTTACCTGTACAGTTTCCCTTTATTTGAGGGAAAGGTGAAATTTTGTATTTATTTTCTCTTCCTTACTTCATGGCACACTGTATTTTCTGTTCAATGCATTTGATCAGTTTTAGCCTGAAGTGGAAGACTGGTTCTAGAGTTATTTTCCTAACATTCCTCATCTGCCCATTTCATGTGATGCTGTGCTCTCTTCTTCATCTGCTGGACCTTTTCTCTGCTCTTACCTTCTTTATTTTTGTCTGTGTATGAGATCAACAGAAGGAACAATTGTTGAGGAAAATGACTGGGAGTAGACATATCAGGTAGCAGTAAATCATCACCACATTTTCTTCCCAGCAGTTTTTATAATCTTTGTTTAGGAAGCCGTGGATGGGAGAATTTTGCTCAGACAGTGCAGGCTGTCTCCACGTACGCTGTACTTGTTACCAGCTGATTTAACGTACTGGTTTATTTGTAATCATACTGAAATGCTTAGAGATTAATATTTAAACTGAGAAAAGTTCTGCAAGTTGAGATTTCCAGATTCAATGGACAAATGTGTATTCCCCCTTTTGTCAGTAACTGGAAGACTCAGTCCTGCTGATTCCCAGAGGCTGAATGAATTAGACTTGGAAGAATTTCTGAGGAAAGTCAGTGTTCAGACTTCATTTTTATTTTTTAAAGTGTAAAACAGTTTACTTGCGTGTGTATATATATTTTTACTTAAAAATAAAATAATATTCTAAAGATAATTTTTCAATTTTTTTGGTATATAATTCCTTTCCTATTAAAATCTTCAGTAAGACAATTGTATTTTAAGCTAAAGGTGGACAGTGTTTGCTGGCATCTGGGACCAATGTTAATTAAAAGCATGTAAGATAAGGAAAGTGCTTTATGGCAATAAATTTAACTCTGATCAAAGGTTGTATGTAGTATTTCCTTTGTAGAAGTGTATTCTTGGCAATGAAGAGGGTTTGTATCCATCTCAATAGATGTCAATCCACAGTTCTATCAAACAAAATACAGATATTTATTGTATTTGTTCAAACATAATTACGTTATGGGTTACTCTCATTTCTGTAGCAGATAGAACATTTTGCAAAACATGTATACACCTAGCTAAGCTGGATATAATATATTTTTATTAGACTGTAAATAAATATACTCTTCTGCATTGCAGTGATTTCTGCACCTAATTCAGAGTTGTATTTTGTTTTCTTCTCTTTTTATATATAAGAAAGACCCAACCATGTGTGTGTTTTTTGTCTGTTAAGCGTGTAGTCCACACCTGGCCAAAAAGCTAATATGGGGGAAACCAAAACAGCATAATGTGAAGTTTGAATCTAATGTAGTCTTGGCTGGCAGTAGTTAAGAGCAAAATACATTTTTTGAAAGACACAGTTACAAGATATGTCTCAGATTTCATTGAGGTGCGTTTTCTGCTGAATGTTTTTCAGTTAAAAAACAAATATTTGCAATGTCTGACTGTATAATAGTACCATAAATATTCTGAAGACTAGAAAGAGCTATAAAGATCTAGACATGTCAAAGGGTTAAGTCATTTGGCTAAAATTGTGGAAACTGCCTTTTATCTCTCTTTTTTTTTGTTGGTGTCTGTTTTCCATGCATTTTGAAATATTTGAAGTTTTCCACTGAAGTTACAGAACACTTCCCTTTAAGTTATCGCTTTTAGTCCTGATATTTAAGTCCTTTTGTTCAGATTGAGTGTCTGTTGTGTTTTAATTTATATTGTAAAAGAAATAATCTCTCACCTATACTTGAGTGGTCATCTCAGCCTAAAGCATGAATTTCATCTTAATGAGCAGAGAGCTCAAGTGGAAGGCAGTGGTGTGGTAACTGGTAGTAGTATAATTATGGTAGTGCTTAAGGATTTATTGGGAGTGTGTAAGCAGAGGGCAGGAAACTGTGAGCGTAGGAACTGTCTCAATAGACAAGGCTGAGTCATGTTGGATGAAAAGATGTAGAATGTACAATTGGTGAGGGCTGAAACTGTTAACTATTTATTTTTTAGCTCTAAATTTTTTAGGAGGGTTTAGATATGGGTGACTTCAGCAGATGGAAGGGAGAGAAATCTAGCTTGAGTTGTAAAACAAGCAGAGGAATAGAGGCAACTATGAATGAAGATGATAGAAAGAGGAGAAACAAAATTACTTCTTTAAGTTACCTGAGGTCAAAGAAGATCATTCAACGTTTCTTTGTGATCCAGTGTCCTGCTGAAGGAGCTCAGAGGCTGCTCCCAGTGACTGTGGTTAGTGAATAGTCCTCTGCATTTTTTTTTCCAGAGACCCACACATGACAGAAGAGAAACGCGTCCTGACTTAGGATATGTGTAAGAAGTCTGGTTTTGCTGATTAAAACCTCAGCTCAATGGCCTGAAAAAAATGGGCTAACATATTCCAAGCTTGCCTTTATAAGATTGAACTTACACTACAATAATTGGAAAATATTATCACCTTGCCCAGTGTGTCTTTCCCAATAGGACGCAGTTCTCAATTCTTTAGAAGTTTCACAGTTGTAAGGGAACCGAGGAGTCGAGAAATGGAAAACATGCTGACTTTGAAAGAGAAATACTCTATTTCTTTGGATTTTCTTTTCCCATGGATTTTCTTTTCTCATACTGCTTTTAATGCTTCAGAGTAGCCTTGTCCTAGCTACTCTGTTCACCTGGTGTCCCCTTCCCACAGGTATACTTTGGAATCTGCTCGTCATGCCCGCTCCTGTGCAGGATGTGATGCTTCTGAGTCAAATGGTTGAAAAAGGCCAAGTAGTATTTTTCAAGGATTTTCAATTCCTGGGTGAAAACTTTAAGTCACTTGGGTGAATTTTCTGCACTCTATGCAAGTGTTTGATTCCATCAGCTGTCCAAATTATTTAGTGTCTCTTAATCAGCCTTCTGCCTCATGTGCTTAAGGCTTATGTTTTCCAGCTGTACCTAGGTTAAGCATTGGAGCTGCCAATGTTTTGAAGGCTCTCTAGGATATGCTTTTCCAGTCCCCTGTGACAGGTATTTTAAAAGTCCATGTATTGATCTCAGAAGAACTGGTTACAGTTTTTCTTTGTAACTTCTGCTGGAGATAGCGATCACAATTCCCTTCAGAGTTTTTGGTGCTCTGTATTTCTTCAAATTTCCTTTTTGAAATGCAAAAGCACGGCAGCCTTAGCTGCCTCTCCAGCTTCTCCTGCATCAGTTGTGGGGCTGTCAGCTCTCTGCTGCCTGGTTTTCAATGGCTGGGTCTCAATCAGGAGGTTAGGAAAATGTAAATACAAGTGAAGTGAAAGTACAGGCATTTACAGACATGTTTTGATTGCCTTTAGTGCTGGAAGTTAGGGGTGCTTGGGAGACAGCTGGTAACTTTTCTGTTAGAACTGCAAGTCTTCAAATATATGTGTAAATCTCTGTAAATCCTGTTGATTAAATCTTAATTTGCCTATGAACTGTCTAAATATTTGCATAGATATTAGTTCTGTCAAATGAAGTAAGTCAGATTCCCATGAAAATATTTTTTCTAATGTTACTTTACTTGCTGTTGTCCAAGTGTTTCTGTCTGTCATCAATTTCTTTAGGGGAATGGAAGCATTAGAAGTCATGCTGCTGAACTGGAGTAGTTACATATTTGGTCCACTGGGCTCACACTGCTGGAAATGTCCTTGACTTGAATGCTTTCCCTTCCAATAAGAAATGGAGTGTCCCTATTCAATCCCTGTAGAGAACAAACTGTAGAGAGTTTGCCACTGTTGACTCTTCTGCTAAAAGTTGGAGAAGAAGGTTGCTATAGGTTGCCCATGCTGATCTTCTTGTAGAAGTGAAGCCTTTGAGTTGTCCATAAATGCACCAGTTCCTCTTGGTTTAATTTATAATTTGCATGGTCGTCTGTGGTTCTATGAGAAGGGATTCCCCGTGGGTGGTACAATTTAAACCCTGCAGTGAGTACCTTCAGCGTCTGAGGGTAGCAGGTTTGGGCTTGGAACAGAGAAATTGACTTTGTATATATGATAAAGGGGGATTTCTGTATAGCTGTCAATTGAGTGCTGCTGTGGGCTTTCCTGTTTATTTGATCTTCCTTTTTTATCCAGTGTGGCAGTTCAGGTGTTCTCCTCATTTGTGAGAGATGTGGGGTGTTATAAGGCAATTCAGGAAGCCAGCAGAATTAGGGTGCTCCTTTAAGTATTATTTGAAGTGATATTTTAAAGCCAGCTCACATATTACTAACTTTTATTTTAAAATGAGAGACATGGCAATTCTATGTAATATGACCCCCACATCTTACGAAGTTAATGGGGTTGTCTTGAGTGGTCTGGGTAAGTAGGCAAGTGTACTTGGGGCTGTGTCAGTTTTTATGCTGTTTTTCACGTCCAAACTTGTCTCTTACTTAGTAATTCCAGTTTGTGACCAGAATCTTATTTTTCCGTGCAAAGTAGTTACGTTTCTATGTGGTGCCAAGAGGGGGCAGCAGCTTCCTTCCAATCTTCAGCATTAACGAACCTTTGAGAAACAGAACCTGTTATTTCATGGGTTGGTTTTTTTGTGGTTTGGTTGGTTGGTTGTGATTTTTTTAATTAAAAACAAAAACAAAAACAAAAAACAAACCAGAAAAACTTTATTAATTAGAACTATTTCTAGAAACATGTAATCTTAAAATAATTAGCATCCAGTCTAATTGACATCCTGTAGCAAGTAGTTTGCAGATGGCACATATTACAGTTAAAAATGGTCCTCTCTGTATATCAGCGAAGCATATGTCCAAACACACATAAACACAGACATGTATAATTACATACAGCTCTGCATTCATGACTTGCTAAAAATCACTTGATTATCCCCATCAATTATTTTAAAAAAATGAGTGCTCTGCTCTCTTACAAGCTCAGAGACAAGCAGTGAAATGTTTTATCTCTTGTTTATGGATGAGTTAAGGCTTTCCAAAAGAAGGGACCGAATGCACTGATAAAGCATGAAGTAAGATGCCAGGTAGGTTTGTAAATACTCCTGCCTTCATTTTGCCAGTGCCTTTCAACCATGATACAGAACCAGCCTCGTCACATTCCTGGAATCTTTGCTGGAACAGAGACTGCCCATGGTCATGACAGGTGAGAAGCAGGAAAAAAAGGAGATGACTATTGTGTTTTGCTCTAGTCCAGGTTCAGACAGAAGCCTCTTGGTTGGAGACAGAAAAAGGTCAGTTCGTGTTGACACACCATTGTCTTTTCTCTACTGGTGCTCCTTTCCAGAGACTACCAAGTGATAGTTCAGTCTGCAGATCTTGTTTGTTGTCATTAACCAGGTGATCAATTGACCTGTCAGCAGAGACATATTTATGTCCTTGGTGATGGTCTTCTACAGTGATGCAGTTGTATTATAAAGGGGGAAGGGTGGACCATGACTTTACAATGTAAAAAGTTACCTTTATACATGAATACTTAAAGGAGTATGAATGCTATCTGCAATGTTTTTGTAAGATAGTAGAAAACTCATTGGAGCATTGTTATCAAAAGCATGGCTCACTTTGTGTTGTGGTGTGTCAGAAAAGGCTTGTGTGGCCTTCTATGATGGGATGCTGAAAGCACTTGATGCGTGAACCATCCACCACCTTTCCACACCGGCATTTCCATATAACAGGCATGCTTTATCCAGGTCACCTTATTCAAATTTTATAAAACTGTCTGTCAGAACAGATGGTGTCACTTAAGGATAAAAAGCTTAGCCATAGATGTGAAGAAAAGCTGCCTCTTCAAGTGAGGTCTGCTAGCTCGTCTTAGTCTTTATCACCCCTATCTTTCCCTGCTCGACAGAGGTCTTTTCACAGGTTTGTGGTTGGTGTTTTCAGAGGCCTTTGCATTTTTGGATAGGTTTGATTTGTTGCTACAGCTCTGGACAGGTGACAGCATATCTGTCAATCTCAGTTCGCCCATCTGTGAAATTGTGTTTGCCTGGGCCAGAGAGATTAGAATGCACAAAATACATTCGTGAAGACTGGTTTCTAGTATATGCTTAGTGGGTTAAATTGTTCAGACCATGGGCAGGGTGGTGGGTAATATTACTGTCTGGGTCTTTTCTCCCCTTGTTTTATGGCAAGCATCACCATCTTCTCTGCTATCTGCCACTCCTCATGGAGGAAGATGTCTGATGGCTTCCCTGTCACGGCTCAGGCATCATCCATTGCTGTATGTTTCTATATTGTTTGATTTAAATTTGTCTTGGTGTTTCTCTTAAGCCTAGAATTTTGGCTCCCTCCCTATCTTTTTCCTGCCTTCTAGTAGGCAACATACATGTGTTTTCAAAGTCTATTATTGTCTGTTGTCATCTGATTTGGCTGAGAGAATGTTACAAGCTTTGAATAATTTGTTATGTTTGTAAGTTTTCTCATTCTTTTTGGTAGCTCAGATTTAGTAGGAGGAAATGCTGGGTATTCAGGGTACTGTTCCTCTTTGGGTTAGCCAATAATGCAGATTATTAATATATTAATACTACAAGGGAGCTTTTCCAGTAAAGTCTGTTAAAAATTCTGTATCTAGTCAAAATTATGGATTCTTGAGGTCTGTTCAGAGTGATTATTCAGGCCACAAATGCCTTAGTAACACTACGTCATATTTGTTGACTTTCATTTTTTACTATGGTAAAAAAATATGTTGTGCTTGATTAAGGAGACTTGATTAAGTTGTCTCCTTCCTGGATTTCTCTTTTTTATACTTGTGACTATACAAAAATAAACAGGATGATAATCTCTTGGATGTCACATGGCAGAGCAGTAGCTGTGTTGTGAGTGTCTAAGTAATGAATTAACTCAGCCCAGGACAAGAGGTTACTAAATAACCTTTGCCTACTGTAGATGGCAAAGGTTTTTCAGGACTTACAGCCACTTAATGTGAGGCAAAGCCTAAACAAATTGATGATGTTTGAATGAAAGTCTCCAAATTCTCATGTCCAGACTATACAATGAGATAGCACAGAAAATTCGATGTGAGGCATCCTCCTTATCACGAGTAGTATGAATTTTCTCCAACTAAGGATGTCTTCGCTCTTGTCCTTATCTACTTTAGAAATACTTTATCTGACTCCTTGTTGTGTGTCCTTAATGGATTGTAGGACTGTACCGGGGGGAGGAAGGGGGCTTCAAAAAAAGGAAGCCCTCAGGAGAGGTTTCTATTTTAAGTTTGAAACTGTGCAGAAATGGCACCTTCTTTTTAAATAAGTATGTTCTGTGAAACTCACTCTATCTTCAATAATTTGTAGGCATTTGCAATGGTAGTCTTGTTAACCCCACTCAGCTATGGCAGGGTAATTTTCAGTGTAGGTATCCACAACACTGATGAGTTTGAAATGAAATGGTAAATTCTGCCTTCACACTGTACTAATCACAGTGTAGGCTGGAGGTCAGTACTAACTTACATCATAGCTGACATTGGAAAGAAAAAGGCAGTACACAATTTTTATTATGGAAAATAATAAGGAAATAGGAATGCAACAACATAGCCTTGTCATTCTTTCGGTCTGGCCTGATTACAGGCTGGGGAGCCTTTATAAAGGTCCACTTGCTGAGCAAAGCTAACCTGATTTTGGATAGAGGATGGACAGAAGAATACAGATGGATTTCTACATGGTTAGTTTTCAGAAGGCATCTGATCCTGCAGGACTGCTTTGAGATGACAGACTCCCTTCTCAGAACTCTCTTCATTTTTTCACTTTGTTTTAATGCTAGTGATCTACCAAACAGGTAAACACAGTTAGGTATCTGCTCCTGTAATGAGACCTACAGCCTGATATTTCCATCCTGTGTGGGGAATATTTTGTGCTTCAGACAGGGGTCCACTAAAATCTGCCCATGAAGTGAAGGACTGCCAGTTCTCTGGCAGTCAGTGGGAAAAATCTGAAGGAAGTCTGTATTAAAAACTTAATCTTCCCAGGTTTTAGCCATGCAATTCACAAGCTGCTTCTAATGATTGGAATCCAACCCCCTGTGTTTTTTCAAAATAAGGAGGCAGGGATCTGTCATTTACACACAGGTGCTAGAGATGCTGCTGTGGCTGCTGCCATTTTAGCTCAGTGCTCACAATATTCCTCAGATGCCAGGGGTGCAGAATGGCCTCAGGGCTTTCCCTGCCTGCCCCCATCTCTGCAGTCTGCTGTATGTAATCAGTGGGCTACTGAGCTGGTTGAACCCATCCTGTGGATGGTGTCTGGAGAGGGAGGTGAGGCCAGGCTGTTGATCCAAAGATCATAAAAAGAGAGCAGGTGATGTTCTAACCAGGACATACCCTGAGCCAGGAAATCCTAATTCCAGTGTAGGGCCAATTTTAATCTATTACCTGTTGAATGTAAAGATCATGGTAGGTACTAAGGTAAGGTTTAATATCTGATGTTTAGCAACTAAATGAAATAGAAAAATACTCTTTAGAATTACACTTGCTAGGAAAAATGCTTTCATATTGAGCATTAGAAAGGTACTTGACAGAAGAAATAAGAATTTGTGATCTATTTGCCAGTCTAAGGAAGTCAGGGCAAAGAAAATTTGTGGTTTTGCTGTGGTATTTTTGGAACTTCTGTTGTAGTTGGTTTTTTTTGAAATTGTTTGTGTTTTAAATATAAGGCACCAGCTGGAAATGCATGCTGTCATTTTTTGGTTTGAGTTGTAGGTAGCTGACACCTTTTTTTACACTTTCTTACCTCAAGAGCCACCTCCTTCAGTTCCCTTAGTCAGATGTGCAGTTTCAGAGCTGCCCCTGTTCCCAGCAAAGTCAGCGACTTTCTGTCAATAGCAATGGGATAGGCAGGTCCTAAGTGCCAGGAGCAGTTAATATTTAACCTTCCTGTGGACTCTGGCTTGGCTTTCCTGTTCCAACCCACTGGGAGTGCCTGCCTGGGGAAGAAGTTTGGTATCAAAAACCACGGAAGTTCTCAGTTGACCAGAGGATCAGACTCTGCTCTCACACAATCTCTAGAGGTGCTGGAGAGAGATCCAGAGCTAACAGCTTCTGAGTGTGGAAATATCCCAAAATGGTGCATACTCTAACCTTCGCTGTGGAACAAAGGTTTTTAAACCTGTGACATTTTATGATGCTGCCTGTGTTATACCTGGATCTGGCTTTGGCAGCGAGGACAGGCTGATGTAGACAAGCTGGAGTTTGATGTATCAGTATGTAAAAGGCCATTCAGAGGATGCACATGAGGATGGGCACTGGCACTGGTAAGATTCAGGCAATTCTCTTTCATTCCCACACCAGGATTTTGTATCTCTACCACCAGATACAGAGACGTAGGGTAGGAAGTTCCCTTGCATATCTGCTGCTAGGGTTGCTAAAACTTTCCTAGGCCAAGGTGGAGAGGCTTTTAGTGCTAACCACGCTCAGTAGTCACTCAGATGTGAACCATGAAGCACCATGGCAGTGACCAGGAGATGTGCTGCCTCTGTCCCTGTCAGCACTAAGCCACTGTGAAGGGAGGCTGAAGATGTTTGGGGATCTATTTTAACCCAGCTTTGCAGGTTTGCTGGGTTACTTTTGAGGGGGTTAGGGATGAAGGCAAGGTGCAAATTGAGACCAAACTTTCTATTAGGCTAAATCAGCTGTGTTAAGATGGGTTTGAATGACAGCAGAAATGGGCAGATGCTGCCAAGAAGCTATTGACACTTGTACCATGCTGCAGATGTGCCAAGCATGTGGCAGAAATATGCAAAAAGTTCATTATAATACAAGTAGTGTCATCTGCTGCCTGGTCCCCGGGTAACACATTGCTGTGGTACTTAGCTGCCTCATTAGGTGGGGAGTAGGCCTGATTACTGACTTGTTTGTCAAGTGACAAGCCAGGCTAATTAGTTGTGTAGGCAGAGGATTGGTTTCAACCTCATCAGGAGAGCATCCTCATCCTTTCCTCAATCATACGCATCATGCACGGGGGTTTGGCACAAGAGTTTGTGGGTTCTTCTTCTCTAGAGCTCATGGACAGAAAATTTGAGCTAAATGGGGCACTGAAATAATCTTTTTTTAGCCTGTCACACTGGGGCTGTGAATTGCAGCAGCACAACTGGCACTTTGCAGGGCGTAAGGAACGCTTCCTTCTCACCCCGCAGGGCACGTGGCGGGAGTGGGCGTGCAGCGATAATCGAGTCACCGAGCGCAGTGGCAGGCCTGTGTGGCTGATTTACAAATACCAGTGTTCTTTATTTACACAGACATGTAAACAACAGAAGGTAAACAACGCCGCCCAGCTCGGTCTAACAAACAGGCTGCTGCTGTTTCACTTCAGGACCTGAGGTGTTTTAGACATTTCACAGAAACTGTACTGACAGCAAACACAGGAAGGCTACGAGGTTACCTTGACTCTTTCTTCTTTGCACGGGAATCGCATGCACGGTGTGGCAGCGCGGGGGAATGGCACCACCTGAGGCCGCAAAACAAGGGTATGCAAAGAACCCACTCAGAGCTCGCCTTAAGTTCGGGTCTGGCTGGAGTTAGCAGTATTTGTGAGCAGTACCACTGCAACCAGTCTGTCCTCTGATGCCACTTTCCACCCAGAGATCTGAAAGCACTCTGCGAACAGACTGATCAATCTTCATCGCATCCTTTGCAAATGATCCCGTTTATATACAAGGAAATAAAGGGAGGGCCTTCAAAGAGCGACTTTCCCAGAGCTCAGGTTTTACTGGTCTCGTTTCCCAACCTTGTGCTTTAAGTTTAGCACCATTCTTTCTTCACAGAAGTATATCGCTTCTTGACATTTTAGGACAAGCTTTTGAATTCAAGGAAATGCCCCAAGTACTGGAGGTAGAAGGGCAGTGGACGGTCCCAGTCATGACCAGAAGCTGTTCTGCTCCAAAGCTGCCCCTGCTGAAAGAGGAGCCAGCTACTGTGCGATACATTGCACCCAATCCCAAGCTTTTTCAAGTTTGTCTGAAAACGGAACTAAGGGAAACATTAGCTGCAAAAGAAAAACTATTCAAAAACAACAGTGCTGATCTGCTGTCTTGCAAATTTAACTGCAACAGTAACCCATACACGCACTGTGTTTTAGTTAGTTGAAATACTTCTAACAGAAATGTTACACTAAATTTGTAAGACAGAAAAATACCTAGTGGAGAAACGAAGAGTTAGGAAGTTTGCTGCCTTGTGCCTGGGGACAAATTTCCTTATAGTTTTAGCAGCAAAAGAATCAGCTAAGGCTTGAACAGCATTGAATTTTCAGCTGTAAATTCACATTTTGGTTACACATACACTTCCTAAATAAAAAAATTAAAATAACTTCCCCAGATTAACTGGTATTGGATATGTTGTTTGGTTTTGTTGTTTTGATTTGGTTTATTTTTTTTTTCCTGTTGTGGAGTGATAACCATGGCTTCAACCCAAAACCAGTTTCAGCCTTTCTACCTGTTTTCTAACATGAATTGCAAGTTAGATGGGCTCAGCTTGTACACTAGATCAAATTCAAGCAAGTGAGAATTGCTGCTAAAAAAGCAGCTGGGAAGTTGTGTTTGAGCACAGTATTTAAATACTGGGCTGCCTCCTCTCATGCACATTATGCAGCAAGAAGTTTAACTTCTATCCTCCCAGTTAGAACTACAGCCCTATCTTCAGTTATCATAGGAAAGGAAATGAATCAACACAACCATAGGACACACCATTTACAGCTGCCAGTACAGCAGCAGGTAAGATAAAGACAGAAAAAGAGGACTGTTTTTCTTAAATAGGCATTCCTGCAATCCTTTCAAACCCCCAGGTGAAAAGGAAACCTAAGAAATTCTCCTTAAATAAAAGCTATGTACAAATTGCACACATTGCAAATGGAGCACTGAGATCAGTTACAGAAAATAAGATGTACAGTCTTCACTGATAACATCTCTCTTGCTATAAACAGTGATAAACAGCATATGCTTTCTTCAGATGTCAGAACCCAGCAAGACAGCAATATTATGTACACAGGGCTTGTTTGCCTTCTGCCTCCCACAGCAGAGTCCCTCCAAACTCTGTTTTCACTTCAGAAAGCTGTGCAGTGCCGCTCCTGCGCACCGTGCCGCTCCTGCTCGGCAAATCACAAGAGAGCTGTCATTGCTGTCTGGCTTATGGGCTTTAGGCAGTCTCTGGGCGTGGAGTAACCCTCGCCCCCGAGAGCAGTTTGCTGGGGTTTCTGGTAGTCTGTGCTGTAGCTCACGGAGGTCAGAACACCATTAACTTTGGGTTTGTCGTAGTTTATGACACTCTGGGGTGTCTGATAGTCTCCGTTCCTGGTGTCGGTTTTGCACGAACTGGAGAAGCTGCCAGCAGTGAGGGAATGTATCTGAGATGAGGCGACAGGAACGTTGTAGCCGTTCTCAGGGGGGAAATTACTTTCTCTTGCTATGTGCCGCTCTATGATGGGGGTGGCGTACTCGGGCTCTTGGCTGGTCAGGGGCAGAGCATATTCGTGCCTGTTAGCTCTGTGAGGGCAGTGATAGTGATTTTCAAACTCGGAACTCCCCCTTCTTCCCTCCTCTTTGGTGTCCATGGGGCGAAAAGTAGATCCTTTACGTGTTACTGTCCCAGTTCCAATCATGAGAGGCTGCTGATAATCTAAAAGGAAGCATGAAATGCTCAATAAGGCACAGATTGGTTACCTTATGTATATAATACTTATGCCTAGATAGGTATTTTAAGTTGAAGAACTACTCTGTTACTGTAGCAAAAGTGTGGTTATTGGGGATGTGAGGAAACCTTTCCCCAGCACCGATCCTGTAACCTCCTTCAGTGAGCAAGAGTTGCAGAACATGGCAGAAGCTCTTCCACAGAGAAGCTCCAATCTGCCACCTCTTTTTCTACTCCCTCCTTCCCTCCTTTCCCTCCCCTCCCTCCCTTTTCCTACCTATCCTCCCAAATAAATTAACAATTCTGGAGTACACTTGAAAGCCCTAAAAAAGAGAGAGGTCAACAAAATATAGCAGCAAACTGGACAAAGGACATTGCATGAAGATCCACAAGCGAGAAGCTCTCCAAAATGAGTGTTCCACTTTTGGGATAATTAAAATGCCCAGAGGATTCTTAGCGAGCCGGCTTTATTTAAAAGGCATCTTGCAGCAGCTGACTGACAAGAAGGATGAAGTTAGGCAAAACGGCAGCCAAGAGAGTCAATGGAAGTGTGAAATGTGCTAAGCCAGCTCAGCACGGCTGCAGGCGTGCCAAGGGGGGATGAGCTCGGGGGGAGCAGCGAGAATGGTGCTGCCGGAGGAACTGGGCAGTCACCCAGTCAAGGGGGACGGCAGGGATAGAGCTGGCCTAAGGCAAACGTCCTGAGCAGGGGCAAGGAGTGAGATGGAGGAAATACAGCCTCAAGAAGGGCATGTTTGCACCTCTAGTTAAGGTAGGTGCCAGGCTGCCTGTGAGGAGATCTGAACGAGAAGGTTTTCTGAAAAAACAAGTAATACTGTTATGAGAAAAGTGAACGTTCTAACTTTCTTGCCTTGGCACTGGTGACAATCTCTTACAGATACTAAGGGTGGCCTGAACAGCTCTAGTAAATGACACTGCTGAAGTATCGTGTTTTCATGCAGGCGTGAAGAAGTTAGCTCGGTTTCTGTTCTGGCATCGCGGTTCATCTGACATGAGCGTCGAATTCGATCCCATATGTCCTGTGAATCTTTTTGGCAGTTTCTGGCTGTGTCCCAAACTTCAGCATGTAGGGTGAAGGTGTTATGATATTTCTCTAAGTAAGTAGTGCAGCTCTCCCCAGCATTGCTGCTGCCATCCCCAGAAATCTCTCTCACTCAGGATCAAGCATCTCCACTTCCTCCTGGCTGCCTTTGGGAACCAGCAGGCAGCTGGGGGTCTGAAGTGAGGGAATTCCATGTAGCATGATAACCTACATGCAAATTGTGTGCTCCCTGCAATTAAATTATTAAATGGCACATTTCTAGGTTCCATTTACGTTCTCATTTCATATTTTTTTATTTTTAAGGAGACTGCAGGTGAAATACTAAGGCTGGGAATATGCTTGAGCCAGGCTGAGAGTTCAGACTTCCCCCAAACACAGCAGGAGGGGATGGTGGAGAAAGCAAAGACTTCCAGACATGGCCAGGGAACTACATAACCATATTTTGTGAGCAGCCTTTACTCATTCTCTTTCCTTAAAGCTACTTTATAGATCTCTGCATATTTATATTGAAAGTTTCTATAAAGGATTGAAACTGTCTTTGAAAGATACTGAGAGCAGCACCATATGGAATTACAGTAACCATCCATTTGTTTTTTAAATGTATTTCTCTGCCAAACACAATGAAGAAATTCTAAGGAATTTCTAAGGTCTGGAGGCTGGAATCAGCAAACTAATCTTTCTTCAAGAGTGCTGATCGCTGATCCCATGAAATGGCTGGTCTCACTAGCTTTACCAGACAGACTAGACTAGGCAGGGATAAGATGTGCTAAGAGGATGAATTAAAAAATCATCCCTTTGGGATGCAAATAGTACTGATGCTCTTTCATTGGGATTTGCTCTACCCAAACAGTAACCTGGAGCCAAGGTAGCACAGGAGAGAAATGCTGTGGTTGGCTTACTTCTTCTCTCTCATCTACCTGCCTCCTCTTCAGGAGGCCTCATCTCCCACATAGTTCGGGAAAGCTGCACAGGGATCTCAGCACAACTTCCAGCTAGGCATGAAATCCCACCATAAACCAACTAGAAAATTTTTCTATTTGATCAGCAGCAAGGGGCATCATATTTTGTTCCATTTCCAGAGACACTTGTGTTTAAATAGAAACAGAAAATAAGTCAGCAAAGGGAAGCAATCCTATCCTAGGCACATTCTTGCACTTCATCCATGCCTGAGTGCCTTCCATCATTACCTTCAGCTGTAACTACTTCAGAATCAAGACATTTTCCCAACAACTCCAAGAAAACAAAATTCCAAAATAGTGGGTCTTTTCCTCCCTAATATATTTAGCTGCTTCACTATACATTTGGGATGAACATGAATAAATCTATTCCTGGGCCTCAGCTTGCATAAGAGCTGAAGCTTGTCACATTGCTGGGCCATCCCTCTCCCTGTTGCTGGCTCTGCACATAGAGCAAAAGGGATGCATCTGAGGGGGAGCAGCTGTTACCTGCCATGTCACTGGTGACCAGATCCAGCTTTTGTGGTGTCTCCTTCTCATTATTATAGCTGATGGTAAATTCAGTTGACTGATGTCTGGTAAAGGGCTGCTTGATTTGTTTCCAACAACCTATGAAAAAGAAATTAAAATAAAAGGCTTATCAGCAAGTTAAATGCTTAGAATCAGAAGACTTACCAGTAAGTTTAATTTTCGGTATACTCATTGCTGTCAATACATTGAAATAGTTAAAAAACATGTCTAAAATGGGCTGTTTGTTTTAAAAAAGCCCCCTAAATATGGAGGGTGAAGGAAGAAGTGAATCATCAACTGGGATTTCCAAGTATATATAAGATTTTTTGGCAAGAAGGGCTCAAACTCTGTAGGTGCCTACAGTGATGCTTTAACAAACTATATTGATAAAATACCAACTTTAAGTCAGTTATGTTTTGGCATTGCATATATGGCAAAAATAATGCTTAAAATTTCTCCTTTTTTCAGTAGACTAGTGTGCCTTCCATTTAATTGGTATCTGAGCATCTGCACTCATCAAATAACTTGTTCTCACAACATCCTTGTAAGACAGAAAAGAAAAAAATCCACAGTGTCAGGGACTTGCTGGAGCCTGCACCAGGAGGTCTGTGGAGAGGCGAGTTTGAGTCACAGCTTTGTAAGCCCCAAGCCTGGTTCACAAGGGCTTAGGAGCTTGATTTATGAAGCAGACATACAACAAATGAACTGACTGGGTAAGAGGCTATCTCCAATTTCTTGGGATTTGTCCTCATTAGCAAGTGAGAAAGGATTATGATGTGACCTTGAAAAATCATATTAGCAAATATGATGTTAAGTACAAATTAATTTTCTAATGAGGGTTAGCTGCAGTGGGTAACTGCATTCCTTTCACTGACGTCAGCACCTACTGAGGGATGAAATTTTGGAGCTGAGCTATTGCAAGAGACTTGTCAAGAGACATGCAAAGTGCTTAGTGGTTTGGGTTTTTTATGGAAAGCCGAGTTTCAGAAGGATATTCCTCTACAGAACTGGTTGGCCATGAAAGACACCCCAATTGCCAAGCTGATGGGAACCCCACTCTAGAAAATGTTATTGAGCAAGACAAAGAAAATACTTCATTGGGATTTTGCAGTCATCTCCTATAGCACTGTGTTCAAGCCAATCCCTCACTCAATAACAGTTCACTGTTGTTAGGCTTTATAAGTACAGTTTCAACCAGGGAGGGCAGTGAGAAGAAGATATTAAAGCCATAAAAAATGATTATCCCTTGCTCTCTTAGAGAAAGGCAATCCCCTCTGCTGTGGGGAAAAGAAAGAAAAGCAGCAATTTTCTGCAAAATAGGTATTTTGGAAGTGGGAAGGAAAAGGAGGGCACCTGGGAGCACTCTTACATGCTAATTTATGCACTCTGTATAATAGATCTTTTGTTAATTGCCTTTCTGTCATAGAAACCAAATTATATTGTTTCTCAGGGCACTGTGCTAGGATGACACAAGTGGGACTATCATTTGCTGTTTCCCTTGTATGAAGAGGTGAATTTGAATGAGGAAATGTGGATGCTATTTCACAAGCATTAAATGCTTACTTGCATAAACCCCTTACTGCTGGCCCAGTGGACAGGACAGGACAAAGTGTGTGATTCTCCACTAACCTGATTTCTGAGTACTGGATAATCCATAGGAAAGTCCTTTGGCTTCTCGCCTGCGAGGAGAGGAAAAGGTTTATAAACATCAGTACTCACAGCATTTCAGCTTCATGGCTTAGCTCCAGCAGAGCCTTTTTACTTAGTGGCTGAGGACAAGGCTTCACTTCGAGTTCCTGGAGGTTGCTGTTTACTAGAACATCAGGCATGCAAACCAGCACACTGACATTTTCTTTTTCTCCATCTATGTGCAAGTTTTGAGTGCTGGTGTTCAAATTTCCGGGGCTGGCCCTCATCAGTTTGATGTGTCTATGTCTATATGTGTCACTCTGGGCTATGTTTGGGTCTGCTCTTCGGAATTCTTCGGCTACTTTATAGATTTACTGGGAATCCAGGGCAGAGCTGAGTATCACTGGTGATGAAGCAGCATCACCAGAGCAATGCTTACACTTCCAAATCCCCATCTGCTGACAGAAGCATTTCCTGGTTCAACAGGCAAGTGCAGGTTCATAGGAATGGGCATCTAGCAGGAAGCACAGTTAGCAGTGCTTCTTCCAGTCCTCAGTCTTGTGAGATGAAATAGCTTCGTTTTAGCTGCTTACGCCAGTGTATGTGTGTGACTCCACAGAGCGGAGCTCTGCTTCCAGCCTGCTAGGTTAAGTGCTCTGACTTAAGGGACTGGGAAGCAGAAACACAGCAGGAGGGAAAAAAAAGAAAATTATCCAGATAGATAGCTCAGATCTTCCCTTCACTGAATTTTTATTTGGCTGTGGTGTGGAAAGTATCCTGTCTTTGACTGCTTTACACCTCAATGCTTGTGCATATATGTAGGGTGAAGAGAACAGCTGGTTATGCACAGTTCTGACCTGCTTTACCTTCATTTGTCTCTGACTAGGGGAGGCATACAGTAAGAAATACAATTGACAGAGACAGGTGAGAAAGACTGACAAACAGGATCAATTCCAAGCTCCTTGATAAGGAGGCTCTTGAAAGATGGCACAGAATTGGACATGCTAGCTAGGTACCCACAAATGCCTCCTTTGAGAAAAATCAGTATCTTACTTGCGTAGGGCTGCGCAGATGCAAATTCCAGAGAACAAGAACAGGAACAGCACGAAGATGGGGACAATTATAGCTGTAAGCTTTAAACCTGCATGAGAAAAAAGAAGGGATAAAAGTTTAAAAGGTAAATTACTCTAAAGCTGGTAATTTTTACCACAGCAGAAGGTAGATAAAGTTGCAGGAATGCTTCTTGATGAGAGCATGAAAATGTGCAACTGTAAAACTAAAAGACCACTCCTCAGCCATGGTTGGATGCCATGTACCCGTGTGGAACAATATTGACACAAAATAGTTGAATATACTTTCTCAAGGGTTACACCTGACTTGGATCTATATGCATCCTCACAAAGAGCTGTTCTTTCTTATTACACACTAGATGACTTTTAAATAGCCACTCATATGCACTCTGCAGTTGCTTATAAATCTGCCAAAGGAGACTGCAATTTTACATGCCAAGTATCTGGCTCATGCTGAACTGGCTGAAACATTTCATTCAAAACAGTTCAAAGATTTCCATGAGGGAACCTAGGGAAAAACCTGTTTAGCCACTGTTAAATTCTAACACAAGGTGCTTTAGAGCAGAGATTTGAAAATTAGCAGTGTGGTGGCTCTTGTGTCAGGAGCGTGCCGTTCCCTGTTTCTACAAACACTTGCCAGCTGTGAGAATAAGGCAGTAGAAGTGTCCACAGGGTATTTACAATTTAGCAGATGAAATCTCAGTAGATTTCATTTTCAGTGAACATGGACATGGTTTACTCATACCGCTGCACAGATGAACTGAGCTTGCTTGTTCAATCTTGGCAAGCAGTTTCAGATTTTTTTTTTTCTTCCACTGATTGCTTGTTACAACTAGTTTTTTCACAGAGGCATTTCTATAACTATCAGCTACCTAATGGGTAGTAGCATTTGGTACAGTGGGTCTGGCAATTCCTGCCTGGCTATGAGCCCACTAAACAGTCAGTACAAGCACCGAATTTTATTTGTTTGCTTTTAAAGGTCTAAGAAGTTAGCTCCACAACATTAAAGGATGAAGACTGCAAATTCAGGGAGAATTACACAAATTAAGGTTGTCTAAGCCCCCACAAACACAGGCATTATGGAAGAGTGTTTAATTACACAATCAGGCACTACTGTATGCTGCTTTCAGCTGGGAACTCGCTCTGGAAGGAGTCATGGTTGTGTGGAGAGAAGATAACACTTTTGTGAGATGACTACTTCACATACTAAAAATTTCTAAAATACAGGATGAGAGTGAGGAAGAAGTCTCCCAAAAATTGCTGCTGAGTGCTCACTGTATTCCCTTGAGCCACCCACCACGCATGGCAAATCAACCAATATGACAGGGAAACCAAAGCCCAATGTTTAACACATCAAGGAAAATTAGGGCTTTCAATCTCTTTCTGTGCCTTAAGACAAAAAGAACCTATTGCTCCTCCCTCTTCTCTCTGTCACTAATAAAGTCTGAAGGGAAAATAAAAGTTTTGATTTGTGAGAAAGTTTAAAGTTCACTCAGACGGGGCTGAAGGCATGATGCATCCTAGAGAAAATGCAGCACTAGGCAGTGTTACCCAAGCTAGTTTCTTCGGAGGGGATGGGCTCTGTAACAGTCCTGTCTTCTTTTCCAAGGGAGGTTTCTGTGCTCTGACTCGGTTTCTGCCACATGGAATGCGTGAACGAACTGTTAACTGCAAGAGAGAAGGGGCCATCAGCGGCACTGGAGCAGCACAGTGGGCTTTAGAGGCGCCGTGCACTGCTTACCCCGTACCTGGCATTATCCGACAGCCCATCAGCTCCAGCTTCAGTGCTATCCTTTGGTTCCAGGTTTGAGGGATAATCCGCACGTAACGGGCCACTATTGGAGGGATGAAGTTATTGCGCACTATGTCACCAGAGTTGGAGTTGCCTTGGAATACCTGCAACGAAAGGCGCACACATTGTTTGCCCTGCTTTAGAAGTCTCTTGCTCCAAAGTGCTCCTGACATCCAACTTCAAGGATTTTCATCCTAAGACTAATACACTGATAACCTGGGATTCAGCCACAAGTTTTTAGGAATCAAGAGTTCTGGAAAGAAATAATCTTTTTAGTTGTGCCAGATGATCGCATTTTTCTGTTAGCTCAGAGGAGAAAGATTATCACCGTTTCAATACCGTGTAATTCCCAGTTAATGTATGCGGGTATAATACTATCATTTTTTATTTAAGAGCACTGCAGCACCCTTTCTTGGAAATAGGGTGTAGAAACATGAAAAGAAAAAAACTCAGGTGTACCCTTTCTAGACATTTCAGTAAAACAGTTTTCTATATCAAGCTTGAAGAATGACTATTAACTACACAGTTGTTACTGCATTTATAAAGTATTTCCCAGAATCAGCTCAGCCCCTTGTGCTGAACAGCCATCCTTGCAATATTAGTTCTTGGAGATGCTTCAGCATAATCCAGGAAAACTTAAAAGCCTGATGAGATAGAGAAGTGAGCTCAGCATATCTTATATAAAATGCCAGGCCATATAGGGTTCTGATGGGACAGGTTCTGTCACGCACCTTAGCTGAAACTAAGGTCGTATGTAATACTTTCAAATGATATTTGTATACAACAAGTCACTGTGGGAAACTGCAAGTCTGCACTTTTTAAATAGCTAAGCCTTTGCAGTTCACCCACTACTAGGCTGATTTGTCACTCTTTGGGCAAGCATCCTCTCAGTTTAACATTTAAAAATATTAACCCCAATAATGTTGGAAATTCCTTGCCATGCAAGCTAAGAAAAGCAGAGCTAGCAGGAAATCTCTCTTCAGCTCTGCCAAGTTTTCAAAAACTGCCATCAGGCCTGAGGACCAGGTAGAGCCTTCTCCTGAGGAAAGCTGAGATCCCTTAGGAATGATGAGTGGAGGTCTGACTTTCAACACTGTGGGGACAGGGAGGAAGGCTTTGTTTGAAAGGAAACATCAGGTTTTCAGAGGAAAATGTTTTCAGACAAACTCCACCAGCACCTCTGCTCTTCACCTGAGGGGCTGTTTCATTTGGCAGGGGGATGTGGATTGGGATGGTCAATGCATTTGGAGCTGACCCTCAGCTTTGCTGGTGCCATACCAACAGCATCCCTGGCACAGGCAAACACAGAGCTGAGCTAAGGACCTGCCCCAACAGCTGCTGTACAGCTCCAATTACACTGCTTTTTAACAGAAGGGTGCAGACATACACATGCCTCCCTGTGTGTGTCCCACAGCTTCACCAATCCCTGGATAACTTCCTTGTTTCGACAAGCTCACTATCTACTCTGTAGCCATAAATTACACTGGTGAAGACAGCCCAAGTCTAGACAAGTTTGAAACTCCTAATCTTTCTTGACAGTGAAAGCCTGCCCTTCAATGTCAAGACAGCATAGGCATTATTGTTCTGTGTTTTCCTACCATTCCCACTTTCCCTTACCTTTTCTTCATTGCTCAGAATCCCTTTGTAAGTTCTCCATTTTGAGTTGTTATTTTTATAGTTCATTGTAAATGTCTTCACATAAAAGTTGAAATTCATGGATCCAGAACCAGTGGTCTTAATCCCTTTTAAGAAAATGCAATAAACATTTTCATTTGCTATGTGACTGTTCTAAGAGAACGTTTTCAAATGCAAACACAGAAGCCAAAACAATTCGGAAAACCTGGTGTTAAACAAACTTCAAGGTGTTGGTTTATTTTTCACACTGTGTTGAAATTGAGTTTAAAAGTTGGGTGAAGAATGGAAATCTGTTTTAAATTGTGAACTTAGACCAATGGATATTTTTAACAGAGCACAAAAGGCTCAGGGAGCTGGGTCTGTTCAGCCTTGAGGAAAGATGACTGAGGGGACCTCAGCAATGTCCATCAGTATCTAAAAGAGGGGTGCCAAGAGGATGGAGCCGGGCTCTGCTGGGTGGTGCCAAGCAACAGGGCGAGAGGCAATGGGCAGAAAGTGATGCACAGGAAGTTCCACCTAAACACGAGTCAGAACTTCTTTGCTGCACGGGTGACCGAGCACTGGAACAGGCTGCCCAAAGTGGTTGTGGAGTCTCTCTCACTGGAGATATCCAAGAACTGCATGGACACAATCCTGTGCTGTGTGCTCTAGGGTCACCCTGCTTGAGGCCGGACCATACGACCCACTGGGTGCCTTCCAATTTTACTCATTCTGTGATTCTGTGACTTCAACATGAAAATTGCTTTTTGATATTATGGTCTGTATCAGCCGTCTTTACATCTTTAGCAGCAACTGAAATTTACATTTTTACAACTAAACCAGGATATGGAAGCAGGAATTTCTTTCACCTAGGCCTTGTTTCAAAGGCTGTGACTTTCATGTTTCTTATTGATTCCAGATCATCCCCCCAGACTCTACTGCTCCCTGTGTAAGTACTTTGTTCTGTCAGCATGTTTACAGATCAGATATGCACAGTTGAGTCCAATCCTATATCCCCATAGGAAGACCAGCTTGTAAATAGCCATGATGTTTTAAACAGGAAAATAATATTACTGAGTGCAGAACATTTCATTACATTTAACAAAAGAATCGTTGCATTAGTGCACCATCAGCCTTTCAGCTGCATTCAGTTTCTTCTCCAGCTGGAACACTCTAATAACCAGAGAGTGACATACCCGTTATTCGCTTCTTCTCTCCCAGGTCTATCTCCAGCCATTCACGGTTGCTGCTGTGGTTAGAGGCCCAAGACCATCCCGGGACTTGTAGCCAAGCCTTGTCTGGGGACCACAGGAGTAGTTGCCCGAACTCATTGGTCTCCTCCCAGTAGGAAGATGCAGTAACCTGGCTCTTGGAGAGGAATCCCTCTTCCAGACTGAGAGATTTGTTGCAGCCTAGGAGTCCCCACACAGACAGGCAGAAGGAGTTATTTTGCATTTTCACAGGATATTTTTATATTAGGCTAGCAACATTTGAAGACCACCCACAACAGCAAAGTCAGACGCTGCTGAATCTAGTGCTAGCCTGATGCTCTCCATTAGCTGTGGTGTTTACCAGTCAATTTGTAGTGTATGATCCAGTACCAGGGTGCTGAAATTCCAATCTTTTACCAGTCTAACTCCTACATACATGACACCTTCTGACTACATCTGCTATTTTTGCCATTTAGTTTTTTAATCTCTGCACTTTTGTCTCATTCCTGCGAAGACATTTTTTATTTTTAAATTTTTCATTCTGAAACATAATATTTATGTTTTGAGATTGGCATTAACTAATTCTGCTGTACAAAACATTTCACAGATGAAGGCACTGTACCGAGAGGAATACTTTACTGTAAATATTTCATGATTCCCACCTGCAATTAGGGCTAGGAAAGTTACTCATTAGAGAAGCTCCTTGATACTGCTGCCAAGATGTGATATCATGAAGATAATATCTGTGGGTAAGTACTACAAACTCCACCAAAGAACCCACAAAGACTCTGCACATCAAGGTTCTTCAGAGAAAACAGGACAGTGGAATATGGTTCAATGAAGTTAAAAATAATTCCTTGGCAGATTCAAAGGCCTATACATGCTCTACAGTTTTCAGTAGAATAGTAAATGATTTTATCTCAAATGAGAGAAATATAATTCAAATGAACAAATGAGAACTTTTCCCCCCTCTTTTCTGCATTTTATGGAAATGAATGGCTTGACAGATTAAAAGAGGGTTTTGCATCTTGGAAAGCTATAAACAAGAACGCCTTCTGTATCAGTGCAATATAAATATATTTTCATTTCTCCTATGTTTTCTTTCTCCACTTGTATGATGAAGATGGAAATTACAAATGTCTGAAGAAAAACTGCTTTCATTTTCTGTGGTCTAAAGTACATAAAAATGGGATTATCTGATTGTCATTTTTCATATGCTGGCACCAGAAATGTAACAGCAGAATACTATTTCTGTATCTCATCTATGTGCGTATGACCACACATATTCTGTGTTTTTTTTCTAGCTCACTTCAGATCTCTTCAATTTTTTTATTCACTTGCCAATTTTAAAAAACTGTTGTCCAAAAATATCCTTCCTAGACACAGCCTGACATTCTCCTGATTATTTTTTAAAACTTTTACAGAAAATATTTAAATCGCTTAAAACAAAGCAGTTATTCTTACCATTTGAAGCAAATGTAAACCGCTTATCTGACAGAGAACCACTGTAAGAAAAAAAAAAAGGTAATTCAGCCTTTCATGAGGTGGTCAGTCACAGGAGTGACGAGACAGAGCTTCAGAATCACTGTTTATCCAGTAAAATATCTCTGGCCAGACAGACACTTTCTCTGCCCTCTGGATACTGACCCCCTTAGGAGCACTCAAGTGCGTCTCTCACTGTGACTGAATTCAGGTAATTTTTTAATGGTTTTGAGCATTTTTTAAAGCTTTAAAGTGACTTCCCATTGCATCACCCCTTTACTCCTGCTGCTTGTGAAAGAGTTACACGTGATGGAGACTAAACCACACCAGCTCTGGCCATTCCTACTTGGGCTACAGGTGTGTCATAGCATAAAAATGGGATGAAAACTACTCCTTGTTTTAATCTGGGTGGGAACCAGTCCTGTTATAACCATGGCCAACATCTCCCATCAGGAATGGTTCTTTATGCTCCATTAACCACATCCATGGCTCCCTTTTTCTTCCTCCTGACATGGACTGTTTTGCTTCAGGGGAAAAGCCATTTCTTGGGCCACTCCACACAGCTCTGCACAATGCAGGACAAGATAAAATCACCACTCTGAGGGAAAGCTGAGTTTTCCTTGGCCTCTCAGGGAGTCGCTTTCTAATTCCCAAGGAGATACCCCTGAGGTTTCATTCCAGAAGCAATGACTCCAACTGGCTGCCTAATAAAAAGAAAAGTCAGGGTTTTAACATGAAATTAGTTTGGATTTCTTGAAAATCTGCCCCCTCCACTGTCACTTCGATTAGCTGCATGCATCACTAGCCCCTTTTGAAAAGCCTTGGCTAGCGTGACTAAGCAGTAAAACAACTTCTGCACTAAGCATGGAGACAGTTCCCTTTTAGCCTGCCCTTTCTTTGTATTTGGCCAGGAAAATTTCCCCCAAGGTACCGTCTGCAGCCTTACCATGGTGTTATATGTTTTGCTGGGCTGTATGTTTTGAGAGCACTGCAAATGGGGAATAGGAAAGCAGTCCCATGTCAAGGTCAATAAAAACACTGCCTTTTTTGTCACTGAGGGAAAACTAATGACTACAGGCAAACGAAGCCCTTCAGAGCCCTGGGTGGGAGCTGATTTATTTGGGCATGTAGGTGGCTGAGTGGCTAGAAGGGAAAATAAAAGCCCTCCCTCCCACATCTTCCCCACAGGCAATCCTTAGGGGCAATCAGATGCACTCTGCTCACTTCAAACCAGTTCGACATCACAGCCAAAACAGTTGTTGATTTCTTAGTGAATGCAAAGCAATTCATTTCAAGAGAAAAGAAGAAAATAAATACCTATGTAATCAGTAAAACCTACCCAAAACAGCAATCACAGTGCTGCTTGAATATTTATAATGAAAAAAAAGTCAACCAGAACCCTTTCAAATAGAGGACTGCAAATTTAGCAAATATAGAGGAGGCTAGCATTTCTAAGGTCTACAAAGCTATGAAATCAAGCTGATGAATTTCTCCTGTAATCCAGTAAAGAGAACAAGCCAATTCAGTAAGTGGTAATTCATCAGTTTCCTAATGTGACTGCTGGAATTTGTCACACAGGTTCCACTTTGTCCTCTAAGGACAAAAGTGTTCTGCACTCCTCTATCACCCCATGTTCCTCATTTGCCTGACAACCTTCAGGATCCTGTCTTGCAAGCTTCTCCTAAGCAGTGCAGGTTAACCCTGAATCTCATCTTTCACTGTTGACAGGCACGCAATCTCCTGCATTTTCAAAGGCAAATGATTCCAGTATAGTCACAGGCCAGGCCACGTTACAGCACCCTGTGTGTTTGCACTGGGGTATCAGAACTGCCCAATAAATCCAGCCACTCCATCTTCCTTACAGCATCTGCACATGGATCACGGGAAGTGAAAACCTCACAGGTGCTGGAGCGTAACAAACACACTGAGAAATGGAGTGGGGAGGCCAAGGTCAGCTCTTGCAGGGCGGTGGGTGAGCGAGACATAACTCCATGTTAACAACACAGACACTTAACAGCTCGATGCGCTCCAGCAGCAGCTTTTGATGAGGTCAATTTCGGCTGAAGTCGCTAAATAATTTAAACCTTTAATACTGAAATCCACTATAAATGAGATTTTAAAAGCTTGAGCAAGCTCTTATTTAAGGGCATCCAAAAAGCTCTTAAGGCACTGCTGCTCAAGCACCAATTTTTTCTTGCAGGCACTGGCTCACCTGCAGGATTTTCTTTCAGCATGTAGGTACTGCAGAACAGGGAAGCCATGCTGCTTTGTTGACATATCTTATAAAAATTTTTTAAAGCACAAAATGCATTGGTCCATTTTCTTAGTAAACAGGCCCACTGTTTCTAGGAGCACTTTTTCTTGTTTTGGAACAAAACCATTTCCCTACATACTCCAATTTCCCTCCCCTGGGCTCACACCAACAGTTCATCTGTTCTAGAGACTGTTCCAGCTGCCAGGTGTGGCAGACACATCCCAGGAAGCGCTGTGCTGACACTCCCATTTTTCTCAACCTCTGTGCCATCTAGTTTGTAGGCATACAGCCCTGTGTGAGCCTGTGGCTTCCTGTATAACCTGTAGAAAGCTACAGTTGTCTCCTCGGGGCAATTCTGTCCCTTGGAGATGTGCATCATGCTCATGGAGTGCCTCTGCCTGCCCCCAGGAGAGATACGGGGGCTCTGCTCCTCCTTAGGGTGCTCTCTCAGGGGCCTCACATTAAATGGGGTAAAGCCCCCACCACGTGTACACTTGCACTCTTACTCACTTCATTCTTTGCCCACTGGCTCTTGTACTGGGAAAAAAACCACAAATGGGAATCACAACTCCCTTTCATTATAAAATTTTATGTGCTAATGTCCGAGCTACTCCACTGGGATTCTCAAGGGTCACAAACATATGAATGTATGTGAACAGTTCTGTAACACCTTTAGATAAGGTACAAAATATTTAATTTAGGGTTTCACTAAGTTGGCACATGTGATGGAAAGAATTTGCATTATTTGTTTAATAGAGGGGCTTGGTGCCTGACTCGAGTTCTCAGTCCTGCTTTGCTTGAAATAAGTTTATATTAATTTTCTTTGGCAATTAACTTTCAAGAAAAACAGAAAATATTTAGGCTGTACAGTTCTGTGGCTATGATATACATACTACCCAATTTTGTATACTCCAGTGCCATTGTATATAAAGCACTTCAGTCTGTGCTGAAGTTTAAGCACAGCAACACAGCACATGAATTCCTTTTTTTTAATGAACGAAACCATGATTGTAAAATTGTCAGGAGGGTGCAAGAAACCATGGAGAAAACAGGAAAACAGTATAAAAATTACATATTGCCTTAGCTGTCATAGGCTATGGGATGGAAATTTCCATTCTTAAAAAAAGAAAAAAAAAAGGCCTCATGTAAAATCCAGATAACATTTGAAAATTAAAAACTATAAACCAACAGGAATGACAGAAGCAGTTGCTGGAAGGTCTTACTGTGCTGGATAGAGATTAGAGGATTTATTTCTACTTCAACAGCAGTACAATTAAAAGTCAGAAGATAAGCAATAAATATAACACCCTTGCTATAAATGTTCTAAAAGAGAAAAACTCTGAACATGTCAAAAGCACAATGTTTAAGAAGTTGTTCATTAAATCCCCTACGGCTCAATGGCACTTTTTACTTACTCATTTTCCCTAGCTATTTTTGAACTCCGACATGAATTTATCATGATTTATTAGCACATCGTTTAAAGCTGTTTGTTGCAGAACATCATACTCTCATGTATCTGCTAACAAAGTAATTTGCAGATATGTTTCGGAAGGAACAGAAGGAAAAAAAAAAAGAAAGAAACACCCTATAGAGCCACCAAAAACCTGGAACCTCTTCCTACCTCCACTGCCGGCACCACTTTAACAAAGCCCTAGAAGCACAGCTAACACCTTTTCCTCCCCAAAGCGGTGTCCCCACTGTGCCCGGGCCGTGCCCCGGTGCCAGCCCCACCCGCGGTACTCACTCGAGGGAGGGCACGCCGTTGGCCACGACGCCCTGGTAGCGGCTGATGCCCTTGTGCTGCGTGACGCTGATCTGGCCGCCCAGCTCGTCCGCCACCACGCCGGCGTGGATCGCAGATTTGCACAGCAGAGACGTCTGAAAGGCAGGAGCCAAGGCTCAGGAAACCAATCTGACAAACTGCTAGTGCCTTCCCTCCCGAGCCACCGCTATACAGGTGTTACAGCTCATAAAATCCAGCAAAAGCTCAGGAGGAGTAAGAGGCAGGGGAGGGAGAAAGAGGAGTAATCTTTGAAAAATATACGTCTCACGAAGTAATTTTTATTTCAAATGAAAAAACAAATTATCTGCTTCTTAGAAAGTGATGTAAGATTGTCACTCCTCAAGAAAAAAAGTCAAAGGCAAGGCAACGCTTTCTTGGGAAGATAAATCAGTAATTCCCTTCTGCCTGAAGGCAGACCTATCTATTACTGCACTTTGGGATTTGAGTTATGGTGTACATTAGGGGATTTGGCTATGTGTTGAGTAACTCCTGCTAACTTTTAAGTGCAGCCCATTTCCCAGTATTTCAGATGGGATAGTGCTGAAAAATACAGGCAGGACAACTCTTGTGCCAGCTAGGTGACAGTAACAGGGCTAGGGCAAAGCAGGAAAGGGTCAGAGAAAGGTACAAAGAAGACTTTCCTAGGGGCTGCAGGCAGAAGATGGTCAGGTTCACACTGGCTCAATTTGGGCTTTGCTACTGGGCAAGCTGAGGTGCTGGGCTGTCCCCTCCAGGGAGGGGTGGGGAGAGTGGAGGCACAAAGGCAGCATATCTCCAGGGGAGCCCTGCAGGTTCTTCCCATCAGAAAATCCTCTTTAATGATGGAGGGAAAATTTCTTTTGCAAATTCCTCAGTGCAGATAAAATCTGCATGAGGTCATGCCATGTGCTGCTTTTCTGCTCTAATCACTGGAACCAAGGGCAGAATAACTCCAGCTAATGAGAATGTAATGTGGCATTTCTTTGTTTCTTCAGCTCTGCCACTTTCCAGGCTGGAGCCAGCATGCCTGAATAACTGGATGAACAGGTTAAACGTGAACACTGACTTTTTGGAAACTCAGTGACTGTGATAGGGTGGGATTTTTCTTCAGTGGTATGATTAGACTTACTCCTCTGTGAGAGAGGTGAAGATTTCACAGACATGACAGGAGAAGAGTCCAGGGTAAGGGGCACAGAGAGGGCAGAGCTCTGAGTCATATGAACTGTGGATAAATGCAACCACTTAAACTTTTTCAGTTTAAAGAACAAAGTTAAAACAACCCACGAGGTTGGTAGTTACCGGTGGGATGTGGTTAGGCAGTGTGCAGTATTTATTTCATCTTACAGCATATGCTAGGATAGTGCAGGCATAATCTTAAAGACTACATGTTCTGGAAATGTATCTTTTTCACATGTGGACACCAAACAAGTAAAAGCTAAAATCATAGAAATATTTCGTCCATGGATGAGCACTGCCTCAAGAAGGACAAACACTAGGCAGGCTTTTTCCAGAAAGCCAGAAACCACAAGTCAGTAGGTGTATTTGACAATCAGTGGACTTTGTTCTCACACAATTGATTTGTCTGTTTGAAAAGCATCTCTGTGTGCTTATATACTGATAACTTACTTATATACTGATAATAAAATGTATGGCAAAACAGCCCAGAAGAATTACTAACAGAAGTCAAGCAGTAAAAGTTGAAACCAAGTTGTTCTATTCTTGTTTCTTTTGTCTTCATAAATTTCCCCCCGTTATCCTGTGTACTTACATCTCTGTATCCTTCTCCAATATTCCCAGAAATGTCACCTGCTATGTCTCTGCAGCCAGCAGGACAGTATCTGCTGTAGTGAGAGAAGAAAGGCTTGTTTAAGGCATGAACTGTAGTGACAATACTCACAAACAAATTCCTATAAAAGAAATGCTCTCAAACCAATAAATATTTTAACAGTAATTTCTCTAAATTACTGGTGCTCTATTAGTGAGTCTAGGAGCTAAATAAATAGGTCCTTGAGTTCATAGGTGGACTGAACACAGTAGCACACAAAGAACCAGAAAAGCAGTTTAGAAAGGGCATTTATTTCAGTTTAATTCTCTTGTTCTAGAAATGCTACCACACAAGTTTTCAGAGTAAGATAAGAAGCCTATATGCACATCCAGACAGCAGCCAGAAGAGCACAATTTATTACCATTTCAAACCTATCACAAAGTTCAAGGAACCGAGAAATTATAGCTTGTCCTCAGATAATCTTGTATCAGCTGGGACGTGATCTGCTCCCAGAGGAAGCACTGGAATTTGAGGCTGCTTTGAATTTCAAAGTGGAAACTCTTTTTACATATACCATGTATATGTATGCACCTAATGAGAATTGCTAAGAGCTCTGCAATGCCATTCCATCATTTTTCTGGGCCACAGTCTTCTAGTCTGCACTACTGCTTCTCACAACCAAGTGTTAGACCACTACTCAAAAAAATTCACTTTTCCAGAAAACCAAGACTGCTTAACATTTTCTAACAATTTAATCAGTTGACAGATACTGCAAAGCAAGCAAAATGCAGAGCTGCAAACCCTCTTTACCTGAATTCAGCCTTTGTGTAGTGGTTTGCTCGTTCCAAACAAGTGATTAGATCTGTGAAAATTTACAAATGTCAATTCGCATTGTAGGATGCAAACATACAGACAGATATTTGCTGGAACATGAAATTACATTTAAAGACCTCTCTCTGTATAATACTTTAGCAATTTCGTTAGACTGGAAGCAATAGCTATGGTTTTCTTTCATTCTTTTCAACTCCCTCTTCTACTCTTCTTATGCTTTACACCTTCTGCAAAGCTGAACAGACCTCCAGAACATTAAATGTGGGAATGAAAACTTTAATTCCTCCTACCCCTCCATTCTATCACAGTGTGATGGATGTTGGAGCTCAAAACACAGTGGAGCTTGAAGGAGAAGGCACTATTTTCCCCTCCATTGGCCCTGTACTGCAAATGGTGTAGGTAAGATTTCAGCAGCTATTATACCTGGTTCATGTTACAACTGTTTCTTGCACACATGCTATTAAAAATAGCTAATCTGGAAATATTTAGGAACAAGCATTTAGGCTAAAGCTTTATGTGTGTAGAGATGATAATTAAATAGGGGGAGCTATGCCACTAATCTTCTACTACTTTTGGATATCACCTTACCTGGATGATCACTGCTGGCATAGGACAACAAAAAGCCTCGTCCTGACACATGGGATCCACTCTCAAAGTGAATAGTTGCCTCATTGCTATCTAGAATGATTTCTTTGGGGACAGGCATCACATTACCACAGTACGGCCCTACAGACAGAACAAAGAAGATTTCAAAAGTTGAGATGACGTAATTAGGCTGGAAAAGTCTCATGATTAGCAAAGAATTTCATAACGCACTCATTCTCTTTCAGTATCAACTCAAATGTTGACAGAAGGGTTTTGGCTCCAGTCCTTTATGGGTATGAGCTCTAAAGCTACCCTGACAAGGAGGGGCCAGGATCCAGTTGTCTTTGCATGGCAGCAATTCCAGCATCCACATTTCTCATCTATAAGCCTTAAGAGAAGGGTTAATGCCCTTCGACCTTTGAAGTACAGCGTGCTTACAACTAGCAGTAACTCATTAGAGAAAATGACACTACATTCAAAAGCAATCCAAGGGATCTAGGCAGGGTCCCCGAGATAAACCCTCTAAACACACACAGCTCATGCCATTGTGCCACAGCAGCCAGTCAGAAAGGATTAAGATCAGAAACAGAGCACCTGGTTTTCAAGGATCTGCATGTCACAATCCAAATTGTACTACAAGGCAGTAACACTTCCCTTAGAACATTTCCTAAGCTTTTTCCATCTAAAAACACCATCAGACCATGGAAGTATACAGTTCAAGTCTTGAGAGTATTAAACAAAAAAGAGAGGGAGAGAAAGGGGAAGATGAAGGGAAAGGGACAGGGAGACAACAGCCATGTGCTTTCAGTAAATTAGATAAGGGTTTTATAGCTACCAACTGCAGTATCTTGGAACAGACTTTGGGACACTCCTTTCTTGTGACAGCAGGCGTGCCCAGGACTCCTAGTAATTACATTTGCTTCCTCAGAAAGTCAGTTCCCGAGGGGAGTGTTCCTTTGAGGCTGCCACAGTCTTTGCACTTGCCTTCTGTCACTGTACCTGGGTGCAAACACTTGTCCCTAGCTGCCCTCAGGCACAGATAATACAGAACATTCAAAGCAGTTTGGATATACTTGTTCAAATTTATGAGTCTATGTACAATATAAACTGCAAAGAGGTTTTTGTAAAATGAAAAACAGACTTTTTTCCCCAGAGGAAAAAAAAATCCAAATGACCCTTTACAAGCCCTCAGCCCATCTGTTCTGTTGAGGTGAATGACAGCTTTTGTGTCCTAAAGAAAGTTTTTGGGATGAAAAATGATCACTTTGACTTTTCCTAGACAACCTCATTTTGGTGGTGGCTACCTTAGGGCAACCTAGAACTGACTTCAGAGACACAACAAATTACATCCACATCAGAACACAAATTTGATGAGTGATACCCATCGTAACAGGCTCCTAAAAGCTTCTTCATTTTGCTTGATGCTCTGGGTTTGGGAAGGGGGTCTTTTCCAAATACTTCATTTGCCTTACAACAACTATAAGGTTGGCCTACAGAGTAGCCCAATCAGAGCCAACGACAGCCAGCTGTCAGCACAATGGTACAAACAAAAGGAAGAACTCTTGTCCTTTTGGCTTATAAAAATCATATGGTGAAGGCAGGCAGGCAGAGAAACAAGCGACAAGTGTGACATTTCCCTGGAGTACTCATGTGTTGAAAAATGACTCACGACTTAGTCAGAGAAAACAATGTCTATAAAAAGGGTTAAACAAATTGCTTAGGAAATGAACTTATCAAAAAGACAGCATCTGACACTGTGTCATACCAGTCAACTGCACGAGTGATTTATTTGAGAAGGTCTTTTGTGTCAGGTTGCAGTGGGAGAAGTGCTAACTTAGATATTTTTTTGAGAGAGAGGAAAAGACAGGGAGCATTGCACGTCTTCAAAATGAAACACCTGAGAAAGCTTAAGCCCTTTTCTTCTCTCAAGGACTGTCTCTACATATTTTCTCACAAGTGTTCTTCGGCTTTCTCCCTCGCAGCGATTGGCAGTGACCTATCTGCTCTGCAGGTATAATTTAGATGGCTGATTCACATCAGCTGGATCAGGGATGAGTGTCTCCTCCAGTAGCAAGTCTACATACGTTCCAGATAATTATACAAACAAATCATACACCATGAGCAAAACCAATAAAATAAAATAAAATACAAAATCGTCTAGACACACATTGATCATGTGTCAAATCATGTCCAAATTAAAGCAAGAAATTCAGAAGCAATCAGCTTAAGAAACCAACATTCAGTGTCTAAAGACAAGTTTCTACTATTAAGTAATAAATCCAAAAAGGTTACCAGACTATGGCTATGTTTTGCTGAGAGCAGTTCTGGCATACCAAGAGATTCTCATGGATAGCTCAAAATAAAGGGACCCTAGGATTAATTCCTTAAAGGATATAGAAGCAAGAAAGAGTATATACTCAAGAAAGGAATATTCTCCAAAGGTTTATAAGTTTTCTGCAAAGATTTGTAAGAAAACAAAGGGGTGGGGGGCAGGTGGAATTTATTAGTACTATGAAACATTCACTTGTTCTTTTGTTGCAAACTGAGGAAGCCTTGCAAAACATTTCAATATCTTTCTTCTCAATAATTCAGGCAATACCTTACCAGCACTACACTGTCAGGTACTCAGACTTCCCTGGGATCTAGCAGAGTTTATTTCCATGTTATCAAATACAGAAATAAGTGCTGAGAGGGAGGGTTCAGGAAAAAGTATAAGCATTATCTCACCCCTAAACTGCAGCTCTGAGAGAAACTGTTCAGACACCAGTTTGACTCCGAGGTTCTTTACTCCCTGAAAGAACTAGAGATGTGTACTGTCTGGTTTTTAGGAAAATGTGCTAATCCACCCTTTTTGGTGCTTACTGTGTTTAAAATGACCACTGTAAAAGCACATCTCTGATTTGATTTATCTAATAATACTGGTTTTGGTTAAGCAGCATCTCTCTCCATTTTGACAAGTCTTTGCAGTGTGGCCTTTTTAACTTCAAATTCCCATTTTCCCCCTAATCAATTTATTTTACGTTGATGGTCTTCTAGGAAATTCACTAAGGAGACAACTAGTAATGCTTAGAAAATAAAACTGATTCAGGGTCAAGACAATCCTTTCAGTTCAGTTTTGACTGATGGGAGATACGCTTTCATCCATTCTTAAATTTTCTTTAGAAAAGCAACATCTTTGTTTATGCACTTCCATACACCAGTTCTCTTATTTCCTTTCATGTTGTAAAGCCAGAGACAGGACAGTCTCCCCAGCTCTCTGCATTTTGGCTTGTGGCATGCCTGCTTAGACGCACTTGCTATAGACACAGTAGTGCCTGGTAGGTTTGCTCTCCATTGACTCACTATTACCTCAAATACATATATTGTGAGAATTTATAGACATTAGAAGACTAAACCCAACCAGCATCTGTACACATTAGACTTCATCTGAAAACGGTATTTAATCTACTCAGTATTTTCCATTTGCCATTGAGGTGACAAAAATACTTTCACTGTTTGCTTTTAAAACTCATTCATATGTGCTCCCCATCTTGTCTGTCCATTCCACCTGAGATTCACTGATTTCCCTGGGCTGTCTATATGAATACTATACATCCATAGTGAAGATGAGAGATGATGGAGAAAGCCCCAGTATGAAGATGAGAAACTTGCTTATAGGGCCCTGTTAATTTTTACTGCAGCATTTGGACTTGATTCTGGATAAATATTTAATTCCTAAACCTGGGACTTAGCCAGAAGTTTTTTAAGATCCCTTTTGAGAACTGCCAGATCACGTTATCAGTTTTTCATCTTCTAATGTTAGTTGTGAGGTGGGCTGTTTTGCATATTCGGCTTGAAAAACGAGTCATGAATGCTGATCTCTCTCAGCTTCCTGTTGAAGTGACTTGGCTGGAGCTCTGCTGGGGTAACTAGGCAGGATCATTTGGTTTGTTTATAAGAACAAAGGAAAGAGTTTGATTTAATAAACAGATGTGTTACATGTGACGAAGCTGAGTAGGTGTTCTCCCTACTTCAATATTACTATATCTAGATGCCAGGGCCTTTTCTTCTTTCTGTGTCTCATTAAGAAGTTGACCCAACTGTGGTTCCGTCTGTTCACTCCAGATTCCTTTTACACATACTTATAAAAATTCTGCAGGAGAGATATTAGGGGGTCTAAGGATTTCAAGTAGACTAATTTTAATATTCTCCATAATTAAACTAACTTCTAATGCCTTTCATGCAGAACATTTGATCTGCTGGCATGGTTTAGGTGGCTTAAATAAAACACTTTTGTCTCCAAGCAGTATTAACATCTTGCAAGATACACGGTAAATTGTCTTGTGGATATCCTTTGGCTGGCCCCTCTGTAGACTGAAGAGACTATTTTACATGTTGTTTATTTTTCAAATGTTAGCAATAGCCTACTGCTTTTGTCTTTTCCATAACAGTGTTGTTTTGCAAATCTGATGATCTTTACAGCATTGTCTGGTTTTATGAGGTCTAGTTTACTTCTACTGTCAACCAGGCTCTGGCACAGCTCCTGAGCTTTCCTTGTTGAATTATGTTCCTTTATTTTTTCTACTTTGCTTAAGAAGTACTGTGCCCAGAGGACTCTCTTCTTTCCACCAGCTGGCAATGCCTACACATGCTGCTTGTTTCTCTAGTTCTTAATACTTTTTACCTCTTCTGTAAGACTTTTGCTTCCTTTTAGAAGCAACTACTTCCCTCTTCAGCTATTGAATAGCCAGTTCACTATGCTCATTTTGCTTTCATATTCCTCATCTTCATTTGAAATCTGCAGCTTGGCATTTGCAAAGGTCTTTAAGAAACTTGGTTTGGATATTAAATAACTATGTCCTCTGTTCAACAGAGACTCTTCTCCCTTTTTTCAGTCTTTACTTGCAGATTAAGCCATGGTTGGCAGGCAAGATAGAGCAACAATCCATGGATGTGCCTCTAAAGGATTATCATGTCTTAATGCATTTGTTTGGGGAAAACAATGTTTTAAGTTGTAGCCTTTTCTCAAACAAATCAATTTGGAATTACCTCAGTAGCAGGGGAAGGACAGGGGATGAGATGAACACAGAATATACTTGTTTCACTTCAGAGCTAAAAACTCATCCAAAGTGCAAGTCTTTCACAAATAGCTCACAAAACCAGCAAGGGTCTGTTGTATGAAAACACCTTCAGTCTCCAAATTCATCTCCATCCCACATTCACACAAATACTTCGAAAAGCAGTAACTTTTCCTCTTCCCCTTATCAAGAGAGGTCCTCTTTGCCCCAACGCTGACACACACACGTGCACTGAGAACCAGCAGGACATAGAAAGTGCCGCTCTATGTCCTTCCTTGCAGGATGCAGGGAAGGTGGTGTTTAACACTGCAGATACAAGATGACAGAGTAGTCAGGATGAGAGAGCCCAGTTATTCAGCATTTAACTCTGAGCAACACAGTCTGACCTCAGGCTGAGTGGTAAGCATTTCTTGTTTCAGGAAAAACAAATATAACTTTCAGTTAATGTTTCCAAAGGGTTGCCAAAGACTGCAATAAAGGAAAGAAAAAGGCATTCGAGTTAGGTCGGGGAAGTAATCACAACTTCAAAATGGAGCATCTGGGCCACCTGCACAAGCTTGTCTGCCTGCTTGACCTCAGGTGAGATTCCCTCCTTTAACGTTTTTGTGGTTTTAGCCAAATCCAAAGACAGAAACGCAGCAACAACTAGGAATCATGAATGAAGAACTGTAGTTTAACAAAAAACAGACACTAATACACTGTATGCAGCTAACAGGAAAAAAGGTCCATTTGATAAAACAAAGCGCTGACATTCTTTGTTGCATCAATCCTTCCAAAACTGAAAACTCAGGATACTGCAACCACTCAGGTGAAACCCAACTGTTACAAGTATTTTGACTGTAAAGAAACTGCTCAACTTGATCTTCAGCAAGAACTTGTCTGGGCATTTCTCTGGGTTTCCTGAAATACCAGAAACAATACAGTAATAACAAATTTCCTTTGAGGGATGAAAAAGAAATCTGGACACACCCTTTATTCAAAGAAGATATTTATTTCAACACATAATAAGGAGCGACTGGTTTGATGAATCCCCTCAAGTCATAATGACAGGTAGGAGGCATCCAAAGGCACTCTGTACCTTTACTGATGGGGTGTGGGGAGAAGCTAGCATTTTCAGTAAATTCTCTACTTCACGTTAGTTACCAGCTGTAAATTATGCAAGAACAAGTCAACTGAACTAACTCTCCAAATTATTACTAGTCACTCAGCAGCTCTGACATCCACCCCAGAGGAACACATCAACCTCCTACTGACTGCAAGTGAATGAGGAAGTAAGTAGGCACTTATCTCTTCTTCTGGCTTTCTCTCCAGTCAAGACTGATGATCATCTCACAAAATTAAGGGAAGAGATACAAAAAAAGAAAAAAAAGGGGGTCAAAAGAGGTACAGAAATCTGATAGAGACATGAAAAGAAGCAGACTAAAAGTGGTTCCTGTCAAACTTTTAAAACATTTATGATCCACCTTCATAAGCAGTGCAAATTTTGTTCTTGAGAACTACAGGCCTGACATGGTTAATCTTGTTTTCACATATCCCTTTAACTAATTAAAAAATCAGAAGCTCTGCTTCAGAGCTCAGTATTTTTAATATGCTCAGATAATGCAATTAACTTGAGAAGAAAAGCATTTCGGTAAAGGCTGCACCTTGTCTGCACTGTGAGATTATGCTCATATTAATTTTCTGTTGGACAAAAACCACCACATTTTAATCCATGCAAAAGCTGTGCCTTTGAAACAGACCACGATCGTCTATTTATTTCTCCTAGAGACAACCTGTGCAAAGCTGTGCTAATATTTAAATGTTTGTCAGACAAAGGTGACTCAGTTTCACCAAAACGGGTGTTAGACTCCCTTTGCTGACTGATGATTAATATTTTCACAGCTACGTCTGGATACAGAGCTAACAGCTTGAAAGAAAAGGCTTGCTAGAGGTTCCTTCCTCCAGTGAACACTAAAGAAAATAATTTGCAGAGTAATAACTCAGAAATACAGTGTTCAGACACTGTATGACTCCAGTTTCTGAGCTTCATTAAGATTATTTAACTATCATCATCTTTTAATTGCAATATCGGAGAAATATAAATTCAATAGCTGCTTTCACAGGTCCATCAAAGCTGAGAAGTACCAAAGGTGAGAAGAACTGTAGTGCCACATTTGTCTTTTAGTTGAGACTAAGAAAGGCTTCAGCAGATCAGCATATACAACACTGCATGCTTTTCTAGGAATGAATCATACTCTTCTATCTGTCTGCAGAATTCAAGGAATGTCCTGAACTTTTATAAAATTTGCATGTAAGTGCTCTAATCTGCAGTCACCAACTTATTAAAGTAGCATCAATGTTCCCGCTAACATAAATCAATTAATTCCTTCGTTTGTATTTAACAGATTCCCTTTGCTGCATGGAACATAAATACCCCAAAGACAAATTGAGTTACTCCTTGCTGTATTGCAAGAATCCCTGCAGATGGTTATAATGATGAATGAATCACAGTTAAATGTAGAGACTGAAAGAAATCTGAAAGGAAAACAATACTTTATCATCTGGACCCTTCTTCACACTAATTTTATATTTGTACACATAATCTAGCATTTTGCCTCTGACCAATTTTCTAAGCTTCAGATATACTCCTCAACAGATGTTTTTACTCATACTGACATTCATGCTGTTGTCTTCTGTAGAGCTGAAGAAATCAGCATAATATTTAAAACATATTTCCCTTTGGACCTTATTGTCTTGTAATTGCACACCTCCTAAATAAAGAGCAAAGGCTGCTCAGACTAATTTGAAACATAAGCAGTATTCACATTGTCATCTTTCATACTTTGTGTGTTTTCTGTATTTGACCTGGGTTTAAAAAGGAAAACCTAAAAATCAAAGATTAGTTTTTAATTGCTCAGATGTTTTCAGTGCTTGCAAAATATTTTCAAGTCTCCGTCATTCCATGAAAGAATTTCAATGTCTAAGGTCAGTATCTCCTTGGCCCGGGGGAAGATGTTGACCTGCCTGTAGATGTTCATGAAGAGGGAAGGGTTGCAAAGAGGAGATCTGAGTTCAGAAACAGCTGTCTAAAAGGACACTTAACAGACTGAATGGATGTAGCAGTGCTTATCCACAGGGCTTCTTTCATCTGCACAAATGCACACTGAAACTCAAACCTATACCAGGACTGTTGGAAAAAATGACTTAGAGAAGCTCTTATCTCATCTAAGAATTCACGTGTCTTTTGAAACATAAGCAACATAATGAATTTATGCCTACAGTACTATTTCCACATCCACTCTGCATGGATTTGCCTGAATGTAGAATAGACACTCCATAGGTATGCTGGTGGGAAAGTCTACAGTGAGCTGCAGACCACAAAAACCATTACAGATGGTAAGTCTGCCTAAACTATAAAACTGGTTTAATCAGATATGACCAAAATCTGCTAATTGTGCAGTTCACTACTGAGAATGCAAATTACAGTCCACATGCATCAGATGTTACTAATCAGATCTGAAAATGGGTGTGGGAATACTTTAAAAAAATTAATTATGTGGACTTGATTGCATAATACACAGCTATTCTGTGCTTATAGGCTGAATAACTGCAGTAAAAATGATGTGAAGATGCCTTCAGGCTGATCTGTAAGGAGCCAGAATTTCAATCAACATCCAAGCTTCATTTTTCACTTCAAAAAACAACATGTTGATTTATCCCTGTTTCCGAGAAGATTTAGATTAGAAATGTCAAGACGGTATTGATAAAAATTATTCTAAGATATGCTAATGCAATAATAACCACCTATTTCTTACTGCCAAGTACAGACAGACTGCTTCAGGTGAACACAACTCATTACTTAGTTATGAAAAGGATCAGAGAACCATAGAATGGCTTGGGTTGTAAGGGATCTTAAAGAGCATCTAATTCCAACCCTCCCTGACATGGGCAGAGACCTTCCATTAGATCAGGTTGGTCAGGTCCCCATCCAACCTGGCCCTGAACACCTCCAGGGATGAAGCATCCACAACTTCTCTGGGCAATCTGTTCCATTGCCTCACTACTCTCACAGAGAAGAAAGAAATAAATAACACTAAAAAAATCCCAGCACACATGAACAGAGATGTTCCTTATGCCTCAAATCAAGCTCTATGCAGGCTTAGACATCAGCATGTCACTGCCCACTTTTACTGAAGGTTGTTTCAAAATGTAATACCTCCCTCATGAGAACAGTGATTACCTTTACCTTACTTTGTGAGCAAGCCTTTAATACCTCACTTGATCTTCTCTTACCAGAAGAGCGATAAGCCCATCGTGCTGATAAATGAAAGGCAATCAACCCTCCTTACTACTAAGGTATCTTATGAGATCTCATCTTTGGAGAGCCACACACTTTTCTGAGCCAAGCAGCGAGGTGGAAAACCTGCAGAGGCTCTGTGCAGCTCTTATCTTCATCATGTTTTTCCCTTGAATCCATCCTTCTTGGTAAGCCCAGGACAGCACATTTAGCCTCAGCTGACTGAAGGCTGCACAGCCCACTCCCAGCAAGCAAAATTTTATAAGCGGTCAATTCAGGAGTTTATTCCTACATTGCAGCTTTGAATTTAAGTTGGATTTTTGAAAAAGGTGCATGATTGAAAATCAGCTTGACTCTTCTAGAAAGTGCAGATCGAAAGTTTCTGTGACAACTGGTTGGGAAAACCATTTTAAGGAAGGCCTCATGTTCTCCCTGGGGAGAATCCTGTTGCCGTTATGATTGTTTTAAGTGCACAGCTGTAGCAGATTATTTGCTTATCTCCCTGTGCAAATCTCTTACAAGAGCACAGTCTGGCTGTATGCATTTAATATCTGCAAGTATTAAAGCCTGTACATTAGTAAGGTGGCTAACAGCTAGCAACAGTAAAGGTTATCTCCTCTCTGAGCCATGGACTGCCTAGGAATAGAGACACACAGGATCATCGACTTCAATTTCTCATCTTTGTCTAGTTTGTGAGGAAGCTCTTCCCCTACACAAGAAGGGAACAGAGCTGATACAGATCTACAGATTTGCTGTACCCAAACTGTGATGGTCCAGCTCTGCAGGTCTGAAGGCAGAGCCTCAGGACTGCTGTGCCAGAGCCCTGGCAGCCCCTCTGCAGCACAGTACAGCACAGCATCACCCTCAGCCTTGGCTACACACAGTGGGACAACGGCTTCCCACACAGAGAACTAAACACTTGAGTACAGAAAGGAGGAGGAGAGGACAAAGGCTGACATTTCTTGCATTTTGCTAACCTGCCTTTTACTCTTTTACCAGTTCATGCCTCAACCATGGCCTTGTCTCTTACCATGCAATGTTGAAGAGCTCTGGATGGTAAGGTAGCTGGACTCGCATTTCTGTGATTCAATATCCAGGTCTCCAATTTTCAAGATCAGGCGTTTCCCTGGAGGCACTTGGATTTTCTTTTCACAAAGAGTGTAGTTTGGGTATGTCCCAGGATAGTTCTTAGATGCCAGTGTCCCACTGTCTTGATACATCACTGTGTGCCCACATCCATCCCCTGCAGTAGGAGAACAGAAAGGAAGAGAAACAGAATGTATTCCTCAATTAAAAAAAAAAAAGTAAGAAAATACTGGCTACATAATCATGTCTTGTTCACTTTTCCCTTTTAAATAAGCATTTTGTAATACTCCACCTCAGTTCTGCTGTTGTTGGAACATAGGTAACTGAAATAAATATAGTCGCATTTCTCTTGTAAAGCAGTAGAAAGAAGGGTTGGAAACACCCATGAGCTACGGTGTATTTGACAGTAACGTACAGACAATGTCCCTCTGCCTTTCTGTTTTATAGCCAAACCCTACTAAATCCTGAAGATGCAGTTTCACATGTAAGGAGCAGGATCTTTCCTTGAGTAATTTTCTCCCAGTTATCAGCCAGCATTTTATTTCCACAGCAATAGCCATCTCAGAGAAGGTAACTGAGCCATACATGAAAGCACAGGCATGATTTAACTGCGTACTATCACAGACCCGACACATCTTACTTTCCTGTTGCTTTTCTTGTGCCACTTGCACAACACTAACAGCACAGGGTGAAGACACAAGAGGGACTTCCAAAGTGGGGTGTGCACTGTTAATGGTGCGCAGGCTACTCTGCAGCAGCATGCCCAGAAATGCACGTGCTGCTGCTGCCCCTTTGCTCAAGAGGTGAGGGTAGGGGTCCTTAAAGTGTGTCTTCACGGCACTGTGTAGGAGCCAGCTCGGCTTTGGAACCTTTCCTTGGTGGAGAGGCATCTGAGGAGCAGCTGCAGCAGATCAGAGGACAACAGGAAAAGGCGCATGGAAACGCACGGAGGGGATGTGTGGACTGACATGGAAAACAGGAAGCATCCATAGAGGGGAAAGGAAGCAGGTATCAGATAAGAGACTTTGACTAATAAGGGAAGCAATTTTTACTGAACTATTTAAAAGCATACTAGTAACTTAAAATTTGTATACTAAAGCTTAAGCCATTTTCTTCTGCTCAATCCTCCAAATAATGGAAATATTTGTGACAGTGGACTAGTGTCATATACACACACATATAACAGGCAGTCCTCAGTTTCAGGTTATTCAGGGCATAGGCATACTTTCCATAGGAGTCTCACATACAACAGTATCCTTTATCTTGGCAAAACTGAAGGTAATCCAAGAAGTGTTAACAAAATAAAGAATCCTGCCGAGCTCAGAATTCACAGTGTTCACTTTAACTACCCAAAATTTTCCTTTTGGGGGTATTTTGATTAAGCGGTTTTGGTCTGTGCCATTTTAATTACTATCTGAATTTCCTTCCAAAATCGTTAGAAACAACAAACTTAAGGTTTGATAGGATTTTTTAAAAAGGAAAAACTAGGAATGAAGTGTTGAAAAAGAAACATGCCATACCAAGGCGGGGGGGGGGGAAGTGGCATGCTGTGCTAAGATAAGCTCCAAGCTATCAAACTTTGACTCGCTACCATATAATTACACTGCCATTTCATCCAACTCACTCAACTGCTCTTTCACAAGCAATCACATTTATTTTGAGGCTTTGGCATTACTACTAGCTTTGTTGCCTAGTATTTATTTTTGTCATAAGTTCATGCTGGGAATAGAGGTGAATAGGAGATATAGATCCAAAATCATATCACCATAAAACATATTCAATATGGTTTTTTTCAGATCTCCTTTTTCACATGCTTTAAAAAACATCTGTTGTTCAGGGTTTTTAACCAAGCACTATTGATTTTAGGATGCCTAGGAAAATACCCAAGATGAAAGGCAAGCTGGCCCCATGAGCAAATCGCCTTTTAATGGAAACTTCTGGCAACAGGAATGAAAATATAAAAAACACTATGGTAGATGAGCTGTCAACTTTCTGAACAGAAAGGGGTCCATAGAGGTCTAGGCAGCGTAAAACCAGATCACTTCCAGCAGGACACAGGACAGCCTTGATGCCCATGTAGCCAACTGCTGGGCAGTAAAAAAAGAACTGCCCATGACCTTTAATTTAAACTGCATGTTTCTAACTGTGAGGATTTCTTATAGCTGGAATAAAGAAACTACAATATTGAGCTTGTTTGCAACTTATCCTCATTAGGGAAGAAAAGGAAAAATAACAGGAAAGTTACAGAACCACATGAAGATGATCTCCTTAAAGCAGAAAGTCATAGACTTCATCTTACTGGGCTATGTTCTGGCCTCTGTCACCTTTGTACAACACCAAGGATCTTTTGCGGTACAAAACACTGCTCAAAAAACTGTAAAGACCTTGCTATCATGATAGGACCCTGATGACTGTCCAGGTCACAGAGCCTTTTATTTCTGCAGAAAGTGTACAGGCAAAACCGTGCATGGGAGACCTCAGCCTGCCATCCTCCTTTGCTGAGGTTATACAAGGTCTTGTTCCCAGGGAAACTCCTTCGTTTTCTGTTAGAACTGTCTTTGAGCGAGAGCATTAACACCAGAACATCTTTTGAGCAAAGGAAGCATAAATGCTATTTTCTGACTTTTCACTGGTGGAGCATGGCCATCCAAACACTCCAGCTGAGAAGAGGAAGGCTCAGCATCAGCCTGCACCTATAACATCCCTTGCTGCCTCGGTTCTGCCTGCCTGCCATGAAGCAAAAGCTAATGATAAAAGCTTGTTTGCCACAAGAACCAAAGTAATGTCCAAAGAGTCAGACCAAGTCCTAGTAACTGTTGCTTCTTACAGAGAAAGCTGATTGCAGCTCTGAATTCTGAGTTTCTCAGCAAGATTAAGATTTTTCTTTGCTCTGGTACACTGAAATTTGCAGGAAAACACACCCAAAAGAAGGAGTTACAAGGTATAGAGGAAAGGTAGAATAAAGCTCAGGATCTGACAATTCAAATAATGAATTAATGACTAAATGTTAGTAAAAAACTCACAAATATAACATCACTATATAACAAGGGCTCAGAAACGGAGGCAAGTTGTAAGAAATTCAATATTATCAAATATAAAATGCGAACAATACTGCCATATAGTTTTGTTCTTATTATTTTTCACAGGAAATTTTGATTTTCATTGTAAATGTGCTGACCAAACTTAAAACACACTGAGTAAAATACATAACAACTCCTCATTGTTATGAAAATGATGGTTTAAACACTTAATGTCACACTCTGTTCCATAGGCACAGCTCTTCTGGATGGAAATATGTTTATTTAACCAGTCAGTTTGACACAGACTTTCTTGCTGACACTAAATTTTCACTTATCATTATTTCTGAGAACTGTTTTCTATCACCCCATTTGGCAAGAAGCTGGCAGCCTTGCCTCAGACATCCAGGTTTCATCACTTCTCACTGGACAGGAGCAAAGCAACATATTTGAGCACAAGGTACTAAACAACCAGAGAGAATCTGAACCTACTCAAATGCAATAACATCTCTCCTCAGCACCAGGAGTTATTGAAAACACATCAAACATGCTTTGTAGAACAGGTTCCCGTCGGCATTTGAATCAAGACCAAGATCATGATCTCTGAATCGTGGGCGACCACCTGTTGGCCTACATACAGGTTGTGCCAAAGAGCACACAGAACTGGAATTAAGGCTGTTTACCAGAGATAAAAATAATCTCCCACGGCAGATGATGGAAACAACTCCCCAAGAAGAAAGAACCACAACTGGCACCTTCTGCCACAGCAGCAGGCACACCACTCACACCTTGCCCTCTCTCACACGATGCTCGCCAAGAGCCGTGTGTGTTTGTAAACCCAAACCTGGGGCCCCACCAGGAGACACCAGCACATGTGGCTGTGGAGAGGGCAAGGGGAGATGCCGAGGGGCTCCACCCTCAGACACATGTGTGCACGTGGGACAGGGTGGAGAAGTATCTCCAAGCAGCTGTGTCTGGGCTAGGTCTGACCATGGCTGCTGGCCCACAGGCAGGAGGGCTCCCTCCAGGATCTAACCTGCCCAGGAAGGACAGAGGTGATGAAATCAATGCCCACAAACAAGCTCTGGACACATCCTGTGAGCTGCCTGGGACACAGCCCCTGACAGACACTGGGGCTTTAGCAAAATGGTGGTGGTGCCAGAAGCAGCACAGAGATCCCTGAAGGTGATGCTGGTTCCTTCAGGTACCCTCCTGTCACCCAGAACCACCCGACTCGACTGACTCCCTCCTTGCATCCCTTCCTAGGCCCAGCACACAATCTGAGCCACGGTGTCTCACTCCTCTGCTCCCTGGGCTTTTCCACCCCTTGGCTGCACACACGTGTGGATGCGCACAGTGCCTTCATCCAACCACAAGCACATTCCCTTCTGAGACAGAAAGAAGGCTACAGTTTTGCAAATAAATGCTCTAAGAAGTTTTCACGTGTTGCATCTTTCAGAAACATGTTGATTCGGCCAACTACAAAACAGTTACAGAACATGATATCAAAGCATTTTCAAAAGCATTGCTACAATATCCTGGCAGCAAACAGCTGCCTTTTTATCCTTCTGATTCACCCTCACGGAGCAATTCAGAACAGCCTTGGACTCACTCCAGTGCTAAATACGTGCTATACCTAGGCATGATCACACGCTCAGCCTGCGGCTCCCTGCCCTCTTCCATTCCGTGGGATGAGCCCTGTGGGGCCCCAGCATTTCCCACTTGCTCTCCCTGGTTGCAGACTACTGATGTCCCTTGGCTGCCCACTCTCTCCACCGGGATGAAGCTCCTCAAAGCAACTTTATTTCCTTCCCTGCCTCTTCTCTCCCAGTTTGACATCCTTTTGAAGGTCACCTTCATGGTGGTGCTTGGGAGAAGGCAAGCTCATGGCCTGTCCTTCTTCCTTTCCACTCCTTTCTTTGAGAGGAGAGCAGAAAACTGAGTTTGAATACCTAAAGTCTGAATTCAGCCAAAAACCTCAGTATTTTCTGAAGAGCCACTGCAGTCAAAGGGAACAGAATGCCACTGAGTCAAGGCTATGGCTCTGAGAGCTCTGATGAGAAACCCCACAAGGAGAAAAGAGATTTGTCTCATCTTCCACACTGCTTTCACTGAAAGCTACAATAATAACTGAGTCAAGAAATTTTGCATCTGTGCTTGAAATAAGATTTGAGTTATGCATAAGAACAGACAAGTATCTAAAAAAGAAATCAACTCCTTCCAGTCAAACCTGTGCCCTCTCTGCTCATGTGGGGTAGGAGAAAAGAGAGCAAATCCAAGTTTTCTTGCCAGATGCCATCCAAATCCACTGCTGTGGTCTGAAAACACTTTAGGTTTTCAGACAGCAACTCTAACCTTCATTACTAACAGAACCATGTAAGCTACAAACACAAATGGGTTCATGCCTTCAGTGCTTTCTGAGGTGATGGAGTAAAATGCAGAGTTAAGTGCTCCATCTCTAACCTCTCCACTGCCAAACCTGGGTCAACAGCATCAGCTCTTTACTGTGCCTCTATAACAGAGGAGACACCTCCAGGCAACCAGGACCTAAACCCTTCACTTCCACAGAGAATGGTAAGATGTCAGAGCTTTGTGCTTTTCCTGGCACTGAGCTCAAACAAAGGGCAATGCCACAGCCCTGATGCATTGCTGGGCAGGTGAGAACCCCCAGTCCTCCTTCCCAGAGCCACCATGAGGGAGGTAGAGGGAGAAATGCCACACATTTGGGGATTTCACAAGCCCCTGTATTCAGGGCAGATGCCATCTACACCAGCCAAGCAACTGGCTGAGCCCTGCTTCAAAAGTATATAAATCCACAGCAGGATTTTTTTTCAGAAGTCCAACTTTACGTTCTTCACAATATTTGTGGATACAGAAAAAATATATTTTCAAATAATGAAAGAAACCATTAAAAATTAGGGCAAGCCTATAATGAAAAAAAAAAAAAAAGTGACTGTCATCCTCCATGGCCTTCAAATTAGTATTAATATCTTTTCAAGGGAAAAAGTCTCCTACATCACAGTATGCCCTATCACAAAAGGAAAAACAAATAGCATGTAAATATTTTCTTTGAGTTGCATTTTAATTTAACTCCATTAGGAAGTCAGGAAACATTTTATCCTCTGTGCTGCATCAGTTCCTGAGGACACTTATTTTGCTGCCCAAGTTAACCAAGTGGAGGCTGGCAGAAGGGCCAAGAGCAGAAGGGAAGGTAGAGCAGCAGAAGAAACAAAGAACACTGTGGAGTGCTGGTTTTATTGCCCAAATTATTTACTTACCAACTTCAAAGGGATGCAAAAGGAGAAGGAGGTCAAACAAACCACAGCATGTTTTCCCCTCCTCTTCACAGACATTATTTACTGTAATGTCCCTCTTAAAGTAGAAATGAGAAAGAAGCAAATGACCTCCAATTGGTTCCACAGGGGTTCCATAAATCACAAATTCCCACCACGTGCCCAGCTGCAATCACCCCCACAGCCATTCAGACTGCGGCTGGGAACTGGCTTTCCTCAGGATGTCCCCCGCAGCCAGCCTCACGAGATGCTCTGCCTCAGACACATGGGAAGTTATTTTGGTAACCAGTTCGATTGCCATCATCAGGTAAAGAAAAAAAACCTGACAACCTTCAGAATCTCTTATCTAGCAACGTAGCTTACATCCATACTACCATTTTTCAAAGTCTGAGGTTTTTAGCCATTGCTGCAGAGCCATCTGGGAATAGCCAGGAAAATCTGTCCAGCTACGTGGCAGAGACTTTGCAGGATTGCTACAACTGACCTGGGCAGCCTTTACTACCCCAGAAACCTCTCACCTTTCCAGAAGTTCACAAAGACAAATACATACCAAGATCTGAGATTTTATTTATTTAGCTGCCAAAAGGTCAAAAGAAAGCAGATCTCTGCTTATAAGCAACTTCTTCTATCAACACAAAGCCACGTCCACTAAGCCAGAACTTTACACTCAACATGCAGATTTGAAACCTGAACCAGTAGTAAAGTCTTTCTTACACTAACACAAATGTGAATCACGATCTGGTTCCACTGCAATCTGTGAAAGACAGACAGCACCAGAGTACATGTCAAAAATAAGTATGTTTCAGTCACTGCTTCCAGGACTTAGGCACTATACCCAAATGTAGCCCGCCAGAGAAGCGAGCTTCAGTACTGGAATTTGCTTTTCAGCACTCTAAATACAGCACTGTTGTGCTTGTGGGTGTGAGAAAACTTCTATGCCTTTTTAACTGCTGAAACAAAAGAGATTTGTAATTTATTTATTTACTGCATGACTTCATTTAAACATTTTTCAATGCTTTCCTTTCATGAAGGTGGCACACTGCTGCGACTGACCACTTCATCACCTTATTGCTGTGCAGGTTTGGACAGATATGAGAATGGAGGTACACACGTACGGAAATTTCAGAGGAATCTTAAGAGTCCCATTTTTGCAAAGGGGAAACTGATTTTTTGTTTTCCAAATAAATAAATGATTACTATGAGAGACATGTCCATATTATACACCTCAAGCGCAGAGAAGGCACCGAGTCCATTGCCAAGCACTTCTTGTACCTGCACACTCAGAAAGAACCGTGAAGGACTATAAATAAATGGGAAGATGGCCACATCCCTCCATCAGCAGAGTAACTCGGGACCCTGGGGATGCTTCAGAGCTATGAAGGCTATGAGGACCAAATACCCCACAGACAGCAGCTTCTTCCCTGCCCCTCTGCCTACAACATCCCAGAAATGTGTCAGCAACACAGGACGGGCGCAGGAGATGGAGCTCCCTTCCAACCTGTGCTGGGCTATCCCTGGGTTGGGGGGACATTTTGCCATTAGGGCATCTCCTCCAGTTCTGCTGACTTGAGGCAAACATGAAGTTGGATTTTTTGATTTTTATTAAGGGCTTTTCAGGCAAAGTAGGAAATGCTAATCTTAACTAAGAGTCATATCATATGTATGCAAATTGTTTGCTCTACTTTCTCCATCTGTTTTCTTCCCAGGTTTTTCTCTGCACTATGCTTTACTGGAGATTAACTTACAGTATATTGCACCAAATTTGGACTGTGTGGGAAACATATGCTGCAAGCTCAAGGCCAGACTCGAATATTGGGTTGCACAGGAATAGGAATATTCACAGCAATGCTAAGGACTGACAAACCCACAGGGACAGGAAATTCAGAGACACCAGGGTAAGGAGAGGCTGAAGCAGAGCTGTTCCAGTTACAGTAGCAGGTGGGAAGGCAAGATTTCAAAACAGTTTTAATTTGAGGAAGAGGAAATGGCTGAACATGATAGAATGAAACCACACGCTCCCCTCATTTTAATGTGCAATTACCTTGTTAGTGTGATACACGTCAAGCAAGATAGACAAGGATCAATGATGGAGGATGGTCTTTTTTTCTAGAAACCAAACTTGTCCTGACTCACTTGAAAAATCACATATCCACCTTTTATGCCTGTATGCCTAGGCAAAATATGTAATTTGTTAATAAGAAAGGACAAGAGAAAGGAGGCTACTTTTCTCCAAGTGAATTATAAAAACGCCCCATTATCCCCAAGGTGTAAATCAACAAATACCACAAGAGAAAACAAATTGGTTTGTGATGGAAACCACAATTGTCATTTATCAGCACAAAAAAAAAATTAATGTCTTTTGACTCAGTGAACCCAGTGTCTAAGAAACTATTTTCTCCATGGTCACTGCAAATTTACAACAAATTGTTTTTTGCAACTCCAGTAGAAATAGAAGCAAAATTCTACTGAACTAAGATGAAGAAACAATCAAAGAACTACTCTGACCTGATGCACCAAAAACAAAAAATGCCTTTTATCAGTATCATCCCACAACCAGCCTCCTTGATACTCATCCTCAAGGTACGAAACAAAATGGTACATGCAGAAGCTCCATAAGCTTTTGTGATCTTCCCAATTCATTGTGGTGACATATAGTTGCTGTGAAATATGTTTTAAATTAAAAAATAAAAAAAAAAAGGAAGGAAAGCAGCTACATCATTACTTAAGTACTACAGTTTGGTTGTGGCACCACATGTGACCCACAGCATCATTTCTGTGTCACATTAATGACACTGCATAAAAGGTATTTACTTACGGATGTGGGAAACAGCAGAGAGGAGTACATTTTATGCCACCCTGTGTACACCACTTATACTGAAACTCCATAATTCCATTTCGACCAGATTTTTTTGATTAGCAGTAGTATTAAACAATCACATTCTCAACTTTTGAAACAGGACACAGTAGAAAGGTCTGAACAGTTTTTCACTCAATCCAAGAGTGAATGTCTCTGTGCAACTGCTTAGCTTATTTTGATACAGTTTTATTTTGCTTTCCACCTACAAAACACAGCAACTAAGTTTCATCTAAAAAACAGTGGTTTAATTTTCAAAAACAAGCATTAGCAAGGACCATGAGTTTAAACACATCTCTTCAGTCTGTGCTAAAACACTAGATCAGTAAGCGCCGATTCCTTGGGTTTGAAAATGTTAACACTTACAAAAAGCCTTCAGTAGCTCAGAGGCATTTGAACTTCAATTTTCCTGTAGCATGCTGACATAAGAAACATGGGCTAATACAAACCCCTGCCTTTGGGAGAAAGCTGACACAACAGGGAAGGCAACAGCTCAGATGTGAGCCATGAACGTCGCTGCTAAAACATCCCAGCAGAGGGAGACCCACAGGATAACTGAATTTATTTTACAAGTTAAAATATATTTTTGCAGACCTGGAGGACAAAGTGTGGACTCCTTTTGTTGCTGTTGTTATGAGTTCATTTTACAAGTGAAGCATTGCTGACTATTAAGATCAAAACAACATACCAACACAGAATTGGAGTGGCACCAGAGCAAAACACGAGTAAATTTCAGGCAGAAGCCACACATCTCCTTTCTGCACAGTTAGTGCAGCTGCAACAACAAGGCTCAGGCACGTAACAAAAGCCATTCTGTTTGGATGGGTGAAGAAATCCACCTATGTTTCCAGCTTTTTGAAGTCTCTGCTGCTACTCCATGAAGAAAAGTTTTGTTTGATTTCTGACAGGATACACACAGGCCTTTGTATAACATGAGGGATCACATCCAGAATTCCCCATGTGTTTTTGTAATTTGAAATAAAACAAACAAACAAAATTTTTATTCAGTAGACATGAACATCTGGAAGATGACATCAACATGACTTCAACTTTAATGTCAAAGCATTAGACTGAAATCCAATATTGTTGAACAATTTGTGGTAGAAATGCCAGAAACTCGAACATCATGGAATAAAACTGTGATGGATATGAGGTTTCTGCAGCAACTGAAGGAAGAAACAATGTTTTAGAGTTAAACTAAATGCCTGATGAACACTAATGTAATTAAAGATGTAACTTGGGCTGAAATGCACGATACTAAATATAAAAATGCACACCCTGGTCCTGTAGGAGGCCTCGGGACTGAGTTTCTAGCCTTGCCCTGCTCTGCTTTCCCCATTTATTCTCTGACCTTGTTATGGCTGGCTTGAAAACAGCGTCACTGCAGCCCTTTGGAGATGGGCAAATACTGCACAGCATGGGTGCACTCATCCTTCTTTGTGCCTGCGTGGGGGAGCAGAATGGAGCTGCCACCAGACAGCAATCCCATCCCATCAGGGAAACAGAAATAACAAATATGGTCACAGTGGGACTGGAAATCTTGCTCAAAGACAGTGAGAAAGCTCCACCACCACCAAACTAAGCCTTCATGTTTTGGAAGGAAACTCCTGAGAGGCAAGTCCTGGCTCTGTGAAAAGAAGAGACAGGAAGAGAGGCAACGAGAAAGACCAAAATGCTTCCTCTCCTCAAAACACTCAGCTCCCAGGCCTAATTATACAGGATCAACAATCCTAACCAAAACTACTGGCAGCCTCTCTCTATGTACAAGCATACAGCCAACCTCAAAATTGTGGCTTTAGCACTCACACAATTTTCACAGGCAAAAATAAGTTTAATTAGATAGTTTGTAATTTCTTTTGAAAGCAAAAATGAAGGTATCTGTATTCTCTTAAAACCAGTCAAACCACTATCCTTTTTTTATTTAAGCATCACTATTAGCTTGTCCCAGTTTGAAGTTTCCCACTACCAGTTGTAACACTAATTAAACCTTTTGGGGAAGTTGTGTGCTCATTCTTATGCATTGCTATTAATATTTTTTATTGCAGTTAGTTGGGATCCAACACCATTCCACTGAACCCAGTCAGAAGGATTTTATTTTGATTTTGTCTGGCTTGTTTTATTCTTAGCAGATGGTGCAAACCCATATGTTGATGAGTACATGCCACAGGAGAGCATCTGATCCGATACAGCCAGCCCCAAACTACAGTGATGTCTGTGCTGAGGACTTCAGTGCCTGCCACCACACAGGACCACACTTCTCAGCATGGTGTGAGAGCTCAGATGGGCTTTCAAAACTATACTAGTCCTGGTACCTAAGATACTTTTGAAAAGGTACCTTAGGCATCTTGATACAGTACCATGACTGTCCTCAAAATTGGTATTTTTTTCAAACTAATTTTTACCGTGCTACCCACGTAACTCAGGTGGACTAAAGGTGACACTTACATTTGATAAATATAAATGAATATATTTTTGCATATGCAAATCAACAAATAATTTTCATGAAATAGGATTCAACAGCCATGCAGGTAACAACTTTCCCAAAGCATCTTTTTCTCCCTGCATTGTCAGAGAGACTCCTGCTGCTCTCCCTATCTTTGATTTTGTTTGAAATATATCCCCTGATAACCTAAAGAGAAGTACTTATGAAGAGCTTAGAGCTATTTATAGCAAAGTCTGTGTGACTGAAAACATTGCAGTTTTCTTGTGGTGGGTACTTGCATTGCTTGTGAACTGCAACTGGAAAACTGTTGCCTCCCTCTTTAGCAATTCTAGTCAGCATTCCCAAGGCAAGAGAGACGGAGCCAAGGAAGGAAACAGACATAAGGAAAAAACTCAAACAAACTGAAAATTTACCAATCACTTATATTCAGAAACTGAAGTGAGGGGCGGGGCTTTGGGTACAAGGAAGACTCATCTCAATCTGCATTTCAAACTGCTGGAAATGGGCATACAAAGTGGATTAGCATGATCACACCAGCATTCTTCAGCAAGGGTTTTGTGCAAGCCCCTGAGAACAGGCATAATCTCTCATAATTACTGGATACACTGTTGTCACATTGAATAACAGCTTTTCCTCAAAACATATAAAAGTCTACTCCCCATGGATTCTTCCAACTGGGCACTGGGTGCAACTGTCAACAGATCCAGGAATAGAGCAAGCAAAGCTCACTCCTGGATGCTGTTCTGCAAATCCCACATGAACTAGTTTCATAGCTGTGTTTTATCTGAAGTGAAAATAAATGAGGTACAGCTAGACCAGTGGCTTAAATCTTGTACTTAATAGATTAAAATCCCCATTCCTCTTATGCCTTCCCATGAACAACCAACCTTCGGATCAGTTTTGAGTCCTACTGGCCAGAATGCGATAGAAAATGAGTCAAAACTCTGGAAGACTCAGATTCAACTCTGATTTCTGCTGCTCACAATTACATGGTTCAAGATCTTGCTAAACAACACGAGAAGAAAAAACAAGGAATGGTGAAAGGCAAAGATAATGTGTTCAGATTTGGCTCCCTTCTGCCTTGGGTTCTAACTGCTGGAGGAGATTTTCAGAAGAGATACCAGGATCTGGGATGGCTGCGTGAGGTTGGCAGAAGGGAACAAGGTATATTTTGTAGCCGTCAGTAAAGAACTGGCAACTGAAACCCCACCAGAAGATTGGTGTACAGCAGAATAAAAAGAGAGAAGAACCACCTTCTATTATAAATCCCAAAGCTATATATTACTCATGGACAGTCATAGACGCAGTATTTGTTCCCAGGTGAGACCTACTAAGCCTATAAATATTTTTTCATTAAAATAGTTTCCCTTGATGATCAGCCTTTCTTATTATCATTTTATGGACAACAAAACTCCACATTCATAGATTGCTCAGACAATGTACACATTTAACATATTTTCAAGAACACAAAGACTGCTGACACCTGGACTCTACACAACCACACTCAGATACAAGCCATTCTCTGAAATAACCAAGTCACAGTGAAAAAAGGGGTCTTTCCTTAATTTGAAACCAGAGTAAAAGACCAGAAGCTATAACAGCAGTTTCATCCTTGTTCTGTAGCACCTCTCAAGAAAAAGTCAAGAGGAAGGTAAAGTCAGCTCACGAGGAGTCAGAAAAATATAATGCTTCATTTTTTAAAATGGATATTTTAAAATTAATAGTCTTAAACCAGCGCATCTTTCTTTGAACCAGCTGGTGGGAAACACCAGTTGTGAGGAGATACAGAATTATCTGAAACTCGAGCCTGATTCACTCTGGCATTTCTCCTGCTCCATTACAACTTTTAAATCAAGTCAAGAAGCTTGTGTAACAGGAAGTTTGTATCCACTTATCCTTATCTCCTTTCTCCACTGGTGTGACTTTAGAACACTTAGCCCCTAATTTAAAGAGTAATAGTAATAAACAAACACAGAAGAACCTAGCCCGTGGAGAAATGAAGGGGGGTGGGGGGAATGATCAACATTTCTTCTGCTTTCTAGACACTGGACAGATTATCTTCTAAATCTGAGTTTGGTCCAAAGAGAACCAGGCAAAATAGTACTTGTGTTCTGTTGATTTGATAGTAGAAACATTTTTAACATGAATAAAACAAAAGTGCTTTTACCAATTAATTTGGGAATATGGACAAGAAGGGACATTCATACTTACTACTGTGTTACTGTATGCATCAAAACCCCCTGAAATCCCAGCAGACTTACTATTACTCACTTGCTCCCCAAATGACTTTCTTCTCCCTGGTGCCATTGAGTGAGGGACAAGCATTGGTGAAGGAGAAAACAAACAAAAAAACCCATCTCAATACACTGATGAAAAGAAGGGATTAAGGGAATGTTTTTTCTTTGCTACATATGTTTCCTGGAACATATCAAATTGGAATCCCAGCACATCGAGGACAGAACAGCAAAGCTACCAAGAAGCTGGCAAGTGGCAACATGACTCATACCAACTTCGCCCTTTTGTGGAGATGCGTATCAGAAATCTCTTTTAATAGGAGGTTATGGGAAGAACAGGTATAAATCAGCAGAAGTACTTTCTGCCAATGCCTGTGTACAATGCCAATGCCTGTATACAGCTAATGCACAGCGCTGCGTTCTGGAATTTCCAGCCAAGTCGGAACATTAATACAGGACTTCTAAGTTATCTGAATGCACTGTCAAGCTCATTATGATGCTTCGTTTCCAGTATTAGCTATTTTATCGGTAGCTGCCAGTGAAGTCTTCTAAGACGGATGCATCAGGCCACGCAATGCAACAGCCAAAAGGCTGCAACTCAGCGGCCAGAGATGTCAGCTGTACTGGTAATTTACACAGGAAGCTTAAAAACACAGGGTAAAGAGAATGGTACCCCTACTCTATTTGCAACAAACTGCACTACCACAGAAAGGCTCGTAACATCCCCTTGAGATTCCTACGAACTGTGTCTCGGCACGAGTACGGGCATTACACTTTCTCCCCGAGGCAGTAGGAGAGCAGAGCAGCCTGTGCGCGGCCGTGGGACAGGGGCTGCTGGCCCCAGCCCCAGCGCCGCCGGAGCAGACACGGTGCTGCCACTGACCGAGCGCCGCCCGCCGCGCCCGGGGCTCCCACCGGGGCTGAGGAGGCGCGGCCACAGACGGGTGCCCAGGTGGCCTCCCCCTGCCTCCTGCACGCAACTTGCCGGAGACTTTTTCGCCGCTTATCTGACTTATTATAAAAGAAAAAAAAAAAAAGTCCTAATTAACAAAGATCAAGAAAGCCGTAGTATACATTTACCGTAAGGCTGGTTACCACTTTAATCTCGCAGCTACTCAGACACAAGGATAAACCCGGCGAGGATTAACCAGGTCAGCTATATACAGCCCTGAGAGCAGCTCAGGCTACGCTCCCGCAGAGCGGCGAGGCGAGGACGGCGGGGCCAGCCCGGCGCACCCCTCCGCTCGCCCCCAGCGCGGGGAGCCCCCGGGGCCGCGCCTGCCGACCCTCCCCGCCCGGCCCCGGACTCACCCAGCGTCTCCGCCCGCAGCCAGAGCGGGGCCGAGGCTCCGAGCAGCAGCGAGAGCAGCAGCGAGGGGGCGGCCCGCGCCCCCCCGGCGGAGCCCATGGCTCCGGCTCTCGGCGGGGCGGGCAAGGCACAACTTCCCCACTTCCCTCCTGCTCCTTTCTCTTCCTCTCCTCTTCCTCCTCCTTCTTCTCCTTCTCGTTGGGGCGGCTCCGGAGCCAGCCCGCGCTCCCGCGGAGGGGGGCGGCCACCTCCCGGCATCCTTCCCCCCCGCAGGTGTTTCTGCGGAGGCGGAGAAGGGGCCGTGCGGGGCTGCCTCTGGCCCCGTGCCCCGCCGGTGGCCGGGCTGCAGCGCTGCCGCCTCCCGCCTCCCCGGCCTGGGGCTGGGGGTGGAGAGAGGAAACGGGAGAAGGGGAAGCGCCACTATTCCCATTGGGCTGCCGCTCGGGGTATCTCCTCCTCCTGCCGTGGACCGAGGGGCCGGCGCAGCCCCGCCGCCCCCTCCCCTCGCCGAGTGCTGCTTCTCTCACCCACCGCCGCTCTGGGGTGCTGCACCGGGGTCGCGGCGTTTCCCCAAACCCATGCAGCCCCAGCATCGCCTGCGAGCCCCCGAAGGCGGCCAGCCGTGTACATGCCCACATACATGTGTACACGCACTCATATATATGTGTGCGTTCTTGAGGAAACAGGATTATTTTGCCGTCTGCAGGCTAATTCCCGGGCGTCGCTCCCGCTGCCGCGGCGGGAAGGGGCGCGGGGACGCCGCAGGGTGTGTGCGCGGGGGCGAACACGCGTGGGGCCGGCGGGCAGCGCAGCCGGACGGGGCGAGCGGGAGTGCCCGGCCCCCTCAGCACAGCTGGGGTCGTGATCGAGCTTCTCGGTGCTGAGGAAGTGTCTCCACGCAGGTTTGCAAACCGTATGGTTAACCTGTGCCGGCATTGTTTGCTACAATTATGGGCTGAATTAAATAGGAGTTTTCTAAAGTATGCTGTGGGCATCTCTCTGTCCGGCTCTGAAGAAACCTGTGGCGCAGGGAGGGTTGCAGATGCACGACAGGGAACACAGTGCTAGCAGCTGCAGGAGTTAAGCAGGCCCCAGAGGTTTGCCTTTTAAAAGTAAGCTGGAGAATGGAAAGTGGGCTGACTCTGTACAGTCGTTTCGGCGATGGGTTGCTGTGAGGCCGGTGGACTCACACTGCTGGCAGGTCAGGAACACTGTGCTGCTATGCCAAAATGAAGTACAGAATTAACTTGTATGTCAGAGACAACATGGCTAGATTTTATATTATGTTAGGAAAAGCCGAGTTTGGTAAACCTTTATTCTAATTGAGCTCTTGTTTTGTAAGTGTTAATGTCTGTTTTTTAACTTTTCAGACACCATATGTGATCAGGCATATTTTTTGCCATGTACCCAGTACATTATATTCTTGGTATATGTATTTAACACACGTTGTTAGTATTTAAGACTTACCCTTCTTTTCGAAGGAGAGTTTGAAATCTAGACTAAAATGTTAGAGATAATATAAGGCAGAGAGAGTGTTTGTTAGTGCAGTGGTTTGGTGGTCAGACTAATCCTCACTGGATTTTGCCAACAAATGCCAGCATCCTTCTGGTTGAAGGAGGTTGGGATGGGTCACTCTCTTCAAGACTATGAAGGCCGACAGACTTTTAAAGAGGAGCGTGTCCATGTGAACAAAAATGGCCTGTTCTTGTACTTGTCTCACAGATTGTCAGGAGCAAATCCATACAAATGAGAGTGATTATGGAGACAAAACTGCCAGAAAGTCAAACTCTGCAACAGCCTCAAGACTGGATTTAAAGACCCCACAGAAGTGGTGAAAATATTGTGGTCACAGAAAATAGTTTATACTAAATACCAAATTCTGGTCCAAAACCTACAAATGAGAGTCAGCATAAATGGAAACATAAGGGAGAGAGATGGATATGATAATACGTATGTTGCAAAACATACATCATCTTTGAAAGAGTGGTAGTTGTTGAAAAGCAATATAACAACATATGAGTGTGCATTGTTTGTATTAGTCTCAGCAGGCAATCAAAACCAGTCCTACATGGGTTGGTACTGGGAATTATACTGATTTGTATTCCATCAACTGAGATCTCAAATATATTCTCTAGTAAAAGTGCCAGGTTCTAGTTACATTTGTTAAGAGTTATCATAAATATGGACAGAACAGTCCTGCAGGTCAATCCCAACTAACCATAAGGAAGCAGTACTGTGATAAACCGGCTTTAGTGATCTGTGGCAATTTAATGTGCAGAACACTTTGCCATGGAGCTTGCAGACAGTGTCACTAGTGCTGATCTCTCTGCAGAACTTGGATGGCTGGTCATTGGTAGAGGCAAGTTAGGAGCCTTGGAAGGCCAAAACAGTTTTTGCCTGTCACACAGCTCTAGAGGCTCAGAACAAGAGGCAAAGTAGGTGGGCAGATACCATGAAAGGAGGCTTTCTTCATCTCCTGGGCGCTGGAGGCTTGGCAGTGCCCTCTGAGACAGAGAGATAATGATTCAATTCACAGTCATTTTTATTTCAATGATTCGTAGTGAAATGATAAGTCATGCCCTTGAGACTGGGGCTGTAAAATGTCTGGGAGTGGTATTTGTTATCCGTTCATGGCCAGTCAGGAGAGCACTGGTGGAGGGAAAGCATGCAGGGTTCCTTTTCAGTGTTCTCACCACTGGGCTCAGCTGCAGCTGGTCACTTGTCCAAGGCCACGTGTTTGTGTTTCCTGTTGCAAACGTGTAGTGCTCAGGGGGAAGATCCTCTCCCCGGTGTTGGGAGCACTGCTTTCCTATTGACTTCAGCAGGATGATAATAATAATAATGCAATCAGTGAAGTAGCTTCTGTATTATTTATTTTGCTATTAAATTCTCATTACGATGCCCTCTCTCTGTCAGTTTTCAATATGCTGTAGGCAAAGAACTTACTGTCAACTTCCAAGATTAAATAATCATTAAGATGAATGAAGTAGTTTATGGCTCTCAAAGTTTCTATTCACAAGGAGGACTTGTGTAACCCTTGTCACTTTGCTACACTGGTTCATCTGTACTTTTCCAAATTTCCCTTTATGAGGAGGAGAGTTAAAAACAGCTTTTAAATAAATATAGTTTTAAAGGCAAGTGCTTTGAGTTAAGGCAAAAGATTAGTTCAGAAAGACTGCATAACCTGAACCTGACTAATACCTTGTCACACAGTGGGAGCTTCACAACAGGAGAACTTCCTGCCAAACCACTTCTGACAGCTTGATGCAACTGGTTTTGGTCACTAACACTGACTTAATTTGGAAGAGACCTGATTCACCCAAACATATAGCTACTTTTTAGCATGAGCATGTGCCTTTCCTTTACAGGTAGTTTTCCAAGGGTATGAGTTGGGAGTATTTTGTGTGTCTGTTGTGAATGGTATTAACTGACTCACATGCAACTAGATAACGTGCCTCATCGCTCATTGTATGGATACCTTTACTGTGCAGCCACCTGCAAATGAGCAGTTGAGTTTTCACTCCACCTTTGACCTTTGCCCCCAGGACGAACAAACAGAGAGTGAGGACTTCAGGACAAAAGCAGCTCAAAACACTTTAGAAGGTGGATGGTCAGTATGGAGACATACCCAGGTTTCATTTTTAGACTTGTACAGTCTCTAGCTTCATGGATTTTCTTTCTTGACCCATACTTTTTATATACTGTTGCATAATTGCATATAACACACAGAGAAAGAGCTGCTTCTAAGCAGACCTAAATCATCTGAGTCCTTGCGTTCCTTATGTGATGTTAAACTGGTAGTTTGTCTGGGACAAGGGGCAGGAAGGAAAAACACACCACAGAGTTTGCCTAAGCTTATCTTCCAAGCTTGACACTGTATATATTCTTCCTTTCAAAGGCATCTTGTTCTGTACAGGTTCTAGGGAAAAAAAAATAGAAACCAAAAGCTTAATTTATACAAGGAGGTTTAAGTTTCATCTTAATGGAGCAGTCTTGCTTTTGTGCAGCTAACAGGAGAGTTCCTGCTCTTAGTAAGTGGAAAGCTTTTTCTTTGCATGAAAGAAAGGGGAGGAATTGAAAACACAATGAGGTGGAGAGGACCCGAGGTTACAAATTACAAAACGCAAGAACAATTCTAGACATTGAGAGGTATGTTAATCTCTTCATTAGCAGACGGATAGCTTGCAGATTGAGAGGCCTTTTAGCAGTCTTTATATATGGGCCAGGTTTTGCATTTTCACTGGGGCAAAAGTAAATGGTATAGTGGATTTACAGGATAAAGCTGAGAACAAAATGCTGTGGTTGCTGATGACCGTGTATTCAGGAACTGCTAGAAGTGTATGTGGTGGTTATATAAAAAATTCAGAAAATAAAACACATAAAATCATCAACTGTGTCTAGATGCAACATTTGTATAAACTATGTGAGGAGTCCTCTCTGTTAAAAATTATCAGACTACAGCAAAGTCAGTGCTGCCATATGGCTTAGGAAGTTCAGCAAATTCCTTGAGATATACATGAATTATTCTCTGTGTGTAGAGTATTTTATGGACATAATGCTCTATGCTTTGTTTTCATCATTGGAATCTCAGGCCTTGCCCATGGAGCAGCGGGGACATTTCAGCCTGTAAAACACCACCCTCCACTAAGGTCTGCATTCTATTAAACCATGAGGGGATGGACTGACCTCCAGGACTCCACTGGATATTCACCTAGCTACTGTTGCAAAAAATTTTGCAACTTACTCGTTGGAATTAGAAAAAATCTGCCCATTTGTAGTATACTATGGGGCTGTGCCCTCCTTCTCAGAGCCAGCCTGGGTTCTGGTGAAGTTCATGTTACCAGCTTCCCTCCTTGCTTGGTGTAAGCATCCCTCTCCAAGTGTGAAAATGCCCAGGAGGGGAGGAGTCTGTAAAATAACATTTCCACTTTTCAAGTAGTTCTGAGCAAGTAGCTAAGAGGATATCATGACCCAACGCTTCCTTAGTACTTTAAGGCAAACATGAGGCAAGAATCAGACAGAAAAAAAAATCTTCAGATAGAAGAAACAGTTTAACTTACACTAGCGCAGGTCACTGCCTGCCCCCATATGGGTGAGATGGAACCATATAGTGTCATTATGTAATTACACTGGTAGCAAGAATCCCCAGGGGGGAGAGACCATAAATATTCTTAGACGTTAAGGACATGGAAAAAGGAACAACAGGCAATAAATTCCGGGAGAGAAAACTAGACTGCAGCAGGCTTGAAGACTTTTGTCTTAACTATAGGTCCTGTTGGATGGGGGGGAGTGGGAGGGTGGGTAGCAGGGCTCTTCCCAGCACTGGTAGGGAATGTCTATGGGATAATTGGATGCTAGGAGACAAGGAGCCTCATTCACTGCAACAGCAGCAGTTGGGTGTAACTCTAATGAGAGTCATATAGAGGATGAATGTGCACTTTTCATCACTTTAATTGCTGTAACCTATCCAATCATGCCACCTATTATGATGTAATTATGAGATCAAGTTGAAGACTAATCATTTGTCCCACTGCCACATATTTTGCAGTTTCTCACAGCTGCTTGGTAGTCTTAGGTCATAATTTTTCATACTTTCAAGGAAAAAGTAATAAAGTTGCTAATCATCTGGATTTTGAAGACAATCAACCAAACATGCTATGCTGCTGTCAAGAAATATGGGCCAGAACGTTCCTTTTCAGTTAAACATATTGCATTAGGGTTGCCTTGAAAAATATTATGATCTAGAGATTCATGACACTTTTTGTCAAAACAGAGCCTACTATTTTATAACTTACTAGTTTAGCAGCATCCTTGTTCATTGTAAGTGATAAAGCTCTGATTGTTTTTTAGGTGTTTTAAAGATTTTTTGTGATGCTGCAAGGTATTAGTCCTCATACTTTTAAAAAATGTCAAATTCTTCCCATTAATACATAGGTAGTATATAATTTTTAACTGTAGCATGTTTGGGATTTTCAAGAGGGAGTTCACAGCTAAATTTGCACAGTCTGCGTTTTTTTTTCCATGGGAAACAAGTAGTCTTAATCATTTACTCATATTTATGAGGCTGCATTCAAGTAGGAGCTAAGAAATTACTTGTGCAAAATATGAAGCAATCCAGTGGTCACTTCCAGGAATAACCAATTATGTTTGAATCACATGTCTTTTAAATAAAGTTAACAATTGGTCTAGTTACAATCTTTCCCAAAATGTGTGGAGTAATGGGAGATGAATGCAAAGAAGCAGGACTTGATCATTTCTAATATAGAGAGTGTGCCACTTATGTACACTGGAAAGGGCAGTTTGTGTGCTGGTTTACTGATCATGATATTCCTGGCTGTATAACAAAGAGAGCTGAAAGCAAATATAAGTGTGAGCTGAGTGACTGCTTGATTTAAAATAAGTCATCCAGTTTACTCCAGATCTAGTTTGTCTTCCTAATTTCAAGTGTTATCGTGCCATGTTGCAGATTTCCTGCAGGGTATGATATGAACTCAGTCTGAAAGTCTCAGGAGTTGAAAAGTAAGATCTTCTTCCTCTTCAGTTCGTTTGTTTCAAGAGAGAGGGATGGGAATCATGCTTATTAATTTAGCAATTATGATGCGTGGGACTGTGGTCCCTCCCCCCTCCCTGTGCTCTGTACAGGCCCTGTGGAAGTCTGCACAGCAGCAAGCCAGTTGTACATAGTGGAAACATAGCTCATAGATCTGCAATAATCATTATCTGTGGAGAAAAAGCTTCTTGTGGAACTTCTCTACACAGCATTGGGCCACTACGCCAATGAATCACAAGGTCAAATTCTTGTAATTCATGCTGCCACAGCTGTGGATCACAACTGTATATATAGTTTAAGGATTCACTGTGAATTGCTTTTGAAGCCCGGCTATTTATTAAATGTAAAAGCCTGATCAAATGTAATCTGTCTCTGTAAAAAACTTTTTGCCTTTTTGCAAATAATTAGAAAAATGTGAGTTTGAGTGAATATTTTCTCGTATTTTAATTACTTTAATTGCATTAATTTTAGCGTACTATTGTGCCTGTTTATGAAATACAGAAAATTAGAGCCTGCTTTAGGTTCCTTGTCAAAGATAACTGCACAACATAAAGTAAATATATCATATTGGTGAACACTCAAATCCATTTTGAACATTCTTTCTTCATAAGATAATAAAAGATCAATAATTGACATTTGTTGCCACTTAAACTTAGGTTTGTGTGGACAGTATAATTTCTCAGATATTTCTTCCCAAAGCAAGAACTTTTAGCTTTCTTATGTCTTCTTCTTTTCATGAAAGATATTGTATTCTTAGTTATGTCAGACATGCATACTGGCAGTTGTTCTTGGCCCCAGGGTTCATAAATTGTCCTAAAGGCCTTTTTCCAAATGTGATATACATAGTTGAGCTCAAGTTAGGTCTGCCTCCAATACTGAAGTTCAGCCTGTATTTTAATATTTTGCTCTACATCCAGTATGGCATTTGTCCACCAAAATCAGATGTTCTTACCCTCCTTCCCTTGAGCATGATGAAGATTTTGGTGCAGGATGGTGGTGTTGGCTTACTGTCCATGCGGATTCAGCCCAGGCATGCACCTCCTGTGGGCTGCTTGCCTGCACAGGTGAGAGGTATAAGGGCCAGGGCCAAGCATTCCCTGTGTGAGCAGCTCTGCTGCCTACCTTCTGCTGCCTGGGCATGTTGAGTTCCTACACTACGCATTGTCTATTTCATACACATTTGTCCCCAGTAGCTTAAAAACTCTTGATGGCTTCATTCTCCGGTGGAAGAACAGTGCTGAGCATCTGGGAACAAGAAAACGTTCATCTGGCATGAGCAGCAGTGGCAGAGAACAACTGTTTGTGGCCAAAGTCCCTGTAACAGCCCCCACCATCCAGCCACAGTTCCTCATGTGCACAAAGAATCAGGCAGCTTCACAGAGGAGATGCCTTGGGACAGCTGAGATTAGTCTGGTGCAAAAGGATTCAGGATGCACACCCAGAATGGCAAATGGTGAGCATGGTGTTGGTGCAGCCAGCCACAGCTAAGACTGTTATCGACTGCTCCAACCAGGCCAAAACTAACCCTGGCAATAATTACCTGCTCAGGTTCTGCAGAAACCTGAGAGAAGGTTTCTCCCAAGAGAAGACCTGAGTCTCCTCCCAAGAGAAGATCTGCAAAAAAACCAAAAAACCAATTCTCATGCAGCACCCTGCTGAGGGATTTGCAAGGACTCAGCACCTTTTCAGGAATTACCAAAATCTTTTAGGCTCAGACTTCTGCTATGTACATTTGAATACTATACCATCGAAGCATTTATAGGTATTTGACTTACTGTTTCAATAAAGATGAGCATGGTATATTAATAAATCATTGGGATTCATGTTAGCATGTGGAACTGTTTTCTAGCTGACTTTGTAGCTTTTGCGTGGAAAAGAGAGAGACCAAAGGGGTTTTGATTCATTCTCATGGCATTATCTGATTCCTCTCCCACACTCTCACCAATATGCTCCTATTACCACGGATCTAGAGAGGCAAATCCTATCCTCTAAGTGAGCAGGAGCAGGAAGCCTGGCTGCTCTTCAGTCTGCTCTCAGTTACAAACCACTCTGGAGCACATGTAGGTAATTTCTCATTGGCTTCTGCTGGTTGCAGCCTGGATTTGGTGGACCATGAACATTCACTTACTTCCTTGCATCTTATGCCCAGTATTTTTTCTTGGTGCTCCTTGTTCTATGTTACTGTCCCGGGAATTTTTTGTTGTTGTTGCTTTGATCTGTAGAATTACATTAATGCAATAAAATAACAAACACTGAAGCAAAGGAAACAAAAACAGCGTGACAGAGATACTGTAGTCAGAAAATAATGATAACATTTGCAGACAGCCATTCTACTAAGTAAAGGCTAACTTGTTGCTGCATAAAGGAAATATTTATGGCTGGTTTTTTTTTTACTAGTCTTATGAAAACACAATTATAGACAATTTCTCATATGTATTCTATTTATCTGAAAAACTTGTGTGAAAATGCAGTGAACTATTTTTAATAGCATACTGTATTTTTAATAGCAATGTCTGTACATTGGAGTACATCTACCTGGGCACTCTGTGCACCTGGAATCTCCACTAAATGAAGCATTATTGCTTAGTAGTCCCATTTAGGCAGAGTCTCTTTCTTCAGATTAGTTCTTGGGCCTAATCTAAAGTACCTTGAGATTGCTGGGGGAGCCTCTCTTGATAGTAGTGCCAAGTGCTCCTTTAGGTCCATGCTTTCTAGGCTCTAGTGCTGTAATATTTCAAGATGTTGCTGTATCCATAGCTCTTCACTCTGCTCAACTTCTGCAGCTTGCAGAGCCATGGAAGACAGCATGTGTCTGCATCTCATTTAAATTGCTGTTAGGATGGGTATTCCCCAGTACGTTGGACTGGGAACACAAATGCCAGGGAGGTTGAAGGATATGGTCTTTGCTTAATCTTTGCATTATCGCAACAGGGCACATTAACCTTTTCTCAGAGAACAGTCTTTCTCTAGTTTGTGATTTAGTAGAAATCCAAAACATGGCTGGAGAATAAATTTTAAAAAGACAAAAAGACCCCAACAAACAAAAAAACAAACAAACAAAAAAACCAAAAAACCAAACCAAATCAAAAACCCAAACAACAACAACAACAACAAAACAACAACCAAAAAAAAAAAACCCAAAACAAAACAAAAAAAAAACCCAACAATTGACCAAGCCAGAAGAATCTTCTCAGAAATAATTGTTTTAGTTATTGTTTTAAAATAATTCATTCTCTTATATCCATTTTGGTATAAAGACTTCCTCTTTTTAGTGCATCCCTTTCTTCTTTGAGCTCCACTGAGTCCTTTCAGCCTTAGAAAAGGCATATCGTCGTGTTTGTGCATGTAAATAATACTGGAAAAAGAACATACTATTCATAAACCAATTTTGATCTTTAATCTTGGGAGCATAAACATACGAATATGTATGACATCCCTTGTTTGATGTTTCTCCTGTCTTAGCCTGCTTTACATTGAGGTAGCGTTTGTCATTACAGCTTAAGCATGTAATTGTTCTGTAAATCTTCTAGGAGTCCAGATGCGCTCGCAATTAAAGGCCACCTCTTACTATTTGTGTTATCGTAAGGCAGAGAGAGGTCACTGCTCTGCTGTGCAAGATCACATTCAAACATGCCATGAGCAGCAGACCTTGCTCCCCAGGCTTCCCTCTATTAGGAGACAATGATGTATCAGACCTAAATTTAGTTAACAATAGCAGTTGTTAGAGTGAAGGGCTCAAACCATCTGGGTCAAAGGGTTCCTTTCTTTGCCTTACTTCCCCTCTTCCCGGAGCTCACCTGATGTTGTGTTGAGCTAATTCAATTTGCTGAGCTAGCAGAACTCTCTTGACAACAAGGTGCATGGCTTTCCGCTGTGCTGAGGACCTGAATTAGCTCAGTAGAGGATCAGAACAGCATCAGAGCTGGTGCAAAGGGGAGGGAGGGACCACACTGCTAGGGCAGAGCAGGGCAGGAAAGGAAAGCAGGTCTGGGACCATGACAGGGAGTGCCAGGGCTGATATCCTTCACAGGTGATAAATCCTCTCAGCATCGGGATGCACCCTCACTGGCAGCGTGCGGGTGTAGCTCTGTGCGCCTGTCCCCTCCTTGCTCTGGCATCTGCCTGACTTCTCAGTGAAGAAAACTTCCTGAGGAAGGAAACTTCTCTCAGCTGGAAGGAAATTTCCTCAGCAAAAGAAAAAAAAAAAGCTGATTTAACACCCAAACCACCATCTTGCTGTGATTCTGACAGCATGTCTGTGCCAGCTCAAGGGTCAGCACATATGGCTGTGGGCAGATAATACTCAGGGTGTTTAAAAGCATTGCAATTAATTTAAAATCAATACATCTAAATTCGAGTGACGGCTGCTGCAGTCAATGGAGTTGGCAGACTCAGTTCAGTGGCCTTTTGAGATTCTTGGATGATCCCTCTGGCTCTCAGCTACTGCTCCAGAAGGGCAGGGGTTCCCTTGCTCCGGGTGACACCTGCCAGCCGGGCTGTGAGGGCACACTTGGGATGGGCTGGCTCTCCCAGCTGCACTGGGCTCCCCCACCCACCAGGGACTGGGGCCCCATGAAATGCCATCAACCCCAGTGGTGCAACATTGGGCACTCTCCAGCCCTGGCCCCACATCCCAGCCTTGGCTTCTCCATCCCCAGGAAGGTGCCTGATGATGGCCCTGCCTGCCCTGCTCTTGGCTGGGGGTAGGATGGGCTCTGTCCTGGGAACCCCCTACCATGGTACCTAAACACTGCTAGTCCTGGGTGAACACCTGGGGCTCCCTGCAACAGGGAGGGTGTCACTGGGGACTTGTGTTTAGGGAATGGGACCGAGCCCCAGGTTCCCCATAGCAGGGGACAGTGGAGGAGCTCAGCAGGGGCTGGCCCTCATTGATCTGAATGTGGGGGCTGTGGAGCTGTGCTCAGGCCTTCCCCTGCACCCAGAAGGGCAAGGAGCAGACTTGTCTAAAGTCATGGCAGCTGTTGGTGCTCCAGAGGGGTTCGAAACCCTTGGAGGATAAAGCCTGAAGTTGACTGGGCTGCCGATGGTGCTGGTGCATGTTAGCAAGTCGAGACAAAGTGTTGTCTTGCCCACAGCATTTACCTTTTTAGCTGTTATTGCAGGTGGAAACGATCGGCTGGATTACCATCAGAATTTCTCCTGATGGTAGATCCCATCTAATTATGGTCTTCCCAGGGCATGTTTGCCTCTCCCTCAGAAAAGAAGGGATTAGATATGTCTCTAACTGTTTGCAACAAACCTGAGTTTTAGAGAACATCCTTAATTGTTTTCCCCCTACTGTGAGGAGGTTTGCTCTTGCTTGTGTGGAGAAAGGGATCTGCTTGTTCCTGTGGACCAGTGTCAGTGCCTATACCCAAGGGTATTGCTCAGTCAAGAAGAGGAGGGTGGGAATTTATGGGGGAAGAAGGTCTGGGACTCTAGATGCCTACCAAAAGATCAGTGAGCAGTACATCCAAACAACTGTCCAGCAACACACTTTCTCAGGCTGGTGATTGAAATGGTCAGACCCAGTTCCAGTTAGTTCCTGTCTCCATAGTGGGCACTTGCTTTTCAATCTGTAAGGAACTCAAGGCAGATGGGCTCTCTCCTGGATTGCTGGATAAACAATTTCTTTTTATGGAACTACTGGGAGATGAAATGTTCAGGTATTTGGGAATGCCATGGAAACCAGGAGGTGTTAAAGGTAGAGACTTTTATGGAAGATGTTTATGCAAACTGAACACCTGACTGTTCTGAAGATCTTTATGAAGACTGTGTAATCTGCACTACTGCTTCTGCACCTTTTGTCTTTTTCTCCTAATCTTGATTTTATATCTTCTTACACACTGATCTACATGCTCAGAGTGATAAGTCACTCCCTCTGTGGTATGCAATCTTCTTTCCTTCTGTTTCCCCTCTAAAACCCTTTGCACATCTTTTTCATGCAATCTTCTTCAGACATCCTGCATCAGGCCGTTTACACTTACACTGTTGCACTGCCTGCTACTTGTGTACGTTGAGATTTAGTTTTCTTCAAATTTCAGACAGCACATTTGATTAGTAATAATCAGGAGATATCTAATAGATAACACAGTTGAACAAATCACTCAATAGCTTTGCAAATACCTTGCCAACTCACCCTCTTTAAAGCAATACGAAAAGAAGTGCAAACTTTATGTACTCAACAGCAAAGTTTTTGTTGTTGCTGTGTGCTCACTGTCTCTCCTAATGTTGGGTATGATGATCACACAAATATAGTTTAATAAGCCCTAATATATTATTTTTCGTTTAGATCTGAACTTTTTAGCAATATATTTATAGATCCATGTTACCTTGTAGCATTCCTTATCTTTTCTATCCTGGCCTAGCTTTTACATCTCCTCCTGTTAATCTCCACAGCTCAAATTCGCCTAGTCTGAAATCCATCATTGTGCATCGTTTAATGAGACATTTCTCTAGTCATCATTACTGCAGATCAATAGAAGCAAATCCCTGTCTCCTGACTGGTTTAGCTAAGGATCTCATGCATGACTGTCTTTCCAATTTGATCCAGTTTAACAGTCTGTTTCTCCCCCCCTTCCCAACCCCGCTTTTCTAATCTGCAGAGATAGATATAAATCTTGAGCTAGACTCCAGGGGGTTCTCTTGTATGGCCTTCCCTCTGTTTGTGCACAGCACTCCCTGACCGACTGGCTGCTATTGCCAGACAAACAGCTGTCTTAGCAGTTGCACTAACAAATAAAAGGGAAGGAGGGAGGCCAGGGCAGTGGAGGGAAGCTTTTTGCCCTAAGGGTCCTTGTTCACTTACTTTACTAAGAAATTCACAATCTAATGGGGGCCCATTGCTGGAGGGAAAATGAGAATAATCTATGATCTTTGGAAAAGAGTGAAAATCCATTATCACTTTGTGAGTACTTCACATCAGCATATCTTTTCAAAATGACCTCTCCAAGACAAAGAAGGTAGAAACTGGTAAGTAAAAGCTGAGATTTTCCTTTTCATTGCTCTGCCCTGTAGGCTGGTTGAGGGATTGACAGTCTCTCCTTTCTCACCTCTCCCAACTTTCCTTCCCGTCAAGATAGGACTCATGAACGGTGGTCTATCTTCAAGGAATTTTTGGTGCTGTGTGACTGGACACAAACAGCCCAGATTAGACGCAAACGTCTGTGGACTTTTGGGTGCCGCTGCCTGTCTCCTCAGCCATGCCACCTCTATTCAGTTTTTGTTGTCCTGCCGATTCCTGCTGTGTGCTGCCGTTTTGTGAAGCTGTGCACAGATGTGTTCAAGTGGCAGCACACAGACAATTGTTTCGTTTGATGAGATTTTAGGTGCCTGACTCGAACCTGAGAGGAGATTAAAATTAGCTTGCTGGAGTGGGTATTAAGTTGAGTTGTTTGGCCTACCTTTGTGATGGAGGTTGCTGTCACAAGGGCAGGAATGGTGGCACAGCTCCAGGTCTGGATCGGCTGGGAGCTGACCATTGGAGAGCTTTTGTCCTGTACTATTAAAATAAGCTGAAGTTGCCATCGGTTTATGTTAATGTGTTGGGCTGTAACCTTTTGGCAGCCCAGAAGGTGCTTCCCAGCTGATCTTTCTGGCTGTATGTGCAACAGCCTGTGACTGTGCACTGGGGTGAATGGTAGAGGAGGCTGCCAACCCACCTTGAGCCAATAATTTTAATCTTCTGCTGTTAGTGCAGTAAAGCACCAAAGCTCCGTGTCTTTGATCCTTGGTCTGCTTATATAATGCCATTCATGTGTACATATACACAGTCTTGTGCATGTTCATGTACAGGAAAGATTTGTTTTTATGGATCATGATAGTTTCAGGTATAAAGAAGCTGTTAGTTACTCCACTGGCAGTAATAATGTACATGTTTCTCCTCAAGTTATGATAGGCCTTATTCACTGCTATCAGGGCTGACCATTTGTCTGCACATAGTTCTGTTTCTCTTACAAGAGACTCAAAAGAACTTGAAAGATGAATCCGTAGTTTGTGAAGAGCTCTGATACGTACTTCTGTCCAGGTAGGGAATTGTGATCAAGTTTCCTTGTCTCTATTTTTCTCTTAATTCTCAGTCTTCTCCCTTGCAGATGTGCTGGTCTCCAAGCACATCTTCCTTGTGCTGCTCTTTGGCATAAAGGAAATTATAACCTGTAAGGACATCTATAATATAAAGGACTAGGTTTATTAATTAAAATTTTGATCCCTACTTCCATGTCAGGGTGCAGTGTGATGGAGGGAATGTACTTAAAAATTACACTTAATGCTTTGTCATTTACAGATATTGCAAACAGTCCTTTTAAAGTTTGGCTTCTAAAGCCTGTAAGTAATCTCTTCTTGTAGAATTCCTGAAATTCTAAAGAATTCCTAAAAATCGAAATACTCAGGAGACTGTTACTGTTTGTTCTCCCAATGTGTTCAAAGGAAGGTAAACAAGAAAAGAGATATTTCAGCGCTTTTTTCTTTGAAAGCCGTGGTTTATGGAATGTTACAGTGACACCTGGTGGAAAACGGTGTTGGAACTTTAAGAAAAATTTCTGCATCATATGAGTATTTCGTTTGAATAGTGTCTTTAACATTACTATTTTATTAGCTAACTGTAATGGTTAGAGCCCATTTGTGCGAGGCATGTGTGCACTGCCCCTACATGAGTGTGCAAAGGCTCACTGACAAGAATTATCCTCATCAGTAACAGCCAGGCTTTCCAGTTACAAAGGGTTTGTTATGTGCATTTGACAGTAACCATATTTCCTTGTCTGAAAAGTCGGACACTGTTTTGTTATTATTATGGTGCTATGGACTTTTTCTTCGGACTTTAAGATGCACCTTGATTACATTTCCTTACCAGGAATTAGCTGGTAATTAGCTGGTTCTTAACCTGGTGGAGTCACTGTCTCTGGAAGCACTCAAGAAACTCCTGGACATGGCATTTAGTGCTATGGTTTAGTTGGCATGGTGGTGTGCAGTAAAAGATTGGACTCCGTGATCTTAGAAGTCTTCTCCAACTATAATGATTCTATTATTCTGTATTTCTCACCTCCCAATGCTTCTTCCCTATACATCCTAACAACCAAACAGTTCCTTAAAAAAAACCCAAAACAAATAAATAAATAAAAAATTGACTAATGCCATTAAAAGATTTTTTAAGAAAAATTTGAACTTAGGCCAATTTTTTTCCTGCAGTGAATCTAATTTAGTAATTTAAATCCATGCCAGCCAGCATTCTTAATCCTGAGTGATCACATAGATCAGTTGTTGAACTCTCTATCTGATTTTAATCCACAAATAATATCCAGGAATGGTTTGAGGTATAGTGAATCCAAGAGCTATTGCCCATAGGTGTTCCAGCTGTGCCTCTCCTCTCTTGGATTATGAGAGATTTTTAAAGTGTGGATGTGGGTTATCCCATGCCACTTGCTAGGGTATTGATGTGGGTACATTGAATTTAATAGTATTGACCTAAAAGTCCTAGAGACCGAATCCTGAAGGTCCTAAATGTCCTAACTATGCAAAGCCAAAGTTCTTTTCTTCAGGAAGAAATTGCAGCCTCCATCTGCCTGTCACCAGCTTCCTCTTCAGTGTTGCTGGTCACGTGAGCTCTGATGGAACTTCTTCAGCCAAGATGAGCTGGATTAGCAGAGACCTACTGTTTAAGCAGTCAGACTAAACTGGCTTATTTTGGCTGGATCTAAGGAGCTCCTTCTTGAGCAGCTTTGCTCGTGGGCTGGAGTGGGGGCAGCATCCTTCTGCAGTGGAGAAGTGACAAGCAAATTGGGCAGTAATTCCCCCACACCTGTGTAGCTGAAAGTACGTCTCATCCTAGATGAGCCTCATCTGGAAGCTCCCTGGAGTACTGGTGAGAAGACTGAGATAATACACAAGGACACCCCACAATGCTTCCCAGGGCAACTGGAAGAAACGGAAGGAATCTGGTCCTAAAAGTCTTTCCTTCCTTGGACCATGTTGAGCCACTTGTTTCCTGATATTCATTGTCTGTCTCCAGCCTGGCTTTCCCTTTCCTCCTGCCTTAGTGCATTTACTCCGTTCACTGCAGGGACAGAACAGCACAGGGGATTGTACTAGAGCCTGAGCCAGAAAAAACCAGCATCAGGTTAATGCCAACCATTTCACCTCTGCTGTTGCTGGGTTAGTGTTAACCAGGTTCTCGGCCTCTTGTATTGCATGACTGCAGAAATGTTTCCTTGGCAAGTGAATGGGGCTTGGAAACTTACAGTGGAAAAGCAGGTACCCTTTCTAAGCAGCAAGAACAGGATGTGCCAGCCTCAACTGATCATCAAAATGCTATATGATTTATAAAGTAGCACATTTGATTTATAATGAGTAATACACACGCACAAAAGGACATAGCATTTGTTTATATATATATGTATGTATATGTCTGTGTGTAAGCTGGATCAATCTTCTACCGCAGAATTACTCTGTGGATAGCTTTGCTGATACAGCTCAGATGAGCCACAGGCCAGAACCTGGATGTGTCTTAAGCGTGACTTTCCATGGACCTCTTTAACGTGAGTCTTCAACTTTATGTAAGACTCTTGACCACTCTTTAAATCACACACACGATTTATCTATCAGCTTCATTTTTCTTCCATGACATGGATACAAACTTACTTGTACAGTTGTGCCTCCTCATCTAGTGAACTCCTAGCAAACTGGCTCTGGTTAGTTTGTGTCTAGATCGCATCTGAGGGCAGCCACGGATCTGTTCTGCGTGGTATTTTAATGCGGAAATGAAACATTTGGAAACAGTCATTCAAATAAAGAATTAATTAAAAGTTTTGCTACGTCTGATATGACCAATGGTGTTCTAACAGAGTTATTCATCATCACCCACAAATTTTCTTAGTTGCATCCACGTACAAATATTTAGAAATAGCTTAATCTACTGAAAATTAATATTAGGCCCTTTTTCCCCACCGTTTCCCTGTTTCCATGTGGCTTGGAGCACCTGATTAAAATAATTGCCCTTAGTTCCTTTTTACGTTAATGATATTTGTGTAAGTCGATACACTGACTTTCATTTGTCAACTCTTTTGTTTCCGTGGCTTAATAAGAAACTATAGAATAGAGGTTGCGTAACTTCAAGACAAGTGCTCCAGGAAGCTGAGAAGTTGTTGAAGGAGCGGAGTGTAAACAAGGATTCAGAAAATATTTTAATCATCTGACATGCAGAAATTTCACAGTTGTATCTCCGTCACCTAAACTAAAAGGAGTTTGTATGGCCAAATTAAGGGAAGAGGCAGATTACCAGATGAAATTGTTTAAGTTATGAAGAACTCTTGCCTGTGGGTTTTCCTGCTAAAAAGGCTTGTTGTTTTTTGCTGTCTATGGATTTCTGCTGTGTACTGTGCTTTCTCAAGGAATTGTCAAAACTTATGTGCAAGTAACCTGGTAAGTTTTCAAAACCTCTACCTAATCTTTTGAAATACAGATTGTTGTTAGCACTGTAAGAACTTCATATTACATACCAGTGTTTTCAAAATTTCTCTGAAGAATGTGTTTTAATAAGAGCAGAGTTTGAGAATTAATGTTTAACCTTTGATTATGTGAAATCTGCTAAGGAACAAATCCCACTACTCTGACTGCATGCAATTACTATAAATACTAAAGACCCTGCAGGGTGGAGAAGATAAAGTTTTATTCTTTCAGTTTATTCACTTATTCATTTCAATCTAGTCCAGGGCTTTTGTTATATAATTGAGGAAAACTGTAAAGTCACAAGAAATTTTCTTTCTGTGACACACAGAGGTATCTTGAACCTAGTTGCAGCTTAATTTTTAAGTTAGCTGGTTTAAATTGTGGGTAGTTCTGTAAGTTTTAAAATTAGTGGACAGATCCTTAGTTTTATACTTTCTTAATATTCCTTGGAATAGTGTACTTCTGTGAATGCAAGACAAAGATAAGCAAAACCTCTGAAATCTAGACAGCTATTCTGCCTTCAGGAGTTGCCTTCTTGCTTCTATTTGCCAGAAATGTTGATGTGTTTTAGAGCACAGTGTATCTTTGCTTTGTAAAAGGACATTTTGTGCCTTGGTGCTAATTGTGGAGACCTGCTGCAGAGAACTATCACCTCCTCTATTTTATTTCATACACTTCCCTGACAGTTCCTTTAAAACTATTTGGAGCTCTTGCACCAGTGAAGGAGTTAATTACCTTCCCTGATGGAAACCTATCATGCAATGATAACTTTAATGGGGATCCTCTGATTTGAGTTTAAATTAATTCAGAATAAGAAATAAGCTGCTCTTCCTTTCCTTTGAAAGACAGGAAAATCACATTTATGTTCAGTGAATATATTGATTCAGGTGCGAAAAATGTAATCTTTGAGTCTGAGGGTTGTAAATCTTATTTTTCTCCTCTGGTCCACTTCTTGTGTTTGATTTTTTGTTTTGGAGACAGCTTTGATTCTCACTATTGTCACGGTGTATCCAGCGTGCTGAAGATTTCTTCCTGAGAATTGTTTTATCAAGGCTGCTCTTATGTGGTTTCAGGTCAAAAATTTAAGAGCTGCTATTCAGCTTCTCTAAGGCTGTTGCATACATCCTCAAATCATTTGCACTTCAGTAACAGTGATAGGTTTTGCACACTTTGAATGATGTGAAAAACCAGGCATGTTTGCTGGAGAGCACTTTTGGCACTAGAGGAAGGGTGGTGGTGATCACCGTATGGCTGCGTAAAACTCCTTCAAAAGGTGGCCAGACAAAAGGCATTTAGCTTGAAGGAAGGTCTTTCTGCTCCCAAGCGGTCAAAGCCACTTGGGTTCGTCATTTAAGCCCAAGTATTTGTGAAGCATTTGTTATTGACTCAGTGAACCAGAAAGGGGAGGTAAGAGCCAAATTCCTACCTCAGATAATTTGACTAACACCAACCGATTCTGCCAATGTCTTTGTTTGATGGTGTCACTGAAATCAAGTGAGGAGCTACTGCTGGGTCAACAATAAATTTCTCCAGATGAGGATCATCAGCCAAAGAAAATTTGGTTTACAAAAGCCAATGATTTAATGCGTTTTAATCAAAGAATTTTGGAGAAATATTCGGATTCTTTTAAAAAATGATGTATTTTCCCATAGGAAGGAGAACTTGGAATTACTAACCTTTGCAATGTTAGTGACATCACTGGAGCGGTGAGTAATGGTTTACCTTGTAAATTACCGACATTTTATGTTCCTGCTGTTTGAATACAATGGGTACAATGATCGTAGTTTCAAAGACTTCATGAAAATGTGCACAGTTTCCTGTCTAGCATAAGTCACTAAGTTGAGTGGGTAGATTTGGTTCAAATTATTAGAGACATGGCTATATTTTTTATTTAAAGAGAATGTATAAAGGGTGATGATCTTTGCTGTGAGTTATGTTCACATTTGTGATCTATGAAGTTCATAACCTGTCATTTTTGAGATAATGAGCCAAAACTAGTGTTGCCTCCAACATGCAAATCATTAACTGTCTTATTCAGTTACCTCTGTACAGATAAGTAGTTTATTTCATTTTCTCAGTGATTCAGTGTAAAAAAACTTATAACTGTTGAACATTTAGAGTTCTCAAGGACTTCAAATCTGTCATGTGGGCTTAACGTGAGCTTTCCATAGGAGCATTCTTGGAGGACTTCAGCTGATGTACTAGTTCAGATTGCAAATGTAATTCAAGCAGGTGGTGATAAATAACATAGAGAATAAAAATTTTCAGCTCCTCTGAAGTTGCTGAATAAAGCTTACAGACTAAATGGCAAAAAAAAAGATAAAAGGATGTAAAGGTAAGCATACAGGATGATAAGCATGGCTGGAACCAATGGAGAAACATAAAGAGGACTACTGTGGGGTTTTTGCAAGTTAATAACAAGAACAGCTCATGCCCAAAGAAAAAGTTCAAGGAAAGGTCACCTTTACTATTGAACATTCAGTGAATATGGCCACCAGAGACTCCTCTTGATAAACCTTCAGACCATAAAAGGACTTCCAGTAGGAGGCAGATACATGAAAATTAGTTCTAGGAAAGTAATGTTTATGTATTAGATAAGAAAGATAATTTATATGCATGATTATAGTGGATAAATTGTTGCAAAGTCTCACAATACACACAGAAATAAGGAGATGTCCTTCTGTGTGTCCTGCATAGATAAAGAATGCCTGCTTTCTAATGGCTCAAATTGTGTTAGAAAGTTTTTTCCTGCTGATTTCAGTATCAGTGAATATACATATTCTTTGAAGAGTGGTGGGGAATTCAGTCTTCAGTATTTTCCACAGACTAGTGGCAAGCAGCCTCTCAGCACGTGGCATCTAGTGAGGCTGGGCCATTTATGATGCTGGGACCATAAAGGTCTGTGTTGTAATTACAATACATAGCGAGGTTGACTCACCTGTTTAAGTTAGTGAATATCTTTGCTCAGTGTTATCAAGTCTTCACTATATTTGTCATGAGGCTTTGCAACACTCAGTATCAGTCTTCTGTTTCTAAAGTTGTTCCAGCTTCCCTTTGAAAAGAAAAACCTTCACAACCACTAAGAAGTAGATGGGACAGCATAAACAAGAGAGGTCCAACATCAAGACTGAACAGCATAATACTTATTACTTCTCTGAAATCTCATGGTTTTAAAGCCAATGCCTATTAGCGAGCCACATGTGGGAGGGCTTGTGCTGAACAGCTGTCCTCTGTGCTTTGCTGTCCTGCACACTGCATATCTGCTGCTTCTGCACAGAGAACGAGTGGTAAAACAAAGCTGGGATGGTGGGAGCACCAGGCACATTGTAGCTGGCTGAGTAAACTCATTCAAAGAACAAGACTGAATTTATTTTGCTTTGTGTTTGGTTTTACATTGGGAAGAGCACTATACAACATAACTCTCTTACTGTAGGATCTGAGTACTTATAACACCCATATGGACCTTCAGTGTATTGCTAATGCTGGGATATCCCTTGCCTGTAGAATCCTGCTTTCAAAATAATTTTTAAAGCCATCTTCTGTCTTTGCAGTGTACACAGGGATGTCAGTTTTGGAATGCGACTGTGCAAACTGACTGTCCACTGAAATGTGTGAGTACTGCCTGGGCTTTGGCTCTATAGCACTTGTCTCCAGCCTGTCAAGTATTTTATCCAATGGCAGACATTCAAAATCCAATCAGAGCAGTGTTTCTATGAAAAGATGTAATGTCTATGTTTTCCCTCCATTCCTTATAAATTCTGTTTTGGAAAATTAATAATTCTTGTTAAGCAAGTTGCCTCTAGTATCAAAAGTTTTCATTGAGTTTGTCAGAATATATGTATTTTGCAGTTCATTAAACTTGACACAGATTTTTAGACAGTGAGAATGCACTAGTGTTTTTCAGGATTTTACTCTGCTGGGGCTGTTTCAGAGTTCCATGCAGCTGTAAATGAAGCACATGGCCCCCAGTAGATTGATTTCTTATTTTTACTAAACCAGGTGGATGAGAACTAGCATTGGTCTGGGACAACTGCCATGATAGCTTTTAAACTTCTCATTTTTCTGCATCTCTTCAACACCTGAATCTCATTCAACCTTAGCATCACTCTAATGTTGACTTTCTGTTTTTTCAAGTGTGGGTTTTCCTTCTTTCATTATTTGCCAGTGATAAGGTTTTGTAATGTACTTTCAGTGTAAGAAATTCTAATAAATTTGTATTATCTGATTGAAATACTCCGTGATTATATTTACGCTAACCTCACATTTTATTAATTTGTTTCTTGGCAGAATGAGACATATGCTAGAGCATGTGAGGTAAGTTAAGTGCCACCAGAGCAATACAAAAAAAATCACTATTTCAGTGATTGCTATGTCCACACAGTGCTAAGAAATACAATGTGGATACACAAACTTATCAATTCAGGCCTAATTATTTTGTACTCCCTAAAGCTGAAGAATGAGTTATGTACCTTTTCAGCATGGTGACCACGGGCAGGTTTGCATTAAAACTGCTGTGTGACAAAGAATTTTGCTGTAAAGAAAGCAAATAAAATAATTTATTATATTTATATAATAAATTATTATTAGTATGTATTATGAAACAGGACAGACCTATGTTAACCACGTTCTATGCTCTCACAAGAGTGTTCTTCATCCAGTTTTTCATTAATTCCATCAAGGACTTTCCAGAGAGAATGCCTGTTAAGGCTGGTATGATACCAGCTTGGCGAGAGAAGTGGAAACAAAGCGTGGGAGCTAGAAGACAAAACTCCTGACTGGATAGAGTCTAAACGAAATAAAATGCAATTCAGTCAGGGGCAACATGTGGGCCCTTAGAATGAGACCTCAAGTGGAGGGTGCTGTGCTAAAACTGGTGTTCACAGTGATGAGTATGGGTCAACAAAGTGCTGGTAAAGAGATGGGCTCCTTCAGCACGAGCACAGAGTGCAGGATAGGATAGGATAGGAAAGGGTGGGGATGAGATAATTGAAATATTGTATTTGGCACTGTTGAGACTTCAGGATGAAGGCTGATCCCAGATGGAAGCAACACACTCCAAGGAGTTGATGGAGGAGTTGGAGAGAGTCACGAGTAGAATACAAACCCATTGGCAACCTGGAAATTTGGTTGAAAGGATTTTTTTTTTTTAATGCTTTTTAGTCTACCAATTGTGAGGATGACAAAGGTTTACTAATGCACTAAGTGGTTGTTTTGGAGTGTAGGGCCAGTCCAAGAAGTAACCAAATAAAAAACGTAAAATGAGTATGGGGGTTTTGTTGCTTTTGTGTTGGTTTTTGCATGTCTGGTCATGCAATATGCCACTTAAATGTGCTGACTCTACAAGGGCTTTTTTGGGATTGTCTTTCCGCTGGATCAGTTGACTGACCTGACTACCCACAAGTCAGGCACGCAGTGTCACTGCATCCAGAGGATCATGTCATTGCAGCCTGCAGAGCAAAGGAGTGGGAGTAAGAGTGGGACTTTGACATTAACTCAGTTTTGTTGTCTGAATACACCTTGGGACTGAAATCTGGTAGTATTCCTCCTTCCTCCTAGGAACGGGGGATTGCCACTGAATTTCATGGGAACAGTCACAAGAAAAGACATCAGACTGTCACTTATATAAGAGCATTGGTGACGGATGGAGAAAATACGAGGATTTATTATTCTCAAGTAGAGCAGCTGGCAAATTTCCCTCAAAATTTAATGTTAGAAGCCTTAGCAATCCTCTTACCACAAGCAAAACTTGGATTTATGGTTCAGGTTCAGACAAAAATCAGAAGAAAGAATGACACAACAAACAACAAATGTTCAGAAATACCTGTGTTCAATGAGGCAGAAGGCACTATGAATCAGCAGGTAATCTGGGGACACTACCCCTTAAAACAAATAAATATTAGTCAGAAATTAAAGCACCAGTGTCCACTAGATAACTACTAATACCTGAATTTTCACCTGCTAACAGTGGTGATAATTTACCTGGAATTATTTTATTTCTCTGAATATGAAAATATTGGAAAAAAAATTATAAGTGGTTGCACTTGGCACTGAATGTCTAGATGTGACATAATGTATGTCAAGCAAGTTTTCAAATCTGTCTTGGTGGCAACTGTGTTGTCTGAAATAATGTGTCTTATTAGTTTCCATAGTGTGCTGGAAGTGTGTTTCCTCAAACCATAGGAAGAGCAATTTTAAAACTTTCCTCACTTGCCATAATGAATTGCTTCTGAATGATCTAAAGCTTGATTATCACTTGAAAGGTTGCTGCTGTATGGAGCAAACATTAAGATTTTAAAGGCTGAATGAATTTGCAGAATAAAATGAGCCCAAATAAACCTCCTGCCTAGAAAAGCTCAAATCACCACTTCTCAAAAGTTTTGGATTTCTAGGAGACTCAGTCTTGCATGTAATTTTAAAGCTACTGAGACCCACCTAGAACGTGTTTCTACTTCTTCTTAAGTTCTCTACATAAAAAGCAGGATGACACTATATTTATCTTCCCTACCTGAACTGAAAACTCGGGAATTTTCTGTTCTTAGGACATCAGTGTGGAGCTCACTGCCCTGGGGGTATTTGTTATGTTTGCAGCTTGTAGGCACAACTGTAGCAGAAGGAGTAGCTGCTGAAAAAGAAGTGTGAATTAGGCATGACTGCCCTAAAAAATTGCTGATTTCAGCCACTTTGAAAATTCATTGGAAATACATTGTAAGAATGTGCCTCATTCATAGGGAATACATGAAGCAGGAAAGGGTGAAATGCAACATGTGGAATATATTACTAACCAGTCAAAAACCTTGTCTTCCTAACTCCATGGTCATCACCGAAGTCTGTTTCCAGCTCTAATGTAGCCCCATGTTCATGCTTTCAACAAAGGAACAGTGTGAAAGGAGGAAACCTTTAATTCAGGGCCCAGTGAATTGATGAAAAGGCTCTCAAAAAAATCTTTGGAGTGAGTTGATGGTAATGCTATTTTTTAGATTTAATATAATTATTTCCACAGGGTTTGTGTATATGCAAAATGTCCACAGAATATGTATATATTTAAAATGTGTCTGCGTGATTCTGGAAGGAAGTTTGCCTTTACACAAAGCTAACCAGTGAGTTCTGTGCCCTACACAGACAGTTTCCTGTAAGTTTGGCTGTAGCTGTGCAGAGGATGCATATGGAGTTGAAGCACTGAGTAAGTCTGAATAGAGTCTTGTGTCCAATTGACAGTCTGATAAATTCATAGTCTCGTTCTATGATCTGGATTTATTTAAAAAATAGGAACGTCTTGAGTATTTTCATTAATCAGAAACTACCACTCTTTTCTTTTAACAAATACACCGAAGTTTATCTTGGAGTAAAACATTTTTCCCATCCTTTCATGAACATGAGACTTTTTGACTCCAGTCTCAACTGTTTAAGATGATGCCTTGGGCCAATACGGTGCCATTGAAATAGTTCCCTTGAAAATATTTTCAGAAGTCTGAAATTTTCTGAAGTCTGAAAACACTTCTCTGTTTTTTGAAAGATATAAATTTTACTCAGTAGCTGTAACTAAAAATGCTCTTACACAAGTATGGGGTAGTAGTCATCACTGCTCGCATTGAACTTGGCCCGTTTCTGTCTGACTTATCAAACTGTTTTATAATGCCATGTGAGTTATTCAGCAACAATTTCAATGTATTCTTTTATGTGTTTTTATGGGCTTCTCAGCTTTTAGCTGTGTGAGATAAAAGGTTTTTACCTTTGAGATGCAGGGATTGCCTTGAGAGATCTTTTTGTACTGGTATATTGTGTTTTCCCCTCAGACTACTTGAACAGACCCAGTGCACCATTTGCGTCTGCCATTGGAAACCACAGTGTCACATTAGGGTGGAAGGCAGCTAACATCTCTGGGGTGAAATATGTTATCCAGTGGAAGTTCAACAAGCTCCCTGGTGACTGGAGGTACACAGAGGTAAGGGAAGACACCTCCTTTTACTTCGAAAGGAAATTTGCTCTTCTCTGCTCTTTTTTTTTTTTTTTTTTTGAAAGATATTGGATAATACGTTAGGCTCATATTAAAAGAGATTTTCAAAATCATGAGTGGCATGGGGAAGCTGAGAAGTAGTGGATTATTCCCCATTTTCTCTAGCACAGGAACTAAGGATCTTGATGGAAACTAGCAGGTTCAAAACTAGCAAAATGTATTTCCTCACTGAATGGGTAGTTGAAATGTTCAGCTGCTTCATGACACATGTGGATGTTAAATTGCTAAATTTAAACTCCTGATTATTAAAACTGCTAAAATTACTAAATCGGGTTTGAAAAGTGACTGGAAAAATTAGCAGAAGAAAAAATTGAGTTCTACTAAATGCAAATATTCCCATTGTTTCATGTTGAGTCATGCTTGTGAAAAGCCAATGAGAATATTCAGGAGAAGCATGGCTGTAGGCTTTCTTTTCTTTTTTTTTTAAATGCCTTTCCCTAGAGGATTTTTTTTGGTTCTTGTCAAAGCACAATGCTTGGCTAGGAAGATCTTTGTTCTGACTCTGTAGAGTTATTCTCATAATTTGTTCTTTTGCGTCAGCTGTACACTTGTTATCTTGCCATCATCTCTATTGGACCAATTTACAGGGCATGACAGGTTGGTGCCACAAATCAAAGGTAAAGATAATTTGCTAAGCAGGAAGTTATTCTGAATATGAATCATTGATGAAATAATAGGGAGCAATTACTTCAGACAATAAATATTTCAGTGTAACTAGGATCCTTTGTATCTGAAACCTGTGGTATATGTCTAAAATACATTGCTTGTAATATGCTACTATTTCAGCTTTTTTTTTTTACTTTTTTTCTTAAATTTTACTATTCTATTGCATCAATCCTTTGATCCACCTGCTCGTTGTTGAGATTTGATGCCATGTTCTGAGGAAAGAGAAGAGAAAATGTTCTGATGAGATGGAAAATCAACGTCTATGCTGAAAATAACTTTCAGAATTTCCTCTTAATTAAACTTAGCATGCTGCCCTTTTTTATCCTGAAATATGTATATTGTTGTATGAGGCCTCTTTTTCCCTCATAACATCCTACACAGTAGCTGTGGCTGGAGGAAGGAAAAGCCCAATTGTGTTTGTGCATTAATCTAGGTAGTATCTGAAACTTCATATACCGTCAAAGACCTTCAGGCCTTCACAGAATACGTGTTTCAAGTAGTTTGGATCATTACGTCTCAGCTGCAGCTCCACTCTCCACCTAGTCCCAGCTACCAGACACACGCTTTTGGAGGTAATGAAATGCACTATTAATTCCATCTTCCAGGACCTTAACAGAAACATTTGAGTTTCATTGCTGTTTCTCTGGCAGAAAACATTGGTGCCTAATCTTTAGAACCACGTGTATGCTGTCTCTTGAGTAGCTGCAGAAGACCAAACTGAAAAAACTATAGATTGTTTTTGTTTGACTTACAACATTTAGGGCTTCCCCCTGCTTTTGGTTTTAAAAGCAAGCACAGAAAAGTACGTGGACAAAATCGTGAGGGCACATGGGATACTTTTGTACTAATTATGCTTGTATTTGATTGAAACACAGTCCTGTTTTCCTGGACATTAAAAAAAACCCTGAAATGTTGTTGAAATGTTAACTGTCCCTTATAATACTTATTGGTGTATAAATGAATTAACAGGTGTGAAACCTAAAAATGCATTTAAAAATGAAAATCAATTAATGTCTTAATCAAATACGAGAGTGAGATATTTCTGTCTTGCAGTTCCTGCAACAGCTCCTGTCATTAAAGACATTCAGAGTTCAAGTCCAAACACAGTTGAAGTTAGTTGGTCTCCACCACTTTTTCCGAATGGATTGATTATTGGATATAACTTGCTCCTGACCAGTGAGAATCATGAATTGTTGAGAGCTTCAAGAGGACACAGCTTTCAGTTCTACTCCACCTTCCCAAACACCACTTACAGGTACAAAAAGAAAAGATAGCAATGTGGCCAGGTGTAAGGTCACACTTCTTGCCCAGATATCACCAAGTATGCCTTAATACCACTTCTGCACAATTGTGCTATTTCCAACATCCTTACCAAAAGCAAGGGCACCTTCTTTGAGGTAACAGAGTTATCCCAGGCTGCTTTTGCAGAAGTCAGCTGGTGAGGAAGGAAAAGCAATATAACCTGGGAGGCTGCATTTTCTTAGCTGCTATTTTTAATTTTTTTAGGCTTGTGTGGCACGTTTTTAGTATAGCAGGAAAAAGATAGAGTGGTCTTCTCTAGTCCTGTAAGCATCTGGAAAAATTCCTTCATTTTTATTAAACGCAAAGGTCTGCATTCTCTTTGCACTGGTAAATACAGATCTTCCTTTGAAACAAAGTTGAGTTGTTCTTCTGAGTCTGAAAACATATTTTGAATTGAAATTTAGAAGATTCTGTTGTTGTTCTGCCTTTGGACAATTAGACTTTGGTTGATTTTGTTTTTATTCTAAATTTTCCTAGAGCATTATATTTAAATGGACATTTTCTGAGAGTCAAGCACTTCTGTAGCAGCTTCTCTACTGGATAAAATGTTTCTCAGGCAATCTTTCAAAAGAAACCCGCCAACCAAAATCTGTCTCTTTGATGTACCATAGGTTCAGTATTGTGGCAGTTAATGAAGTTGGCGCTGGACCCCCTGCCGAAGCCAACATCACAACTCCAACATCCAAAGGTACGAGAGCAGCAGAGTCCTTACCCCTGTCTGTTCCTGGGGACAAACTCATGTTCCCTGGCCTGCCCCATACCTGGCAGAAGTATAAATATTTAGTCTGTGAACATGTCAAGGAGTTGCACACTGAGGAGTCAATAGCACATCAGAGAGGGTCCCGTTCTTCAGCTGTGGATGTGATAAGGCAGCGCAGCATGGGAGCAGTCTGTAAATCTGGTAGGCCCAAACAGTTTTGGATTGTATTTCAAATGAAAAACACCACAGCAGTCTGAGGTGGCAACCGAAAGAAACACTGTTCCATTTTCTAGATGAGATTTGAACAGCCATCAAACAAATGTGTTTCTTCTAATATGGAATACTTAACGTGAAACACTTTTGTCAAAAATTCTCAATTATCTCAAGCCAAATATGTGACATCATACCAACTTTTTTTTTTGCTCTTTCATGGAGATTTTTGTTTTACTGTATCAACTAATTCATATTGAAGGTAATGATGCACTATAGCTATTGCTAAAAGAATTGCAGAATTATTAATTAATTGGCAGAGAAAGATACGTGTTGGGATAGAATACAAATAAGAGTGAAATCGATGTTATCCAAATGTTCTTTTAGGAAAGAAAATAAAAGACTTCACTCCTCATGAAAAGATTCAGTTGTCAAACACCTGGAAATGCTTCAGCTTTATGAAAGCACTTCAAGACTGTCTCTGAATTGCCAGTTTTCTGCTATCGGTTAGAGAAACTGAATTTGCTTCTCTAGTGCTTTTTAAAATATTGGGGTTTTTTGTGTTTATATTAGCTCAGACACACTGATGTTTCCTTACTTACGACTCCACAGAGGTTTGCTTTAGGGCTAGCTGGCCCTGAGTTATAAATGTTTGTGTCATTTTTGAAAAGCCTGGACTGTGTTCACTATGTCAATCCAACTGCCAAGCAATTAATTTGAGGTAGAAAACAAACAAACAAACCCTATTGTCCCCCAAACCCCCCCACCTTATGGGGGAGGGGTTGGGGGAAACCATCTCCTTACTAGTCACCACATAAAATTTCAGTTGTTTCCCCCTGAATTGCACAGGCACACGCTCTCTCTGTGCTGACATGAACAGGAGCAGCCCTTCCTCATGTACCATGTCCAGAAATGGTGTTAGTGCAACAGGCACTGAGCTGTGTAGATCTGAGCCCTGAGAAGAGCTGGGGAAAAGATCTGATTGCTGCTGTAGATTGCAAGAAATGTTGCTTGAAAAGAGATAAAGAGGTAATATTGGCCTCTTGTACTTTGCTCTGAAGGCATCATTATTGAAATTACTCACAGCGCCTCATGTGAGAAATACACGCAGTTCAACCTATGCAGATTATCTGGGAATAAATTAAGACAGCATTTGATCACAGTTTTGTGATATCCCTATGAGAAAATTATATCTGATTGCAGACAGCTGCTTTAACTGGAGAGGAGAAAAAGAAGGAAGGATTGTTTGCTGATGGAAATCAGCCAAAATCATACTTGAAATAATACACCATCTTTAAAAATGAAAGTAACAATCAATTTAGCAAGGTGTGTGCTAGATTTCCAATGATCTGAGATTCAGAAGCAAGGCAAGCTATCTTTCCCAGGGCTCTGTATAGCCCAGACAGAAGGTACAGATGTACTGCAGAGGTTTTGATGTAAATTACTTGGGCCTTCATGAGCATGAAATCAGTTTGTGTGACCAAAGCTTTCCTTGTTGACTTTAAATTCTGTGACTTTATTAGAAAAGAAAAAGTTAATGAGTTTGTCACCTTTGAAACAGATGATATTATTTGTGATAGGTACTTGTTTTTTGAATAAATCACTAATCATTACAGTAAAACACCTGAAATAAACGTACTTGCCTTGCTTTTCTTCAGCTCTGTGGGATAATATTCTAGTTTGACTGGGGTTTTCAAAGAAGTCCAGAGGGGTTAAATATCCTATTTCTGCTGGATCTTGAAGTCACATGGATATCTTAGTGCCTTCATTTCCTCAAGTCAGTAAGGCTTCATTTGCTCCAGCTTACTTTCCCTCACTAGGGAACTGACTATTGTTGCAGGAATGATGGTGTGAAATTCACATGGCCTGTTCTCACCCTGTGTGAGAAGCCAGAATCAGCTGTAATGGTGAATAACTCCACACACTTTAAGCACTCAAAGAGTTTAAGTTTTGGTCTGTCATTGCTAATGTAAGAATATATTCATACAGACATTATATACATTCAGGTACATGTGCACATGCATGTCTGTTGATGATGTATCTGAGCTAGCGACGTGCTGTGGTCATCTAAATTCTGAATTTCTGTTTGCTAGTTAAGGAAAAAGCAGCATGGCTCTTCCTATCCAGAAAAGAGTCTTTAAGGAAGAGATACACAGAACATTTCCTCGAAGCTGCTCAGTGCCTGCCAGATGGTACTATACACCACAACATCACAGGTAAAATCAAATTGGGCTCTCTCCTTTTCTGTCAAGGGCGACTAAGACCTCTTTACACCGAGGACAGAATGCACCTCACATAGCTTGAGACAGTGTCTAGTCTCCCTTTATGGTCAATCAGGAGAAATAGGAACTTTCAGGACATGATTTGATGTATTTGATGTGACAGGGATCAGGAAGCCGTAAATGGTTCTCCCCAGTGCAACTGCTTCTTCACTGTGTCTAAGCAGCTGGTTCATTTTTTACATTGTAGGTGTCTAAACTGGGGAAGATTTATCTCCATTTCCCTGTGATTAGTATCTACTTTTTCTCAACGTGAATATGAGGAAATGAAGTGGTTCAAACTTCTGAATAAAATAATGCCAAGTGTTAAAAGATAGTCCTAGTGTGTTAGCTTACTAATGAGGCATTTAGCAGCCAAAGTCACCAGATAGCCACGTTATCTCAAATTACTTACCACTCCAATGTTTCTTATCTATGCTAGTCCTTGGTGACAGTGTGGAAATCTGAGTTTATCTACCAAATTTCACAGAGCCAAAAAGGCTCCAGAGAAAGAAAGTTGCCCCTTACTAAATAGCCTTTGATAGTGCAGAGGTGGCACAGATTATCTCAAACTTGAATTCTAGAGTGAATGGTGCTTTGTGAGGAGATGCCAGCTGCATCTCTTTTACCTGTAGAGGAGCATTCAATGTTGGTTTGCATATTACATGTCCTCACTTTGTCTGATCACCTTTCTGAAGGGCAATTCTCTATAATAATGTCACTCACGTAGCAAATGGGAATGTTTCCTTATTATGTGAAAGAAGTCCAGAAGTAGGAGAAAAAACAGTTAACTTTTCTCTGATGATGGTGGTGGTGGGTTGCAGACTGAAAAATACATATTTTTAAGGCAAATAGAAAAATTATCTGAAAAATGGAGACCTTTCTTACATTATTGGTGTGCACATATCTTTCTATTTTTAGGAATTTCTGTGAATATTTATCAGCAAGTTGTCTATTTTTCTGAAGGGAATTCTATCTGGGTGAAAGGAGTTGCAGATATGTCCAATGTATCTGACCTAATGCTCTTTTATGCTGGCTGGGGGAATATTGTGTCCATCTCTGTAGACTGGCTTTACCAGAGGATGTACTTTGTCATGAATGAAAAGGTAATGCTCTAGTGCTTAACTAATTTCTTGCTTAATTTGAACCATTACATTATTAATTTTATGTGAGAAAAATACGATTTATGTATTGATATGTATGCACAAAATATAATTACAAAAATATATTTTAATATAACATTAATATTCACATATTTAGTAATTTAAAAAAAGAAGAAAGGATTGGCTCTCAGGTCATATTTAAAGTAAACACTGGAACACTGGCTCCTTGCCTTATTTTTCTCCTTAGGACATAACGGTTTTAATTTTAATTTGTTTTTGAGACTGACTTAACACCCTCCTCACACCCAGTATGGGCCCAACTGTTTCTCTTGGTTACCCATCTACTCTGTTCATTTCCTGCTCTGCCTCAGGAAGGTGGTCAGATAACTAGATAGTGATTTTACTGTCTGTCATAATCGACAAAATATGTTAACTGTTTCATACAATGGCAACAGCTCAGATTACAGCTGCTTCAGTTTGAAGTAAAAATGGAGATGGCAACCCTGCACTGGATTTCCTACTCATAAAACATCGGTTACACTGATGGTCAGACTTTGCATATACCCATGTAATCCTCTAATGTACAAAGGACTAGAAACTTGCCCATAATGGTTAGTGGGGGATTTTTTTTTTAATCCTCTTGCCATGTTTGATCTTTTGCTTACTGCACAGGGAACAGGGAGCAGGAAAAGCAGTAGTGATGAAAAGATACAAATGAGCTGTAGATGAACAGACCGATGGCAGAGATGTCTGAATTCCAAGGTATTACTTCCCGGATCAGAAAAGTTCTTCCCTTCCCTGCCACATCATTTTCAAAGTACAGTTTGCTTATACCCTCCAAACTGAGTATAGGCAGTTGTATATATAATTTTCCCTCCAGCTTAGAGGTGTGACTGACAGCTTCAGGGTAAGCTGTCATGGCTTTGTGTACAAGGGTTATACTTGGCTGACTGAACACTCAGGAGCCCAGAAGGACCTAGGACTGTGAGAGAGGTGTTTCATTCTCCCCATCCCCTGAAGGAATCTTGGGTCAGCTTGTCTGCTCATTAGCAAACACCCTATGAATGCATCACTCATTTTTCTTCTCATCCCCAGATACATGTCTGCCATTTAGAGAACTGCACAGTAGCTGAAGATGTCACTCCTCGTTACATGACGTCCCCTAGGAAGGTTGTAGCTGATCCCTATAATGGGTAAGTGAACTCCTTTGAGCACTTGGTGCCAAAGGTGCTATAAAGCTCCTCTCTAATTTTCTCCACTTCATTAGTCATCTAGGTTCCTGTTTCAAGCACTTAAGTTAAGAAAACAAAAGTGCAATTGGCAACAAATAACAAACTACAAAACAATTGGAACAAGAGAGTTGCCATGCAGTATTGTTTCCTGCATTTTCTTCTTTAGGGCATTAGCAGAAGAGATAGAGCTTTTCCAATACAGAAATTTGAGTTGCCGAAATATCATACTTTTATGAATATGAAGCTTTGTGAATTTTAAATGTTCATGCTTAACATTTAAGGTATTATAGAAGAATATTCTCCAATAATCTGCTATGCAAATTCCCAGAAGGTAAAAACTGATGTGTCTACTTCCCCAGCATATATATACTAATAGTGCCAAAAGCATTTTTCTGTTGTGCATAAAGACCAGCACATGTCTTAGCTGCTAAAATATTTGTGGCTCTACAGACTTCTTGCACTGTAGTTATTTGGGTTTATTTTGCTCTATGGCCAGTTATATTTTCTGTCTCCTGGAGGATGGCATATACAGAGCAAACCTTCCACTCTTTCCTGGCACTGCCTCCGCAGCTTCACCAGTGGTGAGATCCAGTGCTCTGAGAACCTTCACGATCAACTTCCAATCTAAGAGACTCATTTTCTTCAACAAAACAGAACAGGCCTTTGTGTCAGGTTTTCTTGATGGTTCAGAGTGTCACACGCTGCGATCACACGTGCCGTTTAATGACATGGAGAGCTTCGTTTATGAGGATAACACATTTACAGTCACAGATGGCTCGGCAGTTTTCCGCGAGGAGGTCTCTCCAGTGGGAAGTTCTAGCTTCAATGAGTACATCGTGGACTGCAATTTGGTGTACCCAGAGTACTTTGGCATTGGCAATTTGGTTTTCTATGGGCCATCAACTCAGCCTTTTCCTTTGCCAACTGCTCCTCGTCTTGTCACAGCTCTGTTTGGATTGGACCGAGCCGTGATCAGCTGGGGACCACCTGAACACACCATTGGAACCAGTAAGTTCAGTTGATTCTCCCTGAAGGTCCACTTCTTTCTTTCTAGAGAAATAACTTTCTTCCCTTTTCTTGATTTGGACTTTACTGACTTCAATAGCAGATCCTGATGGAAGTTATGGAATTGCCTCTGTTTCAAAAATTTCACCCATAATTTGCCAGTAAAATAGCTAAATTTTATAAATTAACATAAGTTTGTGTTGGCAACCGATATGCCTCCTGCAAGAATTTTAAGCAAAACCCTTAAGATCCTTATGATCTTAAGTATGTTATGGAGCAGCAGTAATGTTGGGTACTGATATCACACAGAAAATGCATGGCAGAGGTGTAATCACTTTTGATCAGTGCTATGTGCTGTGCTATGCTTTCTACCCTCTGTGCATGTGTCTTTGAATAGCAGAAAGTCACCTGACCAGGGAAGATTTTTGCTCCAATTTCATTCTTCATGGGGGATTGAAGCATGGGGTCAGAGGGGAAGAGTGTAAATTTTAATGTATCGCTTTCCTAAATCCACTGGTACGGGCATTTTTGAAAGGAGTCTCCAATAAATATCTTTGTCAAACTACAGGTATCACCAGTTACACCCATTTACTCTGTACTAACATGATTATTTACTTCACACAGGTTTATCTGCTTGGCAGAACTGGACCTATGATGTGAAAGTGTCACCTCAGCACCCATTTGAGGAGGAATGGGTTGTCTCAAATATTAGTAACACAAGGCTTATAGTGAAGGGGCTGGCCAGCTTCACAATATATGAGGTGTCAGTCAGAGCTGTGTCTCCTGCTGGTGCAGGGCCATGGTCAGAGTCATTTAGAGGTACAACTTTAGAAGCAGGTGAGAATTGCTTTGTCTTACGGGAAAAATGAAGGACAAAATGTGTATAAATCTTTCCACCTAGTGAGGCACACACTTTGGGCAAAGACTGCGAAATAAGGGGCACAAAAAGGTTTTTCTTAGTAATATTGAAAAATACAGGCTAAGTAAATTGCCTTTAGTTAAAGTAGTAAGATTTTCAAACTAGAATAGTTATATTAAATATAATTTGTGCATTAATATTGGTACTTATCTACATTTTTCTAATGCAAATACTCTACCAAAACCATTATTTGATACAGTAAAAGAGGTGTTATTGCTTTCCATTGCTCTGTAAAGAACTTTATATGATGAAATGGTTTGTGCAGTGCCCTGAAGGTTAATGACAATTCATGGAAAAGTGCAGCTCACCAAATGCTGAAAATCCTTGGTTTGAGCATAGATGATCAGGGTAAATGGATGTGTGCAAAATGTCTGAGATTTCCATGTCTTTGGAATGTTTTTTGAAACCTAATTCACCCAAATTAACCTATGTCTAAGGGGAAAATAGCTTCCAGTTTAAGGCACTGGAATGGCTTAGGGGTGACTTTTACCTGAGTTTGGTAAGCAGAGATCCACACCCACAGTGTTTTTCAGCATCTAATAGGATTCCAAATCACCTTAGTTTTCTGGATCTGAACCTGCCCTGAATCTCCGAGTTTCTCAAATCATGATATTTTCATGCATTCCTTGTTTGACCTTTATTCCTTAGAACAGGGGCAGTTTTAAAGGTGCTTTTGTGACTTTCCAGAAACAGGAAGCACTGCTATTGAAATAAAAATGTTCTGCCTAAATTGCTTGTTGGTGTGCACAACTGCAGCTTTCTTCCTTTGTAGCTGAAGAAGAACCGCATATGTTGGCTGTGGGGCCTGAGGGTCTCTGGAAGCAGCGACTGGATAGCTATGGGCCAGGAGAACTCCTCTCTCCTCATATGAGAAACGTTTCAGGTACACACTGAACAAATTGCATGCTGCTGCTACAGGCTTTTTGGCATTTGTTAGCTCTCCATAAATTTCACCAACAGCACTGAAAGACAAGAGTTCTCTAGACTTGAATGTTGTTCAGTGCAGTACAGCAGCTTCACTGAGCCAACCCTTTGGGTTCATCCCCTTTCTTCTATTTTATGAGTCAAATTAATGCTTAGTGAAACCCTTCTGACATCACCACAGTTACAGCAGAGCTAAAATCAGCTCTCTGAACCAAATAGGTCTGTCTCCAGCATCCCAATATGCATCATACATTTGTAATAATCAGGGCTATATATGTACAATACATGTACATTATTTCCTACAAGGAAGCATCTACCTTCACATTAGCTGAGCCTAGCTGAGCATTAGTATTGATTTTTAAAAAGCTGATGTGCCTGACTGCTTTTTATTCTTTAAAACAATGGTTGGGGTTTTTTTTTATTTACAAGTTTGTGTAATGCTTAACATCTTTCTTTTTCCTTCAAGACCTCGATTGGTATAATAACACTCTTTATTGGATTAATTCCATGGGGGAAGTTCAGACCTGGACATTGAACAAAAGAAAGGGTACCAATGAGAACACTTATGTATCTGACGTCAGAAATGCAAGGAAGTTGGCCTTTGATTGGTTGGGTCAATGCTTGTATTGGGCTGGCAAAGCAAATACGGTAGGTGCAGCTGCATTTCTTAGAAAAAAAATCCCTTAAGTCAACAATAAAAACTGTAAGGCAGTATTTGGGAAAATAATCCCTACTTCTTGCAACCTGAGATGCGTTTGGACCTTTGCTATTATAGTGTAGAACAAGGAGGCCTTTCTTTCCATAAGTGATTTTCCACAGTTATACAAAATTTGGGGTAAAATATTCACTAACATTCACTAATGCAGGATACTGAATTCACCAGGTGCAAAACAGGCAAATCAAACATGCTATCAACAGTTTTGTTGGATTCAACATTGTGAAAATAAATGAAGATAGCAAAAATGGAAGCTGCCCTGTTGATCTCAGCCAAGAAGGAGATGGACTTTATCTTAATCAAATTTGGCACTATTTGTTTACACTGAGATTTTCAACATTGACCTCTGCTCTGTGATATTTTGCAGATCACTGCAGTTAAAAAATAATTACAATTGCACTTTGTACACTCTCATATCAGGAACACTGACATGTGAATTATTTAGAAGGTATCTGACTTCAAAACTGCAGTGCTAATTTATGCAGTGCTGTCAAATTATGCCTTTCATTTCTTGTAAGTGCAAAGTCAGAAGCTGTTTTAAAAACTGGAGCTAGGAGGCCAGATTTCACACTGCCTTGCACCCTCATTTACACTTGTGAATAGTGAATATGAAGTGGGTGAGAAGTTCTGTCAGACAGAAGGCTGCCAAAACTGGGAAAGTGAAGGGAAAAAGCTATTTCAGCTTTTTTCTTTTGTTACTTTCTGGCAAAAAATGAACTAATAATTTTGCATTATTCTTCATCCTTTTACTTTGAGTGCAAAAGTTTTAGGCTTTGAAAGCTGAAGGCTTGCACAGTCTTTTGATAAACAGCTGTGGAGAAGTCACTAATGTACACTCAGCTGATCATAGCTGATGATTTAGATGTGATGCTAAAGTCAATTCTTCTGTCCCTAGATCTACAGAAAATCACTGTGGGGAGGCCATATAGATGTTGTAGCTCATGTTGTGTTCCCAGTGAAGGATCTAGTTGTGGATTCAGTAAATGGCTATTTGTACTGGGCCACAATGTATTCAGTGGAGAGCTCAAGATTGAATGGAGAGGAGTATCTCATGCTACAAGAGCAGCTGCAGTTTTCTGGTAAACAGGTGACTGATTTTTTACTTCTCTTTCTTTTTGTGAGAGATGGGGTGGAGGGGTAGTGTGTGTTTTAGTATTTATATCTCTTGAATATAGTCAGTGTTCATAGCTGTCAAAATCGTGGCTGTAATGCTGCTCCTTCCCACATGTTAAAGGTTCTTTTTTTTCCAAATGATTTAAGTCTAATGGTCACTTCTGGCTTTCACATCAAAATATGGATCCAGAGCTTCCTAGCATCCTGCCTCTTTTGTGATGTTCCCCAGCTGACAGGGCTAGTTTTGAGGCTTAGCACTTGCCAGGGATACCAGGGTTGCATTTGAGGCTGCAGAGGCGCTGTTACAGGAACAGGCTCTACCCGTGGTGATGAGAGAGGGGGAATGGCATGTGTCCCTGCTGCAGCCTGGCACAGCTTGCTGCTGCTGCTGCTGCCACAGTGCTGGTGAGGGTGCCACATGTGCCACTGACAGTCTCACCTTGCCTGATCCTCTCCCTTGTGTGGTGGCAGGGGCAGCAATTTCAACACCCTGAGGATTGTCCAGGCTCTCCTTCCCCAGCCCACCCCTTCCCTTTCCTCTCTTTATCCCTTGCCCAAGTCAGACACAGGCCTGGTCCCAGCTTGGCCACTCTTGCTCTGCCCCAGGCTCACCAGGAGCTCCAGAAGGCTGTGAAGAGGCTGGTGCTGAGCAGAGCAGCTCCTCACAGAGAAGGGGGCTTCTTGCAAGAGTGACTAAAGACACTGGGCAGCACAGAGAGGAAAAAGGGGACAGGGTATTGTTTTAGCTGTTTCAGGGTGGAGAATGGGTCCCATGAAGAAGCAGTAAGGAGAGGGAAAATAGAGACGCTGTTTCCACCAATAGCTCACCAAAGATCCTGTAGTATGTGGAAGCTCATTAGCTCCCTTTTCCTGCCTGGAGACATTTTGCAGACTCTGAGGCCTGTGCAGACAACCTCCATATCTCTGCTGACCTCTCCCCTGCCTTTCTTCTACATTCACCCCACTCTGATGTCCTGTCACTGCTGGCTCCTCACAGATCATTGTGATCCTCTCCAAATCCATCCTGCCTCTACCACCATGTAAGATTTGACCTTGTTCTTGGAATTTGGTGGTGCCTACAACAATGGAAGAACTCTGAGACTGAGTATTCTCCTCAAGAAAAGATTTGTCAGGGTCTTAGCATATTCCTTCCTTCCTTCCTTCCTCCCTCCCTCTCTCCGTCTGGTCAGCACAGGTACATTATTGCCTACTTTAACAGCTTACTTTAAAACAGAGCCCTTCCTAAAGAAGCCCTTGTTTTTATCCCTGTCATATAAATTTATTCCATTTTACCTGAAGCCAGCTTGTCCATTAAAGACCCTTTCCAGTTTTAGAGATCTATCTCTCTCAGTTAGCTTTGTATCATTCCCCAGAACATTTAACTTCCCTTTCCCTAAAGAAAAAAATTTGGTGTTTCTCTGATTTTAAAAGAAAGCCAGACCTAGTTTAGTCCATGAAAGGGAATTAATATTCTGAAAGGCCAGCTAATCTCACAGGTGTTTTGCTTTCACGAGGGCTTGGGAAGAAGGAAGGCAGATTCTAGTGTGACACCTACTATACTTGTAATCCTGCCTACAGAGGAACTGTAAAACTTTTGTACATGAGAGAAGAGTCTGTGCTGCAAAGGACCAATCTATCTTCCAGTACCAGCCTCCCTGCCTCTCTGTGGAAGCTGGCTGGTGGGGACTGTCTCCATGGAAAGATATCTGTTGTCCAAGCTCAGTGGCACACTTGGACTTAGCACATCTCTTCTGGATGATCTGTGGCAAAGGACTGACGTGTTCCAGTTTATTCTAAGCAGCAAACCTCAACTTTCTTGCCCTTCTCTTTTGATTCTCTACTTGCTTCTCTGGATCGCCTCACGCTAACCTCAAATTTCTTGTTCTTGCTTTCAAGAACCTTGGCAGCAGTAGGACTGCTTGTCTGGTCCTGTCATTTTTTTTTCTGCACCTTTCTCTATGTCAGTGATACCAGCCTTCAACCATTCACTTATTCACACCTCCTACAAACAAACATCTCCTCTCCTGCTTCTCTGCTGCCCTAAACTATGCACTGACTTCTGAACTCAGCCTCCTGCTGTGATGCACACAGGCAAAAAGCCAAGTACAAATGTCTAGATTGAGAAGTGACCAGTTATAGCTGACAGGTGTTTATTTATTAAAATAAAACTCAGAATAAAACTATCAGAAAAAAAGGACAGCACAACATTCTTTAATGGTGGAATTGTTGAGCTGGTTGTTATTGTCTAAATATCAGGAGACAAATATATGTTTGCACAGATACTAATGTGTATCTTGCACAATGAAGTCCTTTATCTGAAAAGAGCATGTCTTACCTCAATATTAAGAGACAGATGTAGTAGTTCATTGCTGTTATCCAGCAGTTAAAGTATGTTCACATAAGTGGCTCTTACTGGTATTCACCATCTGTTTTTCTAATAAAGAACTGCTGTTCAGTTGGATCTTCAGCAGTTTGTAGCTGTACTTCCTTTTAGCTTGAAATCTGAATGCTAGGAATAGGAATAAGAAGAGCCTGCTGTAAAAAATGGCAGGTTTCCTAAACAAATACAAAAGCAGAGCTTTGAAGGTCTAATTCTTTGCAGGAATGAAATCCTTTTATGGCAATTATTTTATTTTCTGATCAGTTGTTTAGCTCAGCTGGTGTGTATTGGCAGAGCATGATTGATTTGACCAGAACTACTCTGATTTATTCCAACTTAGGATCTGGCATAGAATTTCCAAAGCTCTTAGTAAGTTGTTTACACTGTACAACATGACTAGAACAAAAGTAATTTATAGGGGAGCAGCAAAGTGGATTATGTGGAAATGGGGCCAGGACCCTTTCGGTGTAGTTTTAACATTTTTAGTCAAAGGGTATTTCAAATAGCTGAGTTTATCCTGCATCTCATGATGTTCAGTTACATTGCACCATCACAAATACATGTGCCCAGAGAATAATAGCTCTCGTGAGTTGGGAAATGTTTGCCTGTTTTTGAAGCATAACAGAAGGGAGGTGTTAAACTACTGCCTAACTCCTGAAAATGAATAGTACAAATATTTATTTGCCTTTTAATAATGACGATGCAGAGATCAGGATAAAGAAGATGGACATATCTATAGGAAAATGTAATAACTGCAGAAAAAAAAAATGGGGCAAGAAAGAAGGACCCAAATGTTAAAAAAAGCAACATAAATTCAGGAAGATGTCTTTTGGTGTTGAGCATGGGAGGGAGAATAGGTAAATGGGATAAAATATAGCATGGCTGACTAAATATACACTTGGGCACATACACGCTGTGAGATATTTTTAACAGGACAACCTACAGGAGCAATCAGTCAAACCTTGATTTTCTGACATACAATGTCAACAGAAATATGTCAAGAATGTGATTACATAAGGAGCAACAGACAACTAAGTGATACAGCATTTGCTTTCCTGTCATCATCTTCTGCAGTTTATTAATGAAGAGTTAGGGAAAAAAAGGCTGTTCCACTTACATACATAATGGAAATTTAAGCTTATAAGTGAATAGTTATGACTAGTGTTTGCATGAGAAGTTTGAGAGCTGCTGGAAAACATGTTCAGAGAGGCCCCAAACAACTTGTAAGCTGTGCTAATGATATAAAATAGACTAAACTCGATAACATTTAGCAGACTAACTTATGGAAGCAAATTCTTTTTTATTCACAGAACAGATTATTAAAGATCTGATTTTTATTACTCATGCATATGGTATTGAATCTGTTGTTTACTGCAGAAACAAGAAAACTCTATTTTGAATATTAGATCCTATTAAAGTGAAACAACAAATCTTTCACCTCCCTTAAGGGAAGATGAAACATGGAAGTAATGAACAGGAAGATTGTTTAATTTTCTCCTACCCCTTTATTTAATAGTAAATTATTTACAAAATTTTAAATATTCAAATTTCCTACTTAAATAAATGAATTAAAATTTTGTATCTGTTTTCCATAAGTAATGCAACATTTAAACTGTTTATGTATAAAATCAAAGCTGAAAAACAAAGACAAAAGACCTGAAATACTTTTTTCAAAGGGTGATTCTGACTTTCAGACTGGATATCACCCACCTATTTCAGACAAAGAATGATAAAATACCAGAGGTATTTTGGAGATTTTGACGGGTAGTTCCACTAAGCACTTGATATGCTATTGTCATCCTATCTGAGGTACTCAGATGCTCCAGGGATGAACACTGTGGCATGTGTCAAAAAATGTTATCTAGAAAATCATCAGCTGCTACAAATAGGTGTACACCAAGGACCTGAGTATTTTATAGTGCTATCTCTTTTTGTGTTAGAATAAACATTCATGGTAGTAATGTTATTTTTGCCCACAAAGAGCTACTCATGATGTTGTCTAGACAACTGTTATGCCTAAGGGCTCTTACCTCAGAAGTGAAGATGTATTCAAATTCCTATTTGGACTGTTTTTTCTTAGGTGGTTGGTGTAACTTTGGATTTCACCTATGGTTTTCTCTACTGGCTTGTGCAAGATGGTTTATGTCTAAACCTTTACAGAGCTTCTCTCTGCAAAGAAGGGTAAGTAAATGTATAGCAGAGGTAAGAAAGTCTGTATTTTCAAGTTTTTGTCATACTCTTTAAGAAAAAAAATGTTGTCCGGTGCTGGGCACACTATTTACTAATTTAACAATAAACAAAAAGAAGAGCTAATGATCATGGCTAGCTGATGGCAACCTACGTGTTGTGATGGTTGGTAACGCAGTTTTACAGTGAGAGAAACATGGTGTGGAACCTCAACTGAGCTGAGGTCATGCTCACCAATTTTTAGACTTAGCTTTAGGAAATAATTGCTGCTTATTGTCAATTTTATCTTGGCATTTACTACACTTAGCAGTTTCCCAGTGCCTGAAGCTTTGCAACTTGCTCATCTTTCATGAATCTCAGGACCTGAACTGTCACCACTTTCTCACCTGAGCAAACAGCACTCAGCAGGCTTTCCTCTTGATCAGCCCAAACGTGAAGTGGCTGCATTCCTCCAGAAAGGCAAAGTTCAATAAGACAAAACATAACAAACAATTTTTATGGGTTAGCTTGATTATATAATAACACCTTGAGAAAAATGGTGGTTTGTTCTCCAAGTGCAAAGTGCATAGTAGTTTGTGAAACTGTTTTTGCTCCCTTCCATGTGGAGAATGCGATTATTTTCAATTTTTTTTCAAGCATCAGATTAAACTGCTGAAACTTAATTGAGCAGCATCTGCATTTACGTGTGCCTATAATATTACAGGCTGGCTTTGTGTGGAATCAGATGAATTTTCTGACTGATTTTAGACTTGCTGTGATTAATAGTAAGCACTTAAAGAATCAAAATATGTTGATTAGTTTTAGCTGGAACATACAGCTCCATTATGAATCAATTGGCAGCCATAAATCATTGTCCCTGGCATGCCAGAATACAGAGATTAGAAGTGATCCATCCTAATGGACCTGATGGTGTGTCAAAGCTTTTCCAAATTTGTTTTGGATGGCATGTGTCTAAGCTCAAAGACATTTCTGAGAGGGCAAAATGATGCCTCTTACAACACATTTAATCTCTTACCAGGATAAATTGGGACCTAAAAAAGCCTGCAAGTTTTGACATACAATATACAAGGCAGATTAAATCGCCAGTGATCCCAGTGAAGAAAAATGTTAATAGACCTTAGTAAATAATGGAAGGAAACTAGCAGGGTCAAATAAATCTGGGTTCCTGATGTAGTGATGTGGAATGAGTCTCATGCTCTGAAGTAGATGTCACTGTTTCAGTGGAATTGCTGAGAGAAGGTGGGCTGATTTTTCAAAATACTCATTTTTCTGCATCTATGCAGCAAATTTTAAACCATTTTATAATTGTTTTCCAATAAAATAAAGGGAATGAAGACTTTTTTGTTCTTTCTGCAATGTCTCATATTCTGAAAAGTGTTCTGCTTTAAAGATCTTAAAGAAAAATTTTTTATTTGATTTCCTGCTTCCTACATTTTAGAATTTGAATTGTAAGTATTAAGAACTTGAATTATAAGAAACTTAACAATATGTCAAACATTGCATAAATGTTTGACATGTGGACTATCAGCTGGCTAATTTCATACGTGTTTCCACAGTTGTAGTAGTGCCATCATCATGGAATTTGCAGCATGGAGTACTTCAGAAATATCTCAGGGTGCCCTGGAATACTACAGTGGTCGTCTGTTCTGGATTAATAGGCTTCAGTTCATTACAGTCCAGGAAGTCAATCAGAGCCTTAGCATTCCCTTCTCACAACCAGCAGAGTTTACAGCCTTTACCCTTGTTCAGGCATCACTTAAACCTTTGCCAGGTACATTATTTTATTTATCTAAACTCCTCAATAAAGGTATTCACTGTCAGCCTGCAAGTCTTCATTCTTGAAATTCTTTAGTCATTTGACAAAAGATAAGGACAAGAGCAACTTAATAATGAATATATCAGGATACACCTGATACATATATATATATATATATACACCACCTGATAAATATATCAGGATAATGTGCAATTATAAAAGCTGATGGTACACATATGGATAAAAAAAGAATATGTGTTGTTGTTATTTATTATTTATTCTTTCTATTTAATGTTGGCTGACAGGATTTACTTTAATGTTCTAAGTCATGTTTGAACAGTCTACCTATTCCTCACATTCCTTAGATTATTATTGTTTCTTCTGTTTATGGACAGGAAATTTTTCTTCTATGCCAAGAGTGATTCCAGACTCAGTGCCAGAGTCTTCTTTCAGAATTAAAGGAAATTCCACAAGTTTCCACATCACTTGGAGCCCCTCCACAAAGGTGGAATGGGGAACTGTCTTTTACTGCGTGGGATTAAAAGCTCTACAAGTGAGGATATTGATGCAATCCCTCCCTATTATCTACATGTATTACTGCATCTACTTGCTGATACATCTATTTTTAAGAAGAAATGAAGTTTGTTTCTTCTCTGGCATTTACTATTTCATCAAGAACAAAACTGTGAACACAGTGCAAGTTGTCCAGTTTCTCTGGACTCTGGGCTAGTGGGCTGGGATGTGAATAGCCAGGCAAGGTCGTCACATGATCAAAAATTCATCAGAAAGCCTCTCACAGTAACTCAGAGAAAGAAGTGTCCTCTGAGATGACAGTGGGACAGCTTTTGCCTGAATGTGAAATCTAGCCTTCATCCCCCCTGTAGTGCATTTGGCAAGCTTTGCTTTAAATTCAAAGGGCAGATTGCTGGCACATCGCTGCCCATCACTACAGTGCCACAAGACCTGGGGAAACAATGACCACTCACAGGAAGAGAAGCTCTCTTTTGATTTAGTTGACCAGTTTGGTGAGGGAATTTTGGAAACCTGAAGGCCTTTTGAACAGGAAAAGGGTCTTGTTTTATTTTGTTCTGTTTAATTTCATTTGCAGTCTCTGGAGAGTGAAGGATGCCTCCACCCCCATAATCTGACAGTGCCATCCTACCGAGTGGATTGGCTGGAACCATTTGCACTCTTTGATTTTACTGTCACTCCATACACGTACTGGGGCAAGGCACCAATGACATCTGTATCCCTTCGAGCCCCTGAAGGAGGTACTAAAACTTTACATTCTGTTCCTCATGTGTAATGGGTGCTGGGAGCAGCTCAATGTCAGCAAGTGAAACTGTGGTGAAGGATGAGCAGCTTTCAGAGCTAGTCAGCTGCAGGCAGAGTTGCAAAGACATGTTTCTGAGTATCTTTGGCAATCATCTGTTGCATACATAAATGCAGACAATTGAAGTAATTGAATTCAGAACAGAAAATGCAGGGCAATATATCCAGCATGTGCCTGTGACTACGATCAAGAAAGAGAAACAGAATTCATTACAGTGAACACAAAAGGCTGCATGCAATATCTTAACCACTTATTAGATTTTTAATAAATGTTATGCACATTTTACTCTTGCTTCAGTGTTTATTTTTGCTCTTATTCATGTCAAAATAGAGTTAGCTAAAATATAGTGTTGAGTGACTGAAGCACTGAGAAAGCTTATGCGATGCAGTAGATTTTCAAGTGAATAGGAGAGGGGATAGAATATGCTCTGTGTTGTGAAAATTTTTACAGGCCTATAGTTACATACAGGACTTGGCTAAATAGATATGTTCCAATCTCAGTGCAAGAGTTCATTTTTTTCCTGTTTATACAGCTCTTTCTTTTGGCTACACAAGTTAAAATCAGATAGCTTCACATCGATGAGCAACAGAAAGGAATTACCATTAAGTTTTAGATAATCTTCTGTAGAGTTAGTTATGGTAGGTTTTGTGTTTTAACAGGAGTGTTTTGTTCTGTGTATTTTATCTTTATTTTTTTATACAGTTCCTTCAGCCCCTAGGAACCCTAGAATATATGTGTTACAAAATAACCTACATGAAAATGATGGGAAAGTCCTTGTGGAGTTCAGATGGGACAGACCTGAAAGGGATAATGGAATATTAATGCAGTTCAGGGTTTGCTATCAGCTAGAGAATCAGAGCAGCCCTGCTGGCACTTCCATGGAGTGGATTGAAAGCAATGTCAAACCCACCCAGATGCAGTTTTCTCTCAAGGATGTGCTTCCCAGCCTCACAGTAAGGTTTCAGGTATGAAAAATTGCTAAGCTTGTCTCGTGCTAGATGGTAGATGTTATCTGTGCAGTCTAGTGTGTTTACCTGGGAGATGTTTTTTTGGCTCGGGGCAAGAGCTCGTGGTTTCTGCTTGTAGAGCTGCTGATTTGCTGAGTCACCCATGGATACCTGGCTTAACCTCTTTGTGTGTCATGTTCACTAAATGGTGAAGCTCAAAAGAAACTTTTCTAGAGGTTCCCCCAAACCATTGCTAGAAACTGCAATTTGAACACAGATTCAACCGAGCTGGTGGAGAGTGACAGGCCTTTTGAACAGAGTCACAGTTTGAGAAATTCAAGAACTCATGTGGCTTCCATGGAAAGAGGCTTCCAGTTCAAAACTTGTCAAGAAGTCACATTTTCATTGGGATAAAAGTTTTGGAACAGACAGAATGTGTGCTTGAAAGACAAGTTAAAAACATGAGAGCATGTAATGGACCAGATTCTAATAAGAGAGAGCACCATGTTGGTTGCAAGGTCAACAAATATTAGGAATTGTTTCAGGCTGGGAAAGGAAATAAAAAGACTGCTTGGAGTCCTTTGAGCTCTCACTGTTAGATGCAGCACAGATTGTCAATCTCTGGGCCACTGCTTAAAATTCTCTTCATAGCCAAGGTGCCAGCTTGAATGTAGCCTTTGAACTGACTAGCACAGCCTTAATCAAACAGAGCACACACTTATGTTCCTAGATCAACAGACAGGAGTTTGCTCTATTGACTCTACAGGCTCTCAAATGCAGTCATTTATGCTGTTATTAACATAAATAACAATCTCCTGTCCCACAGGTGCAGGCCTTCACCTCTGTAGGTCCAGGACCTTTGTCTGATGTGGCAGAGAGGAATTCATCAGGTATGGATGATTTAGTTGCCATCTCATGGTTTGTGCGCAACAGCTGGTGAAAACGACAGTACAAGAATTTGGCAATCTGATAAATAGCCTCCAGCATTTTATGTGACATACAGTGGACACAACGGAGAAAATGGTTACATCCTCTGATACCAAAGATTAACACATTCCTTATCATTAGACTTTCCTCAAAACTATGCTAAATTAGCTTTTTTTGTGCAACTCCAGGCTAGCATGGAACGGTAGGTTTTCACCTGTAATCTGTATACTGCTAGAGATCATAATATATTTCTAATTAATTAAAGTTAACTAGGAGAGTTAGAGATCCGCTAGAGATCATAGCTATTTCTGGTTTGGCTGTTAAAGGTGATTAAATGAGCAAATCTGTTTTACTGTTCTTAAATTTGTTAGGTAACCATTCACACTGCCACTGAAAATATCTTGGTAGTTTGACTGTGATGACAAGAGGGCATCTCATTATTTATTTGCTGTTGCATACAACCAAATACAATAAGTTCAGCTCCATCATTTATTTGTATCTTATACTTGCTTTCCTTATGAACAACTGTGTTTATCTAGGATGGGCTTTTTCTGTTAATTGTGCTGTGCTCTTTTCCTTCCAGATCTTTTCCCTATCCCAACTCTAATAACTATTTCTGCCAGCAAGTTGTTTCTTACTGACATAGACAGTGGCCATACCATATGGGAAATTTCAGCAAAGACTAATGTAAAGGACATCTGTTATACTGCTGATGATAACAAAGCATACCATATCATTGGAGATTCTCTTTTTATTCTCAATATGCAGAATGCTTCAATGTTTCAGGTATTCCTTTGTTCATTCCCTTACTTGAAAGAATCTAGGAAAACTATCGTTACATGACCATTATTGCCATTATTTTATGGCCAACTGTGTTTTTGAAAAAGTAAAAATGGCCAGAGTGTGCCATTGTTAAAGTTGTCCTCTTAATCATAAATGGTTTTACTGACATCTGCTTGGTCAATATTTTTATCAGATGTTCAATTTAAAATTCATACTAGTAAATACAAGAAATTTGTATTTTGTATCACATTTAATTTAATTTAATTTACTACATTCTAATTTCAAGAATATGGAAGCAACAATTGGTATTTGTGAAACAGTAGTTTTGATTTGTCTAAAAATATTGTCAGTCCATGCCACATCTTTGTATTTTGACTTCTGCTTCCCAAGCAGACGTTTTTCTTTCAGAAACAAATTGGTTTTCATAATGTCTTAACATCAGGTTGGAAAATTCTGTCCTTTTAAATTCTTTTTCTTAAGTTTTTCAAAGATGCGCGTCTTCACAATGTCACAGCCATCACAGTTGACTGGATTGCAAGACATCTCTTTGTTGCCCTGAAAACACCACAGAACGAAACTCAAATATTCGTTATTGACCTTGAGCTCAAGAAAAAGTCCCTAAAAGCCTTGAACAAGCAGCTGGGCAAAAGTAATTCAACTGTGTCCTCTCTGTTGTCATATCCTTTCTTAAGGTAAGGCACATACTACTAATAACTTTTTTAGAGTAAATTTTAGATATGATTTTAATTAAAACTTGAACTGGTAAGGACCAAAAAGGACTTTTTATAGTAGATGAGTTTTGGCATTATATAAATCTCAGAAATTTTTGGATGTAGTGTCACTTTAGTACTGCTAGTTGAGCTAGTCATATCTAATTTCAAAAAGATGTCTGTGTTTGAGTAAAGACTTCAAAATATACTTAAATACTGATAGGTTCTTCTATATGAGTAATGCAAATGAAAGTCAGCACCAGACAACAATTTCTTTACTGTAACCATTTTATCCAGAATAGCCAGTTGTTGTATCAGACTAGGACTGCATTTAGATTGGTCAGGTTCAAGTTTTTCTGCTGAAAGCAATGCATTTTCTTTGATAGCCGCTTGTACTGGATGGAAGAGTTTGATAACGGTAGCCGCATGTTTTTTTATGATGTTCTGAGCAACACCATGCACCACATCTTGGGACACGGATTGGTAGAAAAACAGATGAGGAGCTACTGCACCTGTAACGTCACAGAAGCGGAGCTAGGAAGACCTATGAGTACAGATTTGTCTGACTCCAAAAATCCTCAGCTGCTTTTCATCAGAGGAAGAGATGAAATATGGGCCTCAGACATAGATGGTTGCCACTGCTGGAGAACTATCAAAATACCAACAATTCAAGGTCTGAGTGTCTTTTATTTTTCTAGGTAGTTTGTGATTCTTGCTGTCTCTTACATCAAACAACATCCATTTAAGAAAATAGCATTCATGGAGCACTTTGTTTATAAAACTGATTAATCTATAGTCAATATGGACAAAATGTTTGTGTTCTGTTTTTCCAGTTGTGTACCCTGTTCATACAAACTAGGAGAAAGAGCAGTGTGAAGATGTTTACTGATGCAAGTGTGTATTCTAGTAAGATGTAAAAGAAATGCTATGGCCTCAAGTGCCACTTGCCAATAGATTTCACTTAGAATATTAACACATTATTTTGCTAGGGTTTTGTATTAGCTACACCTATTGCAGTTTATCTCAATGAAAAGATACAATAAGAACTTGTGCCTGAAAATGGCATTGCATACTTCATCATGTGGGGAAGGTACTTCACGCAGGTAGGGTCTTGTATGACAAATTATCCTTGTTTCACTTCTTGTGATAATAACACTCACTCTTGGTTGCTCAGTTTTCAGCTCAGCTCTGGAGGCATGCTGGCAGAGCTGCTCTGTCACCAGACAAGTTGTCTTAGCTGTTCTTGAGAGATGGCACATCATGGTGGCTTTCATCTTGGAGAAAAGAGCAAAGCTTCTTTAGACAGCTCTTGCTTTTGTGTTTTATTTCTTGTGTTTGTTAATTGAATAGCAGTTCTCATAATTATGGGTAATTAAACACCTTCAAATCTACACCTGTAAACTGGAATAACAGTGTCTCAGCTTCATGAGACCTGCTAGAAAATATCAGAAATCTGTCGTCAAGGGGAGGTCATTGAGGATATAGTATGGCCAAGATGGCTATATTGACTCACTGTGGATACAAGCACCCGTGTGCTCTTGTAAAATCATCTGTTCAGAGTTGGCTATAGAACTTATTTGTGGAATGTTTTCCTACAGGTAATAAAATTGGCAGCTTGACTGCAGATAAGAAATTTATATACTGGACCATTGAAACAAAGGAATACACTGAAATTTGGCTAGCAGATAAAGAAAGCAGAAGACACTTTCTTCACAAGAGAGTAAACCACACGCTGAAAATCGTAGCTTACAGCTCAGCAGCACAATCATATCCAGGTAGAGGGGATTCGGGTTGTTTCGTGAATGTAACCAATTTCTATCAGAGCAGGTATCTAAGTTGCAGATTGTGCTATGTGTTTTTACATAAAATATGCTTCATGCTTCTCTACAGAGAAACAATTTGCACATTTTAAACAGGATGAATATAAGGACTGGCCTTGTGTTGGATACAATGAAAGGTCATGATGATGAATATTTCTCCTGTCAAACTATGCCTGTGTTCAAAGTTGTGTCAGACCCAGAGATTTAGAAAAGGTGGTGCATGTTACAGCACAGAAAAAGAGCAAATATGTTCCACAGTGTTGTAGCAAGAGTTTGATAGCAATCCCTGTTATGACACAGATTTCTGAGTTTGTTCACAAGTATGTAAAACTAAAAAAAAAGGTCTGTCCTTCCAAAGATAAAGAGATAAGAACTCTACTTATTAAAGCGGTTTATAATTAAGGACCCAAGAGACAATTACAGGTTACATTATAGTAGACCCGGGCTTCACTTAGAACTCCTAATATTTTATACAAACCATTGTAGAATGATAATGAAATAAATAAAACATTAGTTTTAATAGAAAATTAGGATTCATGGTACTTATAGGGATTATCTTTGTAAATGCAGACATTTAGAACAGCTACTAGCATGATGAATATATTCAAAACAATTATTGAACTCCAGTTTTGCATAAAAACCCTGGCAAATATACAAATGAATATTTTAACAAGGTGAACATCTTTGCAATAAAAAAAATTCACATTCTTTTGGGTAGCTGGTACAGTCATGCCTGCCTGTGGCTGCTCTGACCAATGCTCAGGCTCTTCTTGCCAACACTTTGGGCATGTTTGTTCTCATGAGATCTGTGTGGGCTTGGCACTGGTGCAGGAGCCTGGTTTGGCCCTGGTACAGAATGTGCCAATCCCTATCCCCAGGGACAGGGTTTCCTGCAAGAGCCTCAGGCTTAGCTGGTGCAGAAAGGGAAGAACCAAATTTCAGTCCAAATGGATTATTTCTATCCAGAGATTCCCCACTGAGATTTTTTAATTTACATTGACAACTGCAAATATATTTGGAAGAACATGCATGAACCTGACTTTAGTAGCAATGGTAGGGTTGCTCACTTTGGGAGAAAATATCTTAGCAATGAGGTCAGTTGTTGTGGCCTAAGGGCAAGAATTGGTCCTTGTACCTTTTTCCCTGTGCTCATGCCTAGGTTTCTTCCTTAGCAGGAAGTCCATTTAATATACTTGTATTTTGTTTTCGGAAGTACATCAAGTGATGAGGAATTTTCTTTTGTTACTTTTCTGTAACTGTCAGTGTGATTTTCTATTGTTTTCTCCCTCCAGACCACTTTTCTACCTCCCAAATTTGTGTCTCATTGTTACATGACACATGGAAAGCTGTCTGGAAGGAAAAGCAGATAACATTTAATTGCTAGAGAAAGGCAATGTCTGTGCAGCGTATCTGTCTTTCCTGAAGCAGGCAAATTTGGGCTCATCAATACCTACTGCCCTGACCACACAACAACTACAATTTGCTACATCTTCTACAAAGATGTAGCAAATTGTACAAACTATATCTTCTCCTTCAAGAAGAACCTAAATTCTTTATTGAAGTTGTATCTTACCAAAGATAAATGAGAGTTTCTTTGAGGACTACTATTTTTGTGTCCGTGAAAGTAATCAAACAAAGTACTTTCAGGCGGAATTTTCTTCTGTTTCTCTTTGTGAGAGCAGAAAGAATACTTTGTAGTTATGCTTTCTCGTATGAATGGTGGTAGAAGCCCATGCAAGTTTGGATTGGTCCAGACATAATTTTAATTTTTAATCTTTTGATGTCTTTCCTAGATAAAAGATGCCTGATTCTCTTTCCAGACACTGAGAAGCCTACTATCCTTGCTACAACTAACACCAGTTTTACATTAAGCTTGCCATCTGTCACACCACAGCAGCTATGCCCTGGCATATCCCAGCCTACGCCGACGTACCTGGTATTTTCCAGACAAATGACAAACATCTGCAGCAACTCAAGACAATGTTTGTCTGCTCCACAGCAAAAAACATTGGTATGGCTATGTCACACAGAAATATCTGTGATATCATCTATAAACACGGAATGTGAGGTCACTTCTAGTGATGTTATGAACCATTCTGTAGCTTTCTGTCAGCAAGTTTTTTCATTTCTACACCCCAACAGTAACTGTCCTTTCTCTATGGTATTTGGTAAGTGGTAGATTCCTTAGTTTTCCTTTGTGCAAGGACCCCCCCTACTTTTTGTCATTGTTTTTGGTATGTGTTTTCTTTTCTGTAGGGACCTCTTACTGAAACTGTGATTCTAACATTATTTTTTTAACGCTAAAGTGTTTTACAATGCAAAAACACTACTGCATTACGTTTTAAACACACATTTCATTGACAGATGATTGGGTTGACATATGACTCTCTTTTCTAAGAATGCATTATTTATTATCTGAATTATCTGATTATTATATGATTATTATATGATTTTTTAAATTACCTGTTTATTATCTGATTTCGACTTACAGGAATATCAGGGTCCTATTGCTGTCTTAGAGGACCTACAGCCGTTTTCAAGCTATGCCATACAAGTTGCAGTGAAAAACTACTATTCAGATGAGGAAGCGCTGCCTGTGGGAGAAGGCACAGTTGGCACAACTCTATATGGAGGTTTGTTTCATATTTTATTCTGAATTTGAACAGTTCTCATGTCAGTTAGAGAAAGGTGTATGCAAGTTTGGGTTGTAAATCAGAAAGCAGGCAAATAGTCTGCTTAAAATATAACCTCTGCAGATCTTTGCAAGGTTTTGGAAGCAGACTTTATGAATTTGTAATATTCATTCAATATATTTGTATATATTCTTTAATGCTTTGGCTTTTTTGCTTCCTGAGGAAAGATAAATTATGGTTAAAAGTGGCTAAACAGTTGTAGTTTCTCCCTTGGACCACATTTTAAATAAGTTGTATTTGAATGTATGTGTGGTTATGTATGTTTAAATATCTGTGTTATGTATTCATTCAGCGTTAAGATTTTTTCCCTTGGCTTCATGTCACTCTCATAATTGCTGTTTCTAAGGGTAATGCAGATTTGTTTCGTTGTGAACCAGGCTGAAAAGATAACACTTCATTTTTACTTTTGGCCTGAATGAAAACAGCTCATTTTTAGTTGATTTCAAGAATTTTGATGCGCCCCTTCAGTCCTTGTTCTTTGATAATACTACAGTCTGAGCTAAATGCCTCCTGTAAATACCTCAATTAGGGCAGGAAGATGCTTCTACTCATTCCCTGCTTCACTCTACCTGTTTGCAGCTGTGGGACAGCTACCGTGCCAGTTTCCTTGAAGCTCTTGATGTCTTCCAGAAAGAGAAGGATCATGCAAAAGGTGCACGCTATGCTTTTGCACTTGTTGCAACCCAACCCAATAGAGCTATCTTGCTCAGCACTTTTTCTTGTTTTGCATGTGTAATTTTGTACATATGCACTTGTCTTTATGAGGAGCTGCCTTTGTGCTCCTCTTCAGATAACTTCCTCAGTGCTTATGCTGAACTCTGTTGCTGAAAACATGGAAAGCCATTATGAGAGATAGCTATTCCCCATAATATACATAGTGCTTGCTCTTCTGTTGTGTCAGTTTTGCTCTGTTGTGCCTGGTGTCACCAGCCAGTGTCAGCTTGATCTACATAAACTCTTCATTTGCAAAGCCATCAGGCACCTCTCTAAATTCTTAAGCCAGAGAGTCAGATTTATAGCCAAGTCTACACGACAGCATCTGTGTTTTGCTGAAAGACTGGGGAGGTGGTACCTGAGGCTACTTGGTGCTGAAGTCACTGGGATGTGGGAATATTGTGGCTCTCATCTTCATTAGTTTTCTTGCCTGGGTCTTGTCCTGCAGAGTTGGAGCAGTTCTTTTTTTGAGAGAGGGAAAGGGAGTGAAACTGAGAGGCGCAGCAGCCTCTGGCCCTTGAGCACTGGTTCCCTTATCCCGGCTGCGTCAGGGCTGGCTGTGGCTGGCACAGAGCCATGCAGGCTGCACAGCTGTGCATGTGGATATTGCTGTGACAGGCAGTGAGGGAGCCACAGCAGGACTCCTAAGGTTTTCTTTTACCTCTTTTTACCTCTTCTTGGATTTTGGCTGCTTCAGAAGTTGATGGAATAACGACAGTTGAAGTACCGACAGGCACCACTGTGTTTTTCTTACTTTCCCCATGTCTCTTTCCCCGAGTGATCAACTGTGCCCAAGAAAACATTTTATCCAGAATATCTGGCAACAAGTACGTGCCAGGAGTTCTGATTTCCTTTTTTCTTTCCTTAGGGATACACTCTGTGGTTTCTTTAAAGGTTCATTCATAGAATAATCAGCTCCTCTTTTTGCCACCATTGTCCAGAGGAGAGCATCATCTGTGAGCTGCCAGTGGCTTCTCTTATGCACATATAATTCCCTGTTTTTTATCCTGGGAGCAGTCACACTTTTCCCCTTAAAACCCCTCTGTTTAAGGTGAACTTCTTTTCATCTTTCAAATGAAAGTGAAACAAGAGGTGCAGGCATATTGCCACCCTTCTCACGGAATCCAGACTTGCTGTACTTTGAGGGTTCTCTAGTTCAACTATGCTGGGTATTTTTCTCTTAACAGTCAGGTCCCTTAGCATCTGCACCATCAAGCAAATAGGCTCCCATCCTATGTGGATCTCAGATTATTGTGAGCCAGTCTTTTCTACCATGCCTGCAGTAAGAGGATTGGAGGCAATGGCCTTTATCTGAGATGGGAGATTCAGATTAAACATCAGAAGAAATGTTTACACTGTTTGGGTGGTCAAGCACTGGAGTAGGTTTCCCAGGGAGGTGGTGGAGTCACCATTCCTGGAGGTGTTTAAGAGGCACCTGGTGTTGGGTGATGTGGTTTAGTGGTTTAGGGGTTACAGTGGTTGTTCTGCTTGACAGTTGGACTTAATGATCTAAAAGGTTTCATCCAGCCTTGATGATTCAGCCTTCCTATGGAGTCTATGGAGAAAAACAAACAAACAAAACCCCCCCAAATACCCAACAATTCTAGCCTTCTATCAGTAGATTTCAATTCTTTTCATAGGATTCCACGTCTGTGATATAAAATTTGTGTGACGAATTGATTGAATAACGTTAAATACTATGTGGCAAGCATTGACACGATTACTTTTTTGTATGGTGGACTGTGCCATCCTGCAGCAATGTTCACCCTTCCAGCGATGAAACATAAAGGTAGCGTATGAAATGAGAGACTGGATTGCTCCACTCAAACGGAATTTTTTAGTCTCATGTTAAAATGAAACATGAAACTCAGAAGGGACTTCTCTAGTTGGGACAAAATGAAAAATCCGGATGAAAAATCAAGTCTCAGACAAAAAGCAAAACAAACCAACAAAAAACCCTCACCCCACCCCAGCCTACAAACCCTGAGTATTTTGAATATTTGTATCAGCATTCAGAGCTTTACACAATCTGTTGAAAAACTTCCAGCCAGCTGTAAATAGAAGGTATATGTGTCCTGGCACTTATGTTCTCAATTTCACGAATGTAACTGCCAGTTTAAATTGTAATTAGATGCTGCTAGAGCCTCTTGAAGTGTGTACACTATTTAACACCTCTGAAGCTGTGTGAATTCCCTCTGCCTTTTTCTCAATTCTCTAATGAAGTGAAAGAAGCTTGGAATAATTTGTGCTTTCCATCAAATAGCAAGATAGAAGGAATGAAAAAAAGAGGAAGACAATTAATGCATTGCTCTTGCCACAGAGTGTCACTCTTACTCCACATATGTTTTCTCTAGACAAATGAGAAATTTGTCTTCTTCTCTAGTCTAGATTGTGTATATTTCATTAAATAATCTGTAGTCTTGCTACTAGGATATGAATTAAAACATAGGGACTCATAATTTTGATATGTTGGGAACATAAATAGTGTCAACTTGTTAACTTTTTTACCTCTCTGGACAGCTCAATAGGAAACAAAGAATTTTTTATGCAGAGTAGGGACATGCCATATACCATTACAAAGTCAACAATCTTAAAGCTTTAAAGGAAGGGCTGATTTTTCCAGAACAATTAGTGAGTAACCAGCTGGTATGGACATCTGACCAGCAACCCAATTTCTTCCTTACAGAGCTCAGCCAGACTCTATTTCTGAGAAAAATTTTAAACTATGGGAAATAATGCTTAGTTTTGGATTTTCTTCCCTCGTAAGTTTCTGTTTGAGAAAAGATTTTCCAATTGGAACAGTGCACAGGTATTTTTTTGTGTGTGCATATTCAAGTAAGCACCATATTAAACTCACATCTGAGACCCTGATTAGGAAACTAAGAGGGAGCAGGAATTCAAATTCAGTGATATGACTATAAATGTAGAGGTATAGGACAGCAGCTGGTTTCCTGCTGTTGGTCAGTTTTTCGGGTTTTTTATCTGCTTGCGTATTAGGATAGCCAAGAAGATACTAAAAGTCCCTCAAAATATTTTGAACTTGTCTGCAGCTGACTGACTGTACCAGAATATGAGTTTTACACGTGTAGAGTTTCAGTCCTGTGAATGAATCATATTAATACACTTACATCCTTCTTTTCTTTCCTTGGTGACGTTTCTTGACTACTCTAAAAGATAGATTAATTTTTCTTTCTGTTTCAGTACCAGAGGCAGTTAACACTGTTAAAACATTAGTTTTGTCTGACAACACCATCAACATATCTTGGAGCGAACCTCTGAAGCCAAATGGACCTCTTGAATCCATCCGCTATCAAATCTCTGTCAATTTATTGCCTCCTGTCCCAGCGACACCTTTGCGAAAAAGTGAATTTTCAAATGAGATGCTTGCCTGGTCTGTCAGTGGCCTCCAGCCTGGAACAAATAATTCATTCAAGGTATAATTGCAAGTAGTTTTACTGGTCTGTTCAACCTGCAAATCTTTAGACTGGTCTCCTGCAAAGCAGATAAATAGAAGTATGCAATGTGGATTCATAAGAACAAAATGTACTGCTTTTCTCTTTGCAGATGAAGGCTTAAAAAATAGCAAGTGATGTATCTGGACAGCAGGTCTATGATCAGAGCAACATTTTCAAAAGTAACCATGTTGTCTGCAGAATGTGCACTGGGTATCCCAAATAGAGTGATTTACACAGTTGGGAGAACATCCAGATGATGGCAGGAGGGGATCTGTATGTCCTAATATGATTTTGGGCTTTTGTTAGTGATTTGGATAATATAATGGGTAATACATATCCACACACATACCTAAATACTTGTATGTGTGTATGCAAGGAGGCATACCTAACAGGTCATATTTGCCTGGGCTTAGTGAAAAGCAAAGTGCTAAGACATTTCTTGACTTTGTGTTTCTGTGGTTCTAAAACATTGCCTAATATGTGATGTGACATCTGCATGTCTATGCAAGAGCGTGTGGCATTTAAGAAAGATCTAGAAAGAGAAGGGACTTGGTAGAAATCTGAGATGAGAAACTAAGAAGAGTCTCTGAGGAAGTGTACTCCTGGACATGAACTTTCAGCCTGAAGGTATATGACCTTGCAGCTGTGAGGTGCAAAATCTTTCTACACCTTAATCTCTATTGCCTGAATACTGTCTTGTTTGAAACGTTGGTCTCCCAAACACTTGGTGTTGCTAAAGCAAAGCTGCCTTTCCAGCTCCTCTGGTATTGTACAGTTTGTCCATTGCCTTACTAGGTTCTTGCTTTTCATCCTGATGAGAACTGGTTTTCTGAAAGTGTCCCTGTCATTGCAAAAACTTTTGAGACTCCAGCTGCACCTATCAACATAGTCCCCAGAAATACCAGTTTCCAGCTAGAATGGAGAGCTCCTCTGCACATCAATGAAACCAGCTTCTGGTTTGAGCTGCGTAAGGTAAAAATACCTCTAAGTTTTGGGGTGGTGTTTTTTTTCAGATCAGAGAAAATTTAACCTACTCTGTACTGGTAAGCAGGACAGGGTGGGTGGCAGGATGTACATGAAGAGTCTCTGTGGATAATTTGGGCATGGTGATGTCAGTTTTAGCTGCTCAGCAGGGAGTCAGGATGGAGTCAGCATTTGCCAGGAACAAGGAGGAGTGCAGCTGTAGCATTTAGTACTCCATAGTGCCAAAGGACATCCTGGATGACCTCACCAGAATTCCTTCTGAGTCTCCTGTTTCAGCAGTCCTATCCCTGTTTCCTCACTGCTCTGCCCCAACTGGGTTTGTAGTTGCAAATCCTGTGTCTGCCTTGCACAAGAAAAAGAAGAAAAGGGTTTTCAGCAATAAATATTAGCTACAACCTAGTACCTGGATTTTATTTTCCTGTGATAGAGGTTAGGAGAAAATGCTGCAGAGAAGACCAGGTCCAGGCAGTAAGAAGTGAGAGCAGCAGTGCATGGAAACTTTCCATGCATGCTGTAGTGAGAGCAGCAAGCATGGAAACTTCAGACTTCAACACCTGAACCACCGGACGCAGAAAAAGTCATGTCCTAAACTGGATCATGCAGATTCTTTACTGTGGAGAATCAGATTCAATAGACCTACATCAAACATTTCCCTACCCTGAAGTAAATGTCACATCACAATTCCACTGACCCACCTCTATTCAGTTGCATCATGGCAAGCTGAACTCATGGGCATGTCACGATGATCCAGAAATATAAGGGGAAGGCTCCTTTTGGCTGTGTAAAGCAGGCACTTAATCTGTTTTTCTTTGTTACTGCCAAGACTTGTAGGTCTCCTGAAAACAAAGAAGAAAATTAGGGTTTGTGTCCTTGGTCTCTGAGAGGACAAAGTCCCATGGTCGAAAGAGCACCTGTGTCATATTTCCACTATGATATTAAGAGGTGGCAAAGTAGTTAATCTACCCAGGAATAGAACTGTGACACACTTTCAGCAGAGCAAGAAAGTTGACCATAATGATATTTTATTTCTCTAGTGGCCAACAAAAAGTGACTGGTTTGCTCCTGTGAACACTACATGCATAGGAAATCTTGTTTACACCTGCAACCTCACAGGGACTCTTCCTTGGACCAACTACTTTGTAAGAGTAACCGTAGTTTATGTTACAGGAGTTAAAAGCACTTCCTCTTCAACAAGCTTTAAAACTACAGGTAAGCACTCAACACAGAATAACAAGATTTTAAGATTCTTTGCAGGATGTGAGTATTAAACATAATATTTTCAAAAATTTAGTAGGGACTTTTCTTATACTAAGACCCGGTGGTTCTGTTTGTTTGAAAAATGAACAACACAAACACATACCTTCAGAAGTAATAGAGGGAAAGAAATGAGATTCATTTCCAAGTGGAGCAGAGGAAAGAGTGAGGGGAGATGAAATGGAATGTCTATAATGCAAGTGAACTCATTACTGGTGAAAGGCTGCATGTGAGTAAAAACTTCAGAATTTATCCATCACAAAGAGAAGGCCAAGGATTCATTCCCTATGAGGATTATTAATATAGATCCTCCTTCCTTTTGTATGTCTAAACACCCATGTGTGCATCAGATTTTTCTCTGTTAGCCCTTTCTCATGCTACAAACACATTTTAAGGGTTCTGTTTCTTCCCCTGTTCAACTTAAGCTGGTGTTCCCAGTAAGCCAGGAGTTCCTAAAAGAGCTGAAGGCTCCAAAAATTCTCTACAGTGGGAAAAGGCTGATGACAATGGAAGCAAACTGACCTACTACATCTTAGAAAGCAGGTAAGCAAATGCATGAGGCACTCTTCCCATAGGTAACAGCCCAGAACAAATCTGGGTGTGCAGGGGTTTTCAGGTTGGCTCTGATGGGAAGAATGAAATGTATATGATGCAAACGGCCCTTCCCATTGGGATATCTTTCTTAGATAAACCAAGTACCCATAATTTCTAGAAATTCTGGAAAACACAGAAGGAAAATAAACACTAATGACATTTTCAGAGCGATCTTGAAATACAATTATATATTTGGATCTATGCCAGTGAATTAGAAGATTTAGAGACAATTTCAAATCATAAACCTCAAATTACATGTAGTATGTATTTTTGGCTAAAATATATGTATAAATATATTTGTGTTCAGAGAACTTAAAGAAGGATTTGTAATATTACCAGAAATAAAGTATTCCCACCCGCGTGTGATGACTGCATAATTTTTAAAGTGCTCTGTCATCAAATACCGACTGCCTGGGCTATTGATGTCACACTAGAGTGCCAGCTCACTCTTATTCCTGCACTGGCATTGGAAGGGCTGATTGGGCAGGTTAGAGTATAATGCTGTGGGCGCTGACTTTGAACTTCTAATTTTTTGACCATGGCTTTGGAGAGATTTCTTTAAAGTAGTCAGTTCAAAGTTCAATTAATGCATTATTTTAAAATTAGGAGAGTCCATCGTCTGAAATATTCCAGCGATTGTTTGATATCATTACTGAAGGAGGGAAGCAGTTTTCTAAACTCAGCCATTATTTCTTTCTCTGTGCTTATGAAAGCTAAGGACTGACAGCACTCTGAGCTGGAAATGCTTTACCTGTATAAGTTTTCACCCAGACATATTTTCCTGGTGCTGTAAGCTTCCTACAGTTCTGTGAGCATGCAGGAGCACTGACCTGCATGCTCTGAGAAAACAATAATTTTGGTATGCCAGGAAACAATCTGTACCTGACTTGCTGCAGATGGGTAAGGAAAGGTCAGTCCCTTGGTCTGTGCTGTGGCTGTGCATTAGCTGCTCTGTTCTCCAGACTCCAGCTTCTTATTCATCTCTGGAATCATAATGCATCACTGAGGTGGTCTTTTAATGTAATCAGCTTTTCTCTTGCATTCTGATGTATTTGACTGAATTTCACATCAGGTAGAAAAATTTTAGGTCAGTTGCATAGCATTCTAGAAAATGTTTGTGTAGCCCTTTTAAGCAACTTCTGTTTTACATACAGCTCTGGTGGCAACATGTACACACCAAGGGCATGAGTTTTCCCATGTCTTTCTGGTTTAGAAGTGTTTGGCCTTTTTTCTTCATTAAAGTGTGTTGAGAGAATGAGTGACTTGCTCATGAAGGTCATTTCACATGATGTATTATGGTGTTGTGTGACATGAAATGATATTTCAGATATGGCCTTTCAAGTTTAAGTACATGGTCTTCTTTTGGTTGGTGAATAATCAGCTCTGAATTTATTGTGAGCAATCAATCTCAGTCCAATGGGGAAAGGAAGAAATACACCCAGCAGTCAGCAGATACTATGAGAAAGTGGCTAGCTAAAGAATGGTATCTCCACTGCCAATGACTTGCTTCCTATTTAGCTTGTGAAACCTGATGCACAAGACACACTGAATTACTCCGGGTCTGGAAGGGCAAAAAGCTCTAGCACAGTAGAAAAATACAATTAGTTTTTTCCCAGAAAGCTAAATAAAGACGTTTTGAAATCTTGGCAGTGAGGCATATACTGAAACAGGTGAATCAGGCATATACTGAACAGGTTTTTGTGTCTAAAGTGTTCTAGTATTTAATTTCCAATGCCAAGATAAAGATGTTTGCTTCCTAGCACTGCTGAAATGGCATGGCACAATTTTCTTCTCTGTAGCCAGAATCCCATGACCAGATTGAGCTTTTATGCAGGCAGAGAAATGCTATGAAAACCACGAAATTGAAGCAAAGAATGGGGTGGGGGTGAAGCAGTAAACTGCCCTCATGGCATTAATGACATTCCTGTGTTGTGCTGTGCATGCTGCAGGAAACAGTCTGGCAACAGCAGCGATGTGAAATCCGTGTGGGAGGTGGTTTACAATGGCTCCTGTGGCAGTGTTTGCACATGGAAGGCCAAGAACTTAGAAGGAACTTTCCAGTTCAGAGCAGCAGCTGCAAATGTGCTGGGACTTGGTGAATACAGCGACATTGGCATGGATATAATTTTGAGTGAAGGTATGTCTTGTACTTCTGCATTCTGTTAATCCTTTTTTTGTTATTGTAAATAGTCATACCAATTTAGGAACAGAGACCGGCTATTTTACTAACAATATTCCTGCAAAGGTAAAGTAATGTCTCTGACAGGTAACAAATGGTGATGTTTATATGATGACCCCTGCTGCTAGGGTTTGTCCAGGCTCTTTTGCTTAGAACAGTGGGCTTGAAAAGTGCTTCTGCTCATTTATACCACTTTGTACCACTCTGCTTTATGACGTGATTCTTGAGAAAAGGCAAGCTCACACACTGGGTAAAGATATCAGAATTACTTCTTGCCTTCAGCCAGAATGTTAGACTTACACTTCATGGGCACTTTTAGAAATCCCACCTCGAGTAGTCAAACAGTTCAACATTTTCTATTTCTGCATATACATTAGGCCACAGGAATGGCCCAAGTCTGGGGGAGAAGGATTATTCTGACCAAGTATGCATCCACATACATCCTGCATGAGGGCTTTGTGCAGTGGAAGACTTTTACATAGCAGGCAGCTGAACAGTTCTCTCAGGCGTGCTCTGCTCCATGGGATTAACATTGCATGCATACACAGTAATTAAACAAATTTCCCTTTCTCTTTAACAGATAATATGATGTCCATGGGCACCATCATTGCCATTGCCTCTGTGATTGGAATTGCTGTGCTGTGTTTGGCTGTGGTCATGCTATTTGGTTTTGGTATGTGATTGTGTTTTTTGTTTACCCTTAGTTTGTTAGGCCTCAGTGAAAGGCAGTTCAGATGATGGGAAATGATTGGCCTCCAGATTTAGGGAAATGCTCCCTCTCTAAGATGGGAGCTGGCAGAAATTTGTATATTCTCATTCTATGAGGCCCTAGAGATGACTAATTATATTTTTGGTATCAAGGACAGGATAGAAATTCACTCCATCCTCAGGGATTTCTTGCTGTTGATTACCTACAGGGACAGCGCAGGAGTTCTTAAGGAATTCTAATACTCGTGTGTATCCTTACAAAAACTTGCACCTTACAATTCTCAAGTTTATTCACCAAAGGGTCCCATTTTCTTTCTCTTAAGCTTTGTCCTTAAAGAAAGGATGTATAGATTACCCTGAGATGCCTATGTCCACATGTCATGGTCCTGTCCTCTCAGTCCTCATCCTTTCCCTGGGCTCTTGTCACACACAGAAATGGATTCGTGCCTGAATTGTCAGCTCAATGAGCAGTTGTCTGTGTTTTGTGGGAAAAAAATGGCCAGATGGAAATGGCTTCCTTACATGAGCTGTTGGGGGGTGATGTTGAACAAAGTAACATAAAACCTGTAGCCTTTCAGCGTGCTCACACACTGGGATCCTCTCAGAGTGAAACACCTAATGGTGTCCTTTTCTATTCCAGTATGGAAGCAAAGATTGAAATCCATAAAACCGGCCTTGCCTGGACAGATAGTGTTTATCAAGGAAGACAAAGAACTAGCTCAACTCAGAGGGATGGCTGAGACAGTGGGACTGGCCAACGCCTGTTATGCTGTACGGTATGTCCTCAGAGCAAATGTATTTTCAGGACAAAAACATCAAAGAGGTCTTCCCTGGACCAGTTTTCATCGGGGCATTCATCCCTGAAACCTCAAGGCAGAGTTAAGAGCTGCATGTTTGCTGCAGAGCAGGTCTGCTCTGAAGGATGCCCTGCCATGCTGCCCCTCTGGCACATAGCCCAGCCTGGATCACCCCCAGCCCATCCTTCATGTCACTCTGGCAAGAAACACAAGTGCACAGGGAAGAAAGAAGACCTGGTGTTTTCCAGTAACTTCCAAAACATCCAGGCCTCACCTGAGCGCCCCTTAAATTTACCTGATGAGACAAATAGTACCAGCTTCGTTAGAATTTTGATAGAATTTCAAACATCCTTAGGTACGAACAAGTGACTGGTATTGCTGTTTTGTAGCACTCTTCCTTCTCAAGCAGAGATTGAATCACTGCCAGCTTTCCCTCGGGACAAACTCAACTTACACAAATTTTTAGGAAGTGGAGCATTTGGAGAGGTGTATGAAGGGACTGCAGTAGATATCCTGGCAGATGGAAGTGGAGAATCCAAAGTAGCAGTCAAGGTAATCACAGCTGTGTATTTCTCTGGCAACAGAATGGGATGGGCAGAGAGATCTGTCTCAGAGATCTTACCTGGGAAATGGGTGTTGGGCTGATCTGGGCATGTCCTTGCAGTGTTTCTTGCAAATCTCCTAAAGCTCAGCCTTGTAATGAGTTCTGGAAAGTAATGTGTATTTAAGGCCACATCTGTGTCTGATTGTTCTATTTAAGCACCATGTGATAACAGTGATGACGACCAAATGTTACCACACTTCTGCTTTCTCTTGAGCAGACTTTGAAGAAGGGTGCGACAGACCAGGAGAAGAGCGAATTCTTGAAGGAGGCACACTTAATGAGGTAGGGACAGCTTTGTCCCTGGGCACTCTTTAAAGCTGGTGTCATCTGAGGGTGGTGGCTTTCTAGGGGAATGAAAGCAGCACTTTGCTCTAAACAGATTATCGTGGCATTTTGGGGGTGTTCTTGTGTTTCTGTCAAACAAGTAAATCACTACTGATTAATATCATGGAACTAAAGCTATAAATCTGATAAGTAAAATTTAAGATATAGACTGCAAGTCCAGTATGCTCATATCATGGATTTATTTGGGATTGTACTGGTGTGCTTCAGTATCTTTGTTCCCCTAAACCAGGTTAGTTGCTTGAGGCAATTGGTCAGAATTTGGCTAATACCATTTTACTGAAAGAAACAGATCAGAACAAGATGGTGCCTTAAAGTTGTAATTTAGAGTGGAAAATATTTTAAAAAAATGTGCCACTAGGGGCTGCCACATACCTCTTCTATTGAGGTAGTGTTAAATTATGCATCTGTCACCACTGCAAGAATTTCACACAAGGTTTGTGTTTCAACAAGCTGGAAATCTTGTTTTCTGGAGTGTCCTCAGAAACAAGAAGCTCAACTGAAGTTTTCAACTGGTAGTGTAGGACTGAGAATGTAGTTTAGTTTTCAGATGCACTTTTGCACTTCTTTGGCTTTTATTTCATGTGTGCAGAAGTAGAAGCAATTTTTTAAAAATGAAAGATTTATTTCTTCATGGAAAATATGGTGTTATTAAACTGGAAATTGGATTTTCACAACATTCAAATTTCTTTTGTGGTTACATACTTAAAAAATATATCTTGCATTTTTTGCCTTTTATGACACACTGTGACTAAATGAGGTAAAAAGTTTGTTAAAACCAAAATTCAACCATGTCATTAAAGTGCAAATTAATGATAAAGAGTAAGAGTTGTGTGTAAACTCCTTATAATCCTTTTTTTCTGTGTAGTATGGAAATTATTTGAACCCATAGTTAAAGTCTCTGAGGCTGTCTCAATTCTTGTTGCAGATAATAATTCAAACCCAGAAATTCTGAAAGAGTACATAATTGAAAAATTTTTGCATTTAAACGCTGACATGGGCCCATATGTACACCAATACAATGAATCAGAAATGAAGAGAACAGAAAAGTTTAAGTATTATATGATCCCCATAGTCATTAAAAACACCAGCAGCAGCAGCAACAACAAAACAATAGTAATATATATTTTATATTATTTGAATATTTCTTTTATATTTTTTTAATTTTTTTAAATATTTTTTAAATATTTTTTAAATATTTTTTTAATTTTTTAATATTAAAAAAGAATTATTTAATTCCACCATGGAGAGTTTAATGATTTTATTTGATGTTCATCTATGAGGTCTCATAAATAAAACCAAAGGGTAGAAAGGAAAAATAAGTGCATCTGAGTGCTTACAAACAGATAGGTATATAAGATGCAAGCTGTAAGATATGTAACTGCAACTTTTATTTTGCTTGCCTTTTTGGATGTTCATTAAAATTTGGCTTGTAGAGTTATGCATATTGGCTCAGTTAAGCCAGAACTATTTGTTCCTTTTTATTGCTATGCAGCAAAGGGAAAATTGAGTTGCCTCTATTTCAAAAAGTCATTTGATGTTGGTTATTGGTGAGTCATTTGTGTGCAAATACATGTGGGAAATTCTTGTGTCTGTCCCATCCCTCGGGAAGTAGAGTCATGACAGTTCAGTGGAGAAAGGTCTGCACTGGGTGCAAAGGAAAGTGCCAGGTGTTCCTTCCTCTCTTTTTGTTCCTGGAGTGCCAAAATTTGTCTGATTGAGAAGGGGCCGGGGGGAACTGTCAAATTCTAAATCGCAGTTTTTGCAAGAGTCTTTGTCCACACCTGAGATTAGGTGAATTGAAAGAGATTAGAAGGAAAATGTCCCTCTCTTGTTTGTTTACACTGCTGCATTTGACAGCATTTTGGACACCATCAATTCTCCCAACAGAGTCAAGTTTCTCTGACTGCTTGTGCAAGTGCTTTCACACAGCATGAGAAGAGAAAACCATTTTCTAACACAAGTGGTTGAAAAAACACAGGCACTGACAGAGGCAATAAATATTCTTCATTCTTTGAAGAATACTTGCAGTACTGAGAGTACTGATTGCTCGGTGGTAATCCCTGTCTTAGACACACACACAAACAATTACTAGTGTACTTAGAAGTACTACTCATATGTATTTTGTTCCTCTTGCAAATGTACTATGAAAAACTGTCCCCCACTGAACTGCGAAAATAATATATTGCACCTTGTGCTTTTACTTCTGTGGATTTCTCTGAATCAGCAGTTCTACTGTGAATATAGTAGTAAAAATACTCTATTAAAATAATGTAGATACCTTTAATGTACAGGTGACGAATCATCTTATTCCTAGAAGAAACTGCCATTTGTCTGCTTTTCTTTGCTTCCTGGAAATACAATGAAGTGTATTTTTTAATATGCATGCATGCATTAGAGTGCCTGTCAAAGACAGAGTAAGCCTGTGTTTTGGAAGGGTGTCCCTGAACTCTCCCCATGACAGCAAATCCAGGCACCGAGAGCTACTGAATCGTGTTGTTCGTAGAAGCAGGATTGTAAAGGCCAAAGTGCTCATTCATTGCTTGCAACTATAAACACTCTGTTAGCTATCAACCAGATGAATTTCTCATATGTAATCTTATACTTCTTTCCTTCTGTTTAGCAAATTTGATCATCCCCACATTCTGAAGTTACTTGGTGTGTGTCTGTTAAATGAACCTCAGTATCTTATACTGGAGCTGATGGAAGGAGGGGATCTACTTAGCTATTTACGAGGAGCCAGAAAGAAAAAGGTGAAGATCATAAGAATCATATTTTTAATCTGTAACTGCCCACAGTTTCTCATTTTTTCACTTTCTAAAAGTCCATGCTGATGTTCAGCTGTTTCTGTATTTGCAAAGTCTGACCTGTCTTTTCCTTAACACCCTGGCACCTCAGTGTTCAGTGCTGACCTTGCAATCAGTGATGCTGTGAAGAAGATTGAATGTCATTAGATCACTGACCAAAATTGTGGTTTCAGTCATGTGATGTCTGCTGATTTCTCACTGTGAAAATCATAAACTGTCCTTTTGAAAGTGGTAATAAATAATAGTGGTTATGTATGTGGTTTATTAGGAATCATAGAGGGTTTTTTTCTGGTCTTTGAATAACAACAGTATCCCTAACGTGAGAGGTATAGTCCAAATACATAAGAATATACTGTCCCTGTGCCTGTGTCCTCAAATTCTTTAGAAGGAAAGAGAAGAATAAAGAATAAACAACTCCAAGTAAACTTTTCTCCAGTTAGTGTGTGGATTAGGAATATGGATGGTACGACATGAGGTCAAAATGAAATTTTAGAGCATTATAGCAATTGCATAGTTCATTTACATAAACAGATCAAATCCACAGTCAGTGTTGAATTCTACTGAAATGCATATACACAGGTTCTACTAGAAAAATATATTACACTGGTTAATACAGCAACAAACAAATCTGGTCTTTCAGCTGGAGGAAATTTTCAGGGCCCTATTTCTTCCACAGCTCTGGTGGTCCTAGGGTATTCTGAGCTGCAAATCAAACAGGATATGTTCTTCTTCCTTTCAGTGCAGTGATTTGGAAATTTACCCTTCAAATTAGCATTCACTCGATTGACATACAGAGATTTTCCACCTGTGCTTTGACTCTTTTGGAAAAATCCTACACATTTCAAATGGGGAAATACATTTCAATGAGGAAATCTTGCATGGGGAGTTTGTCATTCTGAGCTGGTAAAGCTGGAAGAAATAACTAATTTCTGTCTTTGTTTCTTGTAGCTCCAGAGCCCTTTACTGAGAGTCACTGACCTCTTGGATATATGTTTGGATGTTTGCAAAGGCTGTGTCTATTTAGAGAAAATGCATTTTATACACAGGTACAGAACTTCCTTAGTCTTCCCAAGTCTACCCACAGTACTGGGACTCATTATCTTACCCAGGAAAAAATGTCTAGAAAGATGTCACAATGTAACACGACAGGAGTAAAATCTAACACTATGCTTTACTGCTAAATATCGCTCACAGTTCTCTCCCAAAATGGTGGGCTACTCTAAGATCTGAACCAAGGATTTACTGCACCCTAGGCAAGAATCATATCCTGTGCAACAGAGAGAAGGACAAGGGGAAGATCCATGTGCTGTCTTTGTCTGCCTAATGGGTAACTTTAGAGGATACAGAGACAGACTTTTCTCAGAGAGGTACAGGGAAAAGATGAGAAACAACACACACAAATTACAGCAAAGATAATTAGATAATATTGTTTACAATATCCCTCATCAATCACTGAAACAGAAGGGCTGTGTTGTCTCCAGTCTTGAAGATATACCAAACTTAGCTGAGTGGGGCCCTAAATCACTTGATCCAACCTTGGGGCTGGCACTGCTCTGAAGGGAATGTTGAGCCAGATGACTTACAGACCCAAGTTTTTCTGCAATGCTAATTCCATCCTCTTTTCTCTGCCTTACAAATCAGGGACTTGGCTGCTCGCAACTGCCTTGTGTCTGAGAAGGAGTATGAGCGCTCATCCCGGATAGTAAAGATCGGTGATTTTGGACTTGCCAGAGACATCTACAAAAATGATTATTACAGAAAAAGAGGAGAAGGTCTACTCCCTGTCAGATGGATGGCTCCTGAGAGCCTTATTGATGGTGTCTTTACAAGTCGCTCTGATGTCTGGTGCGTTATAGCAGCCACAAAGATGCGGTGATAACCATACTAAATTCTGCAGCAAGAAAATATTGATTCAGAGGAGGAATTACAGGGTTGTATATTGTCATCTCTAATAATTTTTAGGCTAGGGCAGAGTTCCTCCTAAGTGAAATTTTAAGGATCTAATGAAATGTTTGACACCACAACAGTATATTTCATGGATATATTTCTTTATGCTTTGAGCTCTTTGGATTTTGGCTGGAAGGAACTAGTGTCATTCAAATAATTTTACTGTTGTACCAGGCCCACAATGTGGTTTTGGCTTGATTGGGCAGTGAATTGACTGCCTGCATGCTGTTCCGTTTTGTTTTCCATTAGGTTTATTGACATTTCCTTCCAACAGCCAAATACTTTGTCCTTGCAGTTTCACCCTCTTCTAGTGACTTCTTTATTTTGAAGACCAGACTTTGCAGCATCGTCAGGGGAAGGTCACAGTACTTTTTTTGTGGAGATTTGCTAAAAGTGTGTATTTGAGTGGCTTTGAGTTTATTGTGAAGAAGCAGAGACCCACTGTCAGGAGACATGGAAAAAAGCCCCCAGACTAAACCAGATCCATGAAACCTGATAGTCACACAAGTTTAGTTTTCGGTGGCCGCAGGTACTCAGCCCAGTGGTCTTGTATGAGTCCCCAGTTCCTGCACCCCTCTATTTGACTGCTACTCTTGCACTTATCTAGGAAAGAAATTTATTACTCTGTGCCAAACCAAATGAATTGCTGATTGCTCTACAAGTGGTGCTTAGAAGAGCTTGTCTTTCTCCATTTTAAACCACACTTTCAGAGATTTCAAAACACTTGTTTGTACGAGGACATGCTCAACCTGAGTGTTGCCCGGGGAAGATGTGGGCTCTCAGTGTTTTCTGAGCTGCATCTTTGTGAGTCTGGGAAAGCATCTCGGTTCTACACATTCATTTTAGCTATTCCAAGGCTGGCTTAGGGGCAAAACCGAATTAAGTCTTCTTACTCCTAATTTTTCTGAGTCTTATTCTTAGGTTCGACACAATCCAACTGTTAATAGGGAGATTTCGTAACGGCTATGGTTATTAATTTTTCTCTTTTTTTCCCTATGGTGTTTCTCAGGGCTTTTGGAGTACTAGTGTGGGAAATATTGACTTTGGGTCAACAGCCATATCCAGGTTTCTCCAATACAGAAGTTTTACATCACGTACGATCAGGAGGAAGGCTGGAATCTCCAAACAATTGTCCTGATGACCTGTAAGTTAATTTTGTTTAAATGTTGTTGATAATATTTATAAGAAGCAAGAAGCTTTTTGCCAGTTGGTCATCATTTTGAAGGTTTGTCATGCCCATGAAGAGTCCAACATCCTCCACTTTCATTTCCAATAAAACTGGCCAACCTGCTACTAATTCATCCAGTAGACCAACCTGTGAATAAGAATTTAAGGCATGGATCTGGTAGTACTGTGAGAACAGGCTGAGAGTACCTGAAGGTATTGGTTAGAAGTTAAGATGGCTCTAAGAAAGACTTTACCGGTCTCTGTACATCACGTGTCTGTGACTGTGGATAAAACTCTCTTTCTTAATGGTAGGTGCAGGAATAGGCTAATATTTAAAAATATGTGAAAAATAAACTCTGCCCTTTGTAGAGGGACCTCAAAAAAAGCCAACAAGAAAAGCTGAAGCAGTACAGGAAAAGGGAAATCTGCACTTCTGGTTAGTCTTCAGCTGTAAAATAAATATTAAGTAAAAAATAAATAATAAGTAAATCCTTCAATTTCTCTTTGTGTCTTGAGCACAAAACTCAGGTTTAATTGCAAAATTACTGCAATTAACAGAATAAAATAAATACATCAAGTGGATCAAACCCATACTGATTATAGAGGTGTATAAAGGAGGAAGCAGAACATGAGCTTAACAATCACTCAGTATTTTTCTAATTTCATGTCTCAATTTTTTTATCACTCACTCAGCAAAAGCAGTCACAGCAGTGCACATGACAGCTGCTTCTACAAATAGGAGAGGCTACTGAAAGTGAACAATTCTTACTCCCAGGGCTGAAGAAAAGACTGGAGAATAATTCTGTGATTGGCAAGCCAATACCTCCGTGATAGATCTTACAGCAATAACCACGTTCTGAGCTTAAGAGAAGGTGATTATTTATTATTATGTAGATATAGCTGAAATACCACTTTATCAATAAAAAACACAGAAAAACCCGGAACCAAGCTTTAGCACTTGGAGGAACTGAAGAAACGAAGAGCTTAGAATTTTATTTTAATAACAGAGGGAGAACTTACAGAAGTTCTTACAGAAGAAGTTACAGAACAAATGAAAGCCCAAAGAAATTTTAATTGCAGTATTTTCTGCTGAGAAAGGTTTCCTCAAAAAAATTTCTCACAGCTGTCCTGTGAATAAAAAAGCACGGGGGGCAGCTATGTCCACATACTAGTCTGACATTCAAACTTAAGCAAAGGTGCATAAATTGCCCTAACACAAGTGACTAGATCTTCAGAAAAATCAAGAAAACTTTGCTTGAAATAATTTTTAAGGTCACAGATCTTGGACTTGGCATAGCAGATAGGTCTTACATACTGGTCTGCCTGTTGTAACTTGTAGGATCAGTGCCTAATAGTAGTTTTTGAAAGCCGAAGAGCTGATGAGCTTAGACTCTTGTACCATCTTTTATCCTATTTGGTGGACACTCAGCACCTGCACGCAGCTTCTGTCAGTAGCGTAAACAGCTTTTTGCTGCTTTGCTAGGTCATTAATGGCATGCCGGGATTCTTGACATTCCTGCTTCCCTCCCTGTGGTTTTGAACCTGCATCAGGACATCAGCAGTCGGTAATTGTCTCCTCAGCACTTTGGCTTGCTCATTGTCATTTGACACAACAAACCATCACTGATAGGAAGAGAGTTCAAAGGCCAAAGTACTTCAGCTGAGACGTGTTTAGGAATCTGTGACAGGCTTACACTGCAAGTGCAAGTAGGGCTGGCACAGAAACCTTAGGGTGTAAAAGCATGAAGGAAGTGGGTTGTTTGTTTGTTTTTTTATTTGGAAGGGGGAAAAATTCTTCCCTTTGCCTCCAAAAGTTGTTACTCCAGGAACCAATCACCTACTTTTCCCCAGAGAAGTGTGGCTAGGTAAAGCTTGGTAAAGAATTGAAAAAGGAGCTTGGGGATGTATAAATGAGACACATATATTGAAACATGAATTAGATCTATGAATGTAAATGCATTTGCAGTCAGAGATTCACATTTGGCACAGCCACATGGGTATGAGGCTTGCATACGAGAGAATGCCAAGGTTTGGACAGAACTGAGTAATTTAACAAATCCTCAAAGGCTGTGGATTACAGTCTAGAGAATTTGTCCAAGCACCAGGACATTTGCTGACTTGAAGTTGCAGTTTCACCGAATGCTCAGTCCTTTGCAAACTTACACAACTGACTTTGATAAGAAATTTCAGTTTGGTAGCTAAAAGCTTTTTGCTCTTTGTTTCTGGCAATAATGCCCTGGAGGGATTAGGAGAGTGAGAGAGAGGAAGCCCTTGTACAGAATGCGTCAGGTGAAATCAGGGCCTCTGTATCATGACAAATTTTCTCATTTTCTAAGAAAATCACACATCAATTGTATTTCCCAATTCACGTGAAAAAAGAATTGGTGATGCCTGTAGCTTCTGTGCACTATAGTGCATTTCAGGAATGCTCACATTCTGCCTCCGATATCAGATATTGAACATTAGTTCTTTGCTTTTCCAGGCTCTCAAATTCTAACTAGCCCCACATAAGCAGCTCTGTTGGACATTTAGTTGTTGCCCCCAGATAAAACACAGGTGTGAAGTGTGGGTTTGTAGGTGTACATCTAGTGTAAAGATTAGTTCTCGAACCAAACATAAACCTTTAGCCAGTGTTGTGTTTGGAATTGTCATTTTTCATTTCTTCCTGACAGGCTTTCCCCATGAAGTAGGGCAATCCTCTGGGTCTCTTTCTCATGCTGAAGTGATGCACTATTTGCTAGCTCATATTTGGCTCTGCCAAAATATAGGAATATGATCAATCTGTCATTTACATGTGTCTTGGCATATTAAGCTGTCTTTCTCCCTCTTGACTGGCGTCATACTCATGCATTTCTGAGCTAATAAAAGTTTGTGCCATATGACTTAAAACTTTGGATGTCACAGCATGCCTCAAAAGCTAAATATCATGTCACAGAAATAGCTGTACATGTAAAATTTGCAAATATATTCTGAGGGAGCGTGAAAGTTTTTGTCATTAGAAACCTAAAGCCTATCTGAATTAAACACTTAATGAAAAATACCAGTACTGATATTTTAAGCCAATCACCAAGTAATTTGATTTAGGAAATAAAAACACAGAATATAATTAAAATGAGAAAATTACAGTACTGAATGACAGTTTTGGCAGAAGTTAATATCCTTACTCTATAGCAAAACTGAATGGCTTTATAAAGCAGATTGTCCAACAAAAAATAGTTATTTAGAAAGACAGAGATTGGTCATAGGAAACAACACAAAAAATAATATTCCACACTCGTGATGTTCTTGTTTCATAAATGAAAAGTGGGTAAATTTAGATTGTATATAAGAAAGACTTGTTTTGCAATGAGAGTGGTGAAACACTGAAAAAGATTGCCCAGAGAAGCTGTGGATACCCCATCTCCAGGACTGTTCAAGGCCAGGCTGGGTGAGGCTTTGAACAATCTGACGTAGCGGAAGATATCCCTGTGCACGGCTGGTGAGTTGGACTAGATGATCCTTGAAGGTCCCTTCCAACCCAAAACATCCTATGAGTCTATGACTTCTGGATCATTTCCAGTTTCTTTTTTGGTCAATGGCTGGCTGCTTCTTCCACAAGGCTCTACTTGTGAGAGCCCAAGTGTGAGCCTGATGAAGCACAGCAGCTGAACTCATCGGTTTTTTGCCTGGCTATCCTACCAACAAGTATGATAGAAAGAAGATTGTTTGGCTTCCAGCATCCAAGGCTAGAATTCAGTGTGACAGACACTTTGCTGGCAGCAGAATTTCACCTTATTTTGAGCCCCATTCAGTCCTTTTCCTTCTAGATTTCCAGTGTCATCAATAACCAGTACACTTGAAAGTAAGCAAATGAAGTGATTGAGAGTGTTAGGAAGCCAATACCACTTTTTAAATTCTTGAAAAGAATTTTCAAAATTTCATTGAACCCTTTTGAAAAAAAAATTATTTCTCTGTTCAGCTTAAAAACCACAAGAATACAGGTTGATGAAAAGTGGCTTTGAAACAATTTTTCTACTCACATTCTCACTTGACACTAATATTTTAACGAAAAATACCATTGAAAAATCACAAGTCAGGCGATTCCTCCGGCTGTCACTAAGGGCTTTTTAAGATGCCCAGTTGTGGTGAAGGACAGCAGTCATCTTTTTAAGACAGATAAGCGAGGATCTGAGCAAGGCAATCCATTTGACATAAAAGATTAACGCCTGGTATCACGTAGCAGCAGGTCTGGGAAGGTGTTTGTCACGGGAGGGTTTGAACTTAAGGCTTAGAGGTAAATGCTCCACATTCCAGATGCAGCTTCCTGAACCAGCCTTTCACTGGCTGCTCTCTGGTTTTGAGACTCTGAGAGCTCTTTCCACTCCCAACACTTAGCATGTCCAGGTGTTGGCTGTGTTTTGGTTTTCAGCCTGTCTCTCCCTGGCTTTTGTAGGATTTGGTTTTGTGTAGCATAAACTCACCTTGAGCAAGGAATAAAAACCAACCCTGTCATTTAGCCAAACAGGAGGTAAATTTTCCACTAAATGGTAGTGATAGTGTACAAGGTGGGCTAGAATCCTTGCACCCAGAGGAAATTCATACCATTTTTGCCTTTGGTAAACTTATTCCTATTTATTTTGGTCTGGACGTAGAAGTTGAAATGAACTCTCTCTGTGCAGGAGGGTTTGCCTTGAACTTCTCCTGAATGTGAGGTAGCTCATGTTGAAGGAGGATTAAATAAATTGAAAGCTTCAGGTTCATTTCTGATTTTACACTTACTTTATTTTTTTTTCTGTGAGAGAATTTCGTCCTTGTCTGCTTTCTTAGAAAGTATTCCTGACTTTTTCAGTGAGAGTATAGACGTTCATGGCAAATGTGTCTTTTTTTAAATGTTATATCTGCTTCCAATCTCAAAAATATCCATCCGTCTTTGAAAAATAAGAATGTTTCACAGTAACTATTCTCGACTTTAATTTGATCTTTAATTTGTTTTTCATTGCCTCAGCAGCTGATGATAATCTTTGTACCACACAGAAAGTTTTCAGGCCAAACTTGCTTCTCAGATGTTTAATGATAAATGTTGCGATGAATGACTCTATCATCATTTTTCTTTGCATTTACATTTTTTTTTCAGATGTGATTTAATGACAAGATGCTGGTCCCAAGAACCTCACAACAGACCTACTTTCTCTGATATTCATGACAAACTGCAAGAGATAAGACACTCTCCACTGTCCTTCATCCACTGCCTTGAAGACAAAGAGGCATCAACTGGAATCATCAATGAAGCTTTTGAAGGTGAGTCTGGGCCAGCACTCGCTATTCTTGTGGCCTCTGCCCTGTAAGCAAAGTGCTTTTCATTGCATTTGTCACTGCCTCAAATCCTCTGGCCGTTAAATGGAAACAGCAAAGATTTACCTCTGTCATACTGAATTTGTAAAAATTCATTCTGTGCCTGCGAGGTCCAACGGATTAGATAAAGGATGTGTAAGATTGCCAAGCAAAAGGGCCCAAATGAGGCTGTAATTAAGCCTGACTCACAGAGACATCCAATTTGCATCTGAATTCTTGGTAGTCCACAACTCTGTTCCGCTAAAATAGATGCCTAAGTTCCTTGCAGAGCCAGGAGAGCCTTAGGTTTCCATGTGGAAATCTGTCCCAATTTTAAAGACATCTATGCCCTCTCCATGAGATAACATGGCCATTAGGCACTTCCTCTAGGAGTACTGATTCAGCAGCCACCCAAAAGTAAGGCATAATTTAGGCACCCTAGTAAGGCAGCCTTTATCCGAGTCCAAACCCTGATCCATTCAGGTCTTGCCTGTGCTCTGCACACTGTGAACCAATAAACTATGTACAGTTAGGGGAGACATACTTAGGATATGGGACACAACAAAGCTCAATTATATAAGAACATAATTAAGGTTGTGAACACAGGAATTAAGAAAATATGTAATGCTAAATTTGAAGTTGTCTGTGCAACTGGGATGAAAATCATCTAAATATGGAAATGAACGTCCTGGCTGGGCCAGAATAGCAATCTAATCACATCCTGCAGTAATTCTTGACTAACTAAATATTGAGAAAAAGTGAACAATATTAGTAAATAATGTGATCTGAATTCTACAAAAAGAAAGTTTTGTCAGTTGAAATATTTCAGTTTTGTTTCACAGATTATTTTTTTCATTTTATCTGTTTATGTGCTATGGTTTTATAATGAAAAATATTGAATGGTAAAAGAACTACTTTCTGATCTAGAAAAAAAACTTGACTGTTTCTAAGATATCTAAAGGCTTTGTTTTGGAGGTGATTCTTTGTGGTTTTTTTTTTCCCTTCACAAATCGTTACTGAACTAGGAGCTCACCCTGATTCACAAACAGTTTTTGATACTTCAGTACTTCATGTTTTCCTAAAACCTTCCTGATCCATCCCAGGAATGACACAGTACTCAATTACACAACTACATAGGCATTTTTCTTCAGGATACTATCTATATTCAATTCACTGGCATGTCCAATTGTCACTTAATTTGATATTTTGCTAATCTTTATAATGTGGTGAAGCTTTACAAATGTCAGTTTATTTCCATTGTGGTTTCTCTTTATGTCAAATCAGTCTGTTCATGGCATGTTTACATTACAAGACTAAAAACTGTATAAAGACATGAAGGGACCAGCACAGATAATCTATCATTTCATGCTCTTTTAACAGCTGATTTTGCACCCTTATGTAATAATGAAAACCAGTTTGCATATAGTGTAATTCTTTAGTTTTTTTAAGGGTGTCTTAGCTCTCAATAATGACATTCAGGAAAGAGATACTTAGTCTGGCACAAATGTAAGCCTGGCATTAGCTCAGGAAAGGACTACAGCCAATTAATTAGGCACTATGCCCAAGCTAATAGGCCTTACATTTTGGATGGACTTTATCTCACCTAAATGCAGCTGTCTACAGGCTAGGAGTCTCCTCTAGGATACTCTTCTCTGCAGTCAGAAGCAATGTCAAAATCTTTAGCAGGGCTGAAATTTCTGGAGAAACCTACTTTTCTGCAGCTTGGAGCTGGGGAAAGGGGCTGAAAGATTGGTTACTGTGTTTGTGGTGGAGTAGGCCTGGCACAGATGTAACATGAAAGAGTTTTAGTTTCAGTGCAAGCCTCTGCTTAGCATGGGTCAGATAAGCCTGATCTTTCTCCAAAAGTTGACTTGCTGAATCTAAGCAAATAATTACTTTCACTGGGATGACAAATACATATTCTCAATGTAAGAAACATCATTTTGCCAAAATTTCAGGTTCTGCCACACAGCAGAGGTCGCAGAGAAAAGGCCATTGTTTTGTTTATTTGCCAGAAACAAAAGTTGCATTCTTAGAAATTACCAAGTTGCAAAGAAAACATGGATTGAGGCTTCCATGAAAAGTGTCAGTTTGAAGGATAAAAACTTGAAAAAAATCAGTTTAGTGCAGAAAATGTGGTAGTATAATGGACTTCAAGGGTGGTCTTAATAATAGCTCCATGCTCTGTAATGTACATTTTAGTCAGGGATTCTGTTGACAGCAGTCACTTTTAAAATCAGACTCCATTAAACCTGTTTATAATAATTTAGTTGGTAAAATCTGGCCCACTGTTGTAAGCAGGGCAACTCAGTGTAGGCAGAGCTTTGGCCATCACAACTTCTACTTGGCACACTCTCTTCCTGATCCTTGGACCTTTCCCTACCAGCTGTCATCTTCCCTCTTCAGGCTTCCTCTCATTCTTCCCTTTCCATAGGTTCTGCCTGGCTGCTGTTGTCACAGACCCGTTGCTGGATCTGCATTGGGAGGAGAAGACAAAGCAACTGTTTTCATGCTTCCATTCAATGTTTTCATGCTTCAGTTCTCAAAAAGTCCTTCTTAACTTCTCCTCAGGTTCATTTGGTGATTCTCATATAGGAAATACCCTTCAGAAAACAGGGTGGCTTGAGTTTTATTCATCTATATATCATCCTTCCATTTAAATGTATTTCAAAAGACTAAACACTTGACTAGCTCTTTACATGTATAATGCCATACTTATTTTCCTGTATATTTATAATTCACCTGTAGGTTATCTCCCTCTTTCCCCAAGCACAGTCTTAATAAGCCCATTAAAATGTTATGCTTGTTACTTGATTGAAGCTCTAGAGTCCTCATGATGTCTTATTGTTTCTGGATTTTCTGATCAAGGACACATGCATGTCAATTTTCTGTAGCTCTCCATAAATTGAATTAATTTGACAGTTTTTCTGCCTCCATGTAAATCTCATGCAGTGGAATTCAGTAAGACATAGGCTCCAGAAGTGAGATTGATTTAAGCAAGAAAAGGCCATTCAGGTTCTACTTGAGTTTCCAGACTAAAATGTGTGCTCCACTATGACCCTGTCAAAAACAGTGTGGGGCATGGAATATGTCTCAGACTGTAATTTGTAACACATTGTATAATAAGTTAGTGATTTTTAAAATTTGTATTCATTTCTAGCTGGGAGTAACTGAGGTATTTCTTGTGTTCATAGTAGTAGTAGAAAGATGACAGCCAAAACAAATAATCCAAAAGCCTGTTACATGACGGATTGTCCTGGTCAACATTTTCCAAAAATGCTACACGGTCATTGGCCTTTGTGTGTAATGAAACTCCAGTCACAAGCCTCCAGCCAAGAAATGCTTGCTCTCACCAGATGACCTAGTTCCAAAAGAAAGAGGCAAATGTCAAGCAAAGTGAAATTACATGCCTCAAAATAGCCAAGATACTTAGCCTTACAGGGAATTGTACATCTTCCAAATTCTGTTGAGTCTTACCTACCCATGGGTGGCCACACTTATAGCAGGTCCATGAATGCTGTCGGTGATTTTCATAGGTGAGAGAGCTGAAAAACATTAGATTTTCTCCATAACTTTAATGCCAGTGCAGTATGACACAGAGATGGCAAGCGTGGGTAAACCAATACCGGCAGGCTGCTAGTGGACAGCATGCTAGCAGGGTAGCGTGGGGATGGCAAGCGGGGCACATGCTGTGTTGCTGCAAGAGTTACCCTTCTAAAGCAGGCATCAAGTGTCAATAAACATGCCTCAGCAATACCAGCACCTCCTGGCACTACTGCATTGGAAGGGAGGGAAGCAAACTCAGGACCAGGGTCTACCAGTTTAGAGCTTTTCATTCTTACCCTGACAGGCTTTCCCAAGACATTGACTGTGGGCTTAACGTAGCAGTAACAACATTTATTTGTGTGAGGGCAGCACTATCTAGCTGGAGGACTGAATTCAGTGGAGGTTTTGAATTCAATGGGAATTTACTGAGCAGAGGCCCTGTCATCAGAGTTCCCATTCATTGCTGAAAGATAGTCTGTTCTTCCCCCAGTTCCAAGAAGCGCAGCATGCTAGAAGGACAGCCCTGCATTGCTGTAAAAATAACTGGACCATCTATTTTCAGACATCAGTTTTTACATTTGCACATATAAGACAGCACTATAGCTTTTCAGGTCCCATGAGTGCCCCTTTGCAGATGGAAACACCTGTTTGATTTGGCAAACGCCTTTCCTGACATCAGACAACTGGGCATTTAGCAGCTGGAGCGACTTCTTGCCTTTATGACCTAGAAGGACTATTCTTGTCAGGGCTGCTCCTCACAATGCCTTTTGGACCTATATGGAAAAGATGGCTAATTGCTTAGAAAAGGAGGCTCCTCTGGCAAGAGGACATGCCAGGCAGTTGGAGAAAATCCAGGATAAAAGACTAAAGACTGAAAGTAAACACATTTGGCCTCAAAACCATTATTTTTCAATTCCTAAACTGGCGATACTGATGAAAAATGTGGCAAGATACAGGAGTTAGAATTTAGTAATTTTTTTTTTTTTATTTTTATTTCCAAAGCCAGTGTATTTATTTCTGCAGCAGTTCAGGTACTTGCTAAAACCGTCATTTGTATTTTTTAAAATCTCTGTGCAAAACTTTTCACTGAGAGGACTTGCTCTTAAAGCTAGAATCAGTGATTTCATCATAAATTTGCACTCTGTACTGGCTGAGTACCTGTTTTCTGTTCCCCTTGTAAGAGTCATCAGTTTATTTTCCTAAACCCAACTGCCTTTTTAAAGCTACTCCACACACCTCTCTGAATGTAAAATAATCGCTTGGGCAAATGGAAGCTTTTCTAAAGCAGATGTGTTGATAAGCGACATTTTTAGAGCCTTGTATCTAGTCTCCTTTGTATTTTTCTGAAATTCAGTAATCCTCTTCCCCACTTAGCTTAGCGAGTGGCTGACCCAAAGCCTGCAGAGGTCAGAGACAAGGCTGCTTCCAAAAAAGAGTGAGTGGTTACAAAACTGCAAGAAAAGGGGAACTTGGTGGTGTAATCATTTCTTATTTCTACTCCAGACAAATGGTGTTTCATTCCAGAGAATGCACATGAGCCATAGGATGCTGCAAGTGAAGTCATGCCAATACTTTGCCCTAGACCGAAGGAAAAAATCAGATGGTGTAAGACTGTAAGAGCTGACATCTGTGTAGGCAGATGTGGATAGATACAGGCAACTAAAACATAAAAACTGCATTTACATTGGGTGTTTAGGGTGTTTGACAGTCACCAGAGACTTATAGACATATTCAGGGGATGTTAATGTGTAAAGGCAAGGATGTGGATTAAGCATCTCCACAAAGGATTCATTCCTCCTTTCTCTGTTGACTGTAAAGACAGCCTAGGCAAGGAGCTTAAATTGGACTTATAAGACCTGGGTGATTAAAACTTGGTAAAGTGAATCCTGCTTTGTAACTTGGAGAAAGGGAGTGCTTTCCTGTTTGTATAGTCTTGCTGCATTGCAGCAAATGTGGAACTGGGTTTTTTTTGTGCATTTATATTATAAATTTAAATAAACTAGAGTTTATTTAAGAATAAGAAGCAGGTTTATATCTGTAATTACTAGGGCACAGAGACTTCAGTACGCAGTTCTCTAAAAAATACATTAAAATAAAAAGAGAGGTACTGCTTCAAGAGGATTAGTGCAGGGGAAATGTAGGGTGAACAAAATTCTCACTTTTAGCACCTGTAGTGTCTGACAGAATAGCAAAGCTCAGTGAGTCACCCTCAAACCATGCAAGATCATATGCTTCATTAGGCAGGAAACACAGATATATCTCCACTGATACATAATACAGAGTGGAGTATTAAAACGGATATATATTTGTTCTATTTATATTCTTACTGGCTATGGGCAGAAACTGAAACACAGCTTCTCCAGCTCCAGGTGGCCATCAGGTATCAGGAAAATACTCTCTGCACAGGAGCTATCTGCTTGTGCCAACCAACGTGGCTGAGGTAAAGAAGTCAAGGTTCAATAGCCACTGTTTTCACCCTTAACAAAGACATGCCATCAGGTGTTTCTCTCGAATGTGTTCGCTGTGGGGTGTATCTTTCATCCATGCCAGTAAGTCAGCCAGTCTGCATACGTTGTGTAGCAGTGACAAAGGACAGAGTATGTACAAGAAAAAGAGGAGGGTATTACTGAGAAGCAGGAAATGTGGCTGGACTTCTAAATACCTTATCATACTGAAGGTGCTAAGCATCATATGGGATTATGTCACCCGGAATTAGTAACGTCTCAGGCTGGCTACTTAGCTGGTGTAAATTGGTGGCACCCCACTGGTTTCAATGGAACTTCATTAATTTATGCTAGCTGAGGGTCTGGCCCTGAAATAGCTGTAATATAAGATCAGCATCTCTAGGTCAGTTTATTCAGTCTCAACCAATCAGCTTTTCTACCGACATTCTTTCTCTTCTTAAATGTTGTCACCTTCTTGAATTTAAACACCAAAACCCCCTCATCTGCTTATCAAGACAGCACAAAAATTTGCACCCTCCCAGGCAGGACTTCAGAACATGTTGTGAGCCCCCAGAGTTTACCAAGCAGGCAAGGAAAGGCACTCTGCGATCGTGAGACAGGATCCATGGCCTGGCTCGGCACTGCGGCTGCCCTGCGACAGGAAGCAGCCGACTGAGGTGCTGGGATTGGGAAGGGGAAAGCCCAGATTTTATCAGGTCAGGGCTGGTCTTCTCAGAGGAGGCTAAGCAAGCAAACTCTATTCCTCTTCAGTATGAGTCAGGCGATCATTGTTTCTTGTGTCAATTAATGTGGGGCTCTCTAGAGTAAGCTTCTGCCTATCCCCAGAGAGAGGTGGTGTGATTAATTTACCTGCAGTTTGGCTCAGATGGGCTTTACGCACAAATTCTAAGCACATGCTTTAAGCTTTAAGCACAGCTCTACTAGGAAAAGTGTCCGGCAAGGTCAAAGCCACATGCACTTAGGACCTGAGACGTGTCTGTGCAAGTACAATGTTGAGCTTTGAACTTGCCATTTTAGCTATCAGAAGCAGCCTGCCAGGGACAGCACAGAGCTCAGTGGAGTCCTGCTTCTCAGTGGGGTACTCCTCAGCCTGTACAGAGCTCTGGACCGACAAAGCAAGCCTGCCCTGAGATGGGTTGTTTAAAGCAAACCTGGGAAACTCTACACTACGCAGCAGTTCAAAGTGTAGACAACCCCTCAGAATTTAAGCCTGTAGAGCTGACTCTCAAGCATGACTTCAGATTTCATGAAGGTGCTCCTTGGATGTCTCCTCTTGGGGTGTTTTGTTGACTCAGCCCAGCTTTGCTTGTGAAATCTGAGGGGATCACATCACATGGTTTCTCCTGCATTTACTCACGTACAACCCAGCATGACTGTACATCAATCAACTAATTTTAGCGATGTTAAAACTGAAGAGAAAATAATGGTATCTCATAAATATACTGACCTGCGTCTCCACTCCAGTTTCTCTCTGTTCTCCTTCAATCTCTTAACATTTTTTGGGAGGGCCTTCCGAAGATTATCCAGAATTCTCTGAATTGACTTATGGATTCCCAGGGGTTAGCAAGATGGGGTTTGGTGCTGGTGGTGCTTCTAGTCCTCACATTTCTGGGAGACTTTCATGACATATCATGAATTTTTTCTTCAATCGCTCATTTTTAGTATTTTGTGTCTCCATCCATTCTTCTGCTCCAACTAAATGAACAACAATAATTTGCTTGCTTTGCTGACTTATGTAACAGTCAAGCATTGTACGATATAACTTGAGATCCTTGTGTAGCTTTGCCTTGTACAGCAGAATGGTGCTAAACTTTCATCAGCGCTGAACACTGCACTAAGAGATGACTCAACAGTGAAGGAAAGGGCACTTACAGTCAAAAATGTCAGAGTCAAAGTGGCGATGTATCTTACACATGTCATGTCATAGGAGAAAGGTCATCAACATTATATTCTTCTTCCATCATTGGATATGATAGGAATATTCTGCAAAAATAGTATTTCTTCCTTATTGCATTGCCACAGCTCAAAAAGTGAAACCAAGGCGTTTTGATTTTTTAGCTCTTTTCTCTGTAATGAGAAACACAGTGGCGCATAAGCTGAAAAAGGATTATAAAATTTTATATATTCTGTAGTTCTTCAGACCTGTTGGGGAAAGAATTAGTAATGTATCTATATATCTGGTAAAAATATCTCAGTGACCTCATACTCACATTTGTGTAAACATCACCTCATCAGTTCCAGATACTTATACAGGAAACAAATCTGAATGCTCCTCTAGTGTTCTATACTTAGGCAGGTCAGCCGGCATATGTCTGGTCTGTAAATACCCAGTTTTACTTGGGTCCTTATTTTAAGGTTTCCCTCTTAAGAGTTTGCTGCAAACGTCCCCTCAGCATTTGCCTGTGTGCCTTTTCCAAAGCAACTTGTCCCTGAAGATTGTCATTAAATTAAACAACAAAAAAAAAATCAACTACAAATAAGAGTTAAATTGGTTGGTAAAGGCTTATTTGGAGCTGAATTGCTAAATATGGCCGTAATAGCCCTGAACTGACAAAGTGAGTATCAAATTATTTCTCATTGCTGTCAGTCACTGTGGTATGTGACCACAGTTTGCTCTGTGTCCCAAACCCCATCTTGCTAACAGGTTTCTAAAATCAAAATTCTCTTTCGGACTTTTCCTGATAATATTTCCTATGTTAATAGACTCTAGCATGTGGAATAAATTTCCGACTTTATAGCTTGGGGAGATGTGTGATTACAGTGACATAATAAATTGTGTGTTGCCTGGTGCAATAGCACAATGCTTGTGATTCCTTTGAACAGATAACCCTGAATGTCACATGCTTAATTTTTATGAAGTTATGAAGTAAAATAAGGAGGGAGCGTAATAAAAGAAGGTACATGTTACAAAATAAATGGAAAAAATAGTAGCAGTTACAGCTTGAGCATTTAGTTAACAATTTTTATATTTTTAAAAATTCATATCCCCTGCAATAAATTTCAAGCAACTATGTATATATGAACTGCATCAAATTAGGGAAAAATGGAAAGTTTTTAAAAACCTGAAAGACACAGTGGATTGCTGAGTTTAAGCTTCTAGAAGGGCAGAGTACTACAGAGACAGAAGTCTAGACTAGTCCTCTAGGGAGACAATATGTAATGATTTTGCAGATAGAAAACTGCCAGTGTTACAGGACTCTTTAGCTGTATTATTGGCAGGATTACTACAAAGGTTCAGATTAAATTCATTTTAACTTTATGATTGTTTATAAAGAAAAGAAGCAAGTCACACATTCATGACAGTATTGCTGCCTCTGGAGGTATGAACACTGATAAGCAACCTTCCCCAAGCCATTTGCTTAAAGCTCTGATCCACACAGACAATAGCAGAAAATAAATTTGAATCATCATTCTTATGAAGTCACTAGACCAACTTTCTCCAACAGCTGTCTGATTTTGTTTGCTTTCTAATACTACATGTATATTACTAAATAATACGTTGCTATATTATTTTCTTTTCTTTCTTTTCTTTTTAAAAATATTTTTACCTTTTGTTTTCTTTCTTTTTTTTTCTTTTTAAGCAGACAATGATATCCCATGTGAGGATTCAGACAGTGTTCTTTCAGCCACACTAATGGAAACAAGGAATCAAGAGGGCTTAAATTATTTGGTACTAGTCAAAGAAGGCAACCCAGATGAAGAAAGCATCAATTCTGCTGAAATTAGTTAAATCTGATTACTGCTGCTTAAGAGAGTGAAAAAAAGAGGACAAACTCTTCAAAGAAGATGTAAGCCAAGGAATATATTCTGCATGTCATCATACTTACAGAGATGTCTGAAAAAAAAAAAGGCAACCCTTTAATAAAACTACCAGAAAACACAATAAGGTACAGACTGGTGTGTGTATCAGGATAAGACAGCGATTACACAGCTTTGGTTTTCTACATGGTGTGGTCTGGGTGCTTCACAGGAGATCCTTTAAAGCAAAAAGACATGTATCAGAAAGTAAGGGATTTTACTGTGTTATTGAGTTTATGCAATCACATATGCCTCAGGCACAAGGCAGCCCTTCCAAAAAAGGCAGTACTGGTGTGCTACTTCAAAAAACAGACCCGCTTGTTCATGAACAAAACCAAACAGTCGAAGTCTAGCTAGTCTAGCTTCCCTGTACACAAACAGGATTTTACAAACTGAAAAAAACAACATAAATACCAAACTCCAAATCAGAAAGCAGCTGAAGTAGGTTGTCCACTTCTGCAGGTGGTCTGTTTCCCCAATTAATTTAAACAAATGCTTGCAATCATCTTACATATTAAGTTGCGATTGATGCGACAGTCTGGACAGTCCTGTTTTCTTACATTCCTTCTCCTTTCCTTTCTGAATGTTCATCGTCCTTGTTTATTTTTTATCATACTGGGTGAAAGGAAGTACTCTTCCTTGGTGTGTTTGGAGATCAACTCAAAGTATATAATAAAATTTTACACAAATAATTATTAATAAAAGATAGCAATAAACTTTTTCTTACCTTTCATCATGAGCAGTAATTTGCAAATTATACAGAGCTATTCAGTGACATCTTTCAGGAAGCTAGAAACATACTATAATTTTATGCAAATATTTGATAATGGGGCACACTGGAGAGTAGTAGAGGTTCTATCTGACGTCAGAATGTATACATTTGTAAGAAACAACTCCACGGCAATCAACCTTCAAAAGTTTCTTAAATGGAGATTCAACATAGATGAAAAAAAATTTGGAGTCTCAAGATTTTACTAAAATGAAATGGTTTTTACTAAAATGAAATAGAAATTGAGGTATTTTGAATTAGGATTCTTCAAAGTTCCTGAAAAACCTCTTTCAGGCATTATATAAATATTTTTCTTCATCTATAAATTGGTGTAAAAGACAGATCTGCTAATAAATACAATTGCAGCACTTCACTATGCTCACCAGTCTGTGAGCAATGGATAAACAAATAAATACTGTATTATGTTTCCTTCCTCTTCAAGTGCTGCTTGATTGGCTGTACAGCGATTCCTTCCATTTCAGTAATTTAAAAATTGCTAACGTTTGCTAACCTATGGTATGTGCTGGCCAGAAACCAGGAGGATCCCTATTCTGTAGCCACCACACCTGTATATGTGCTGTGTGCATAGTTTCACTTACATCAAGAAGACTGCTCAGTCAGCAAGCCACAGACGAAGGTCTTGAACAACAGGACTCCATACAATAGCTTTTCCTTTAGCAGGAGAAACCTCCAATCCTCCCAAAATTTTGTCAAGACAATACCTTTCACAGGCCTCGTGAGCACCTGTGATGTGATATCCCAAGTCAATTCAGTTTTGTGTAGGTCTGCATTAAAAAAGAATCATGGAAGAGCCTAACCAACGTGTGTGAACTGGGGTTAGTGGGAAGGATGAGCATCAGCGACAGAGAGCAGTCAGCAGTAATGCCCTCCAGGTCTTGAAGCTGTCACAAATATACAAAGCAGCACAAAAGGAAAAAGGAGAAGGTAATTCTTGTTGCATTCACATTTTGTAAGCGTTGCAAGGCAAGCCTAGTTTTAACGAATAATTTAGCACAGCAGGATGAGAAAGAAGTGTCAAGTTTAATACGCCGCCAACAAATGAAACCTTAGGATATTGACCAGTGATCTATGCCTTTTGTACCTGAATATGAAAATATGAAAATGTATTGGACAGGATAAAAAAATTAATTTATTGATCCAAATTAGAGGATCTTGATCTATAACTTGTTGAATTCAGTGGAAGACACAATTCCTCCCCTTCCCAGTAACTGCAGTCATCTGAGTCATGCTCAGTGATACAGTGTGAGCTCTGAGCATGGCCCGACTCATACAGAGGCCAAAACTCCATTGTTCCTCCCTCATTTTCTTGCCTTAGAGAAGTAAATATGCAAATGCAACTATTCCACTGAGTTATGGTAAAGCTGAATTTGATGCAGGCAAACTTAGCCTCACTCGCATCCACCCATGATTCTACTTGAAGAGAGTTTCTTAATCCCTCATATTTCTGTATTACCCTTCTTCTTACGCACCTTCATGACTTCACCTTCTCTGTCTTACTGAAGTGTTGCTTTCTCTCTTCGCTCGGACTCTTCTTGATGGTTCATGTTTTTCTCAGCAGCACTTTTTCACTATCAGGAGGTCACCTCTTGCCTTCCAGCAGACAGGTCTGGCAGCAGGTTTCATGCTACTTTTTGAAAGAGTAAGAATGAGAATGAAATGCCTCTTAAACACATTCTCTCCTGGGCAGGGAAATGGGTACTACCTGGTCTGTGTTTGCCTCTATTTTTACCTCCTCCTATTACAGATCAAGGGAAAGAGTCAAGAAATCCTTGAGCTCAAATGTCTTGACTTCCATGGCTACTGTCTTGGGTTTAAAATAGGTATATATGGATTTATATATTTATGTAGATTTTAAATAGGTATAGATGGATTTAAAGGTGATAATATAATTTAAAGGAAATAGATGTTTATCAGAAATATTATACGTGAGATAAGGCATGTGGACCCAGTTTTCAGCTGCTGTAATCAGGTTAGATATGTTAAGCTAAGCTGATGTACAGCAGTATAAAAACTGTCTTCAAGTGTTTAGCTTAAATTTATCCTGAGACCGGTAGACCTATGCCCATCCATTTCCTGAAAAAAACAGGACTAATCTCTTTAAGTCTCCTCCATTTTATTGCTGAGCGTGACATTTCATGGCATGGAATATCTCTTTGGCTAATTTGAGTCATCTTCCTGGTTGTGTCCCCTGGTATGTCTTGTGCACCCTCAGTTTACTCACTTGGGAGTGGGCACAGAGTGAGAAGCAGGGAAGGCTTTGATTCTGTGCAGGCACTTTTCAGCAATATCTAAAATATTACTGTGTTATCAGTATTGTTTTGGCTGCAAATCTAAAATACAACACAAGATGAGTTGCTGAGAATGAACTCCAACCCAGTACAGTCTCTAAGCTGCTGGGGAGAAGAGACGTGCCCCCAGGCGCTGATCAGGAGATGCCCCACGTGAGTCTCTGGGCCATAGCCAGTTCCTGTCTCAGGCTCTTCAGTGTTCCTTGAGGCCAGCACAAACACTGAGCAACAATGGTGAGCACGCTGCACACATGATGCCACACACACAACCCACGACTGCTGGCCTCCTCAGCATGGCTGAGCTCTGGGCTGTGCTTGGACAGACATGGATATATCTTGTGTCTGTATTGCTTGTCTAGTCCTTCAACTACAGACTTGGCATTCATATGAATGAGTGAAAAATATTCTACTTCTGCCTATGATTAGAATTTCCTACAACCCAACACAAATGCTGTGGTGATTAATTAACGTTTGTAAATTACTTTGTAAATGTGAATGGCCATAGCAGATGTTACTGATTTACTAAGGCAGCATTTTCAGTGGCATCAGATCTAAGTCTTCTGTCCTCAAGTGTACAGCAGGTGGTAGTACCCAGCCATCAGTGCGTTTCTGGTTTTCAGGTTTCTTGCAAGAGCTTTTGAGCTGTCACACACTGATGACCAGAGCTACCCAAAACCTGTGTACCTCATGCTTTCTGTTTTGGATCCGTGATCAGGATACTACGAAAGAAAAACAATGTTTTATGACAAGAATATTGAGTTCTTCTTAGATAAAAGATAAAATTATGGAAATATCCATGTAGCTGAGACATATGCCAGGCTCTAGCAGGATCGTTCTCTGATTCCCATGTGCCACAGAGGGAGTGCCCAGTGACATAAGCTATGGGAATGTGGCTGTCAAGAGGTCTGAAGGGAAAATTTATACAGCTTGAAAGGATGATTTGTTGAGATACGAAAGGCAAAAGATGTCTTTGGTTTTATCATGTTAGACAGAAAAACTTGGGGTGTCAAGATGATTTCTTTGCCTTTTTTATATTTAACACTCAGGTCTCATCTTCTCTGGGAGACTTTACTGTCATTCCTTCAATGGCATCATCACAGGATTTGGGCAACTTGAAAATGGCCACCAGAAAAGCAAAAGGTTGTATAGCTACACTGCTAACACAAGTTTTTTCTGTTAGTCTTTGTTAACTGCAGAAACTCATAAGTGGTGAGGACAAGAAAGGCAAGGACTAAGTTCACCTCAGCCTAACCTATCCGAGAACCTCAAGCCAGGGTCCAGCACTGAGACTAAAGTTGTTGTTCCTCGGCTTTCCTGGTACTCTAGATAAAAGAACCTAGTAACACTTTCTAGATCACAATGTCCCTCAAAATTTGCTTCTCTCACCATTTATTTAGAAGGGCACAAATCTCCTGACAGCAGTCACTGCACCCTTGCTTTCCATGACGGTTTTCAGCAAAGGGAGTTTTACTATCTATTTCAATCGACTAATGTCTCCAGGTTATTTCCTCTTTATTAAAAAAAAATCTTTGACATCTGTGGCATGCTGTCAGTGATTATTTGAGGCCTCAGGTGTGGCTTTACTGAGCATAACCAGGTGAAATTGATCCTCTTTAATTTGGGTTTAGGACTATGCATTATAATGGTAACTGTGAAGGCAAGGTTTAGATTCAAATTTACTTATTTCTACACAAAGCTGATATTAATTCAGCTAGACCTGAAGAAGGCTGTTGCAGAAAAGAATGTCTGTAAAATAGCCCTGGCAGGTATGTTAATGGTTAAAAAATTCTAACTCACTTTCATTTAATTCATTCTTGAAAGTCTTTGTTACACACACACACTTCTAGTTGCAGAAGCTTGCATATCAGCTGGATTTTTCAAACAATCATAGCTGTATTTATAAAGACACTTAGCAACTCTAACTGATATTATATTTTAACTCTAAAATATAGCCAGAAACCCAGGGTATCAAAGCCAAGTGAAGATGCCAAAATATTGTTGTTATTGCTACTGACATAACTGATACTGCTGTATAAATAACCTTTTTTATGATGTGTTAACTTCTTTGTATGACATCTTCCGTTTGGAGGATGTTCATTGCTGCCTTCTATCTTTTACTGTAAGAACAGAGTTGTAAAATAACCACTCCCTGTTCGGATATTAATTCCTTTTGTAATTCTGTTGACACAGCTGGATTTTCTTTCTGCAATAGAATAGAATCATTTAGGTTGGAAAAGACTTCTAAAATCATTGAGTTCAACCATCAACCCAGCACTTCCCAATGCACCGGTAAACCGTGTCCCTAAGCACCACATCTACACTTCTTTTAAATACTTCCAGGGATGGCGACTCCATCACTTCCCTGGACAGCCTCTTCCAATGCTTGACAGCCTTTTTTGAGAAGAAATGTCCCATAAAACCCAATCTAAACCTCCCCTGGGGCAACTTGAGGCTGTTTCCTCCCGTTCTGTCACTCGTTACTTAAGAGAAGAGACAGACCTCCACCTTCTTACAACCTTGTTTCAGGTAGTCTTAGAGAGTGATAAGGTTACTCTTGAGCTTCCTTTTGTCCAAGCTAAACAAGCCCAGTTCCCTCAGCTGCTCCACTGAGTAATCTGCTGTAAGATTTGTGCTCAAGACTCTTCACCAGATTCCCTGATGCCCTTCACAGATTCACAGAATCAAGGCTGGAAACGATCTCCAAGATAATGAAGTCCAACTTTTGACCAATCACCACTTTGTCAACTAAACCATAGCACTAAGTACCATGGTCAATAATTTCTTGGACACTTCCAGAGACAGCAACTTTGCCATCTCAGCAATCCATTCCAGTGCTTGACAGCCCTTTCCATGAAGAAATTCTTCCTAATATCCAACCCTAACCTCCCCTGGCACAGCTTGAAGATATGTGTCCTTGTCCTGCCACTTTTTGCCTGGCACCTCACTACAGCTTCCTTTCAGTTGTAGAGAGGGATAAAATCTCCTCTGGGTCTCTTTTTCTCCAGCTATCCCAGCTACCTCAGCTGCTCTTTATAAGAGTTGTGTTCCATACCCTTACCAGTTCTGTTGCCCTTCTCTGGTCATACTCCAGCACTTAAATGTCCTTCTTGTTGTGAGGGGCCCAGAACTGGACACAGGATTCCAGGCATGGCCTCACAAGCCAGGATGCCATTGGCCTTCTTGGCCACCTGGGCACAGGTGGATCATGTTCAGTTGAATGCCAACCAGCACCCCCAGGTCCTTTTCCTCTGGGCAGTTTTCCAGCCACTCTTCCCCCAACCCGCAGCAATGCCTGGGGTTGTTGTGACTCAAGGGCAGGACTTGTCACTTGGCCTTGTTGAATGTCGCATGACTGGCCTTGGCCCATGGATCTGGCCTGTCCAGATCCCTCCACAGAGCCTTCCTGCCCTACAGCAGATCAGCACTCCTGCCCAGCTTGGTATTGCCTGCCAGCTGACTGAGGGAACACTCAGTTTCCTTGTCCATATCACTGATAAAGATACTAAAGAGGACTGGACCCAATACTGAGCCTTGGGGGACACCACTTGTGACTGCTGCCCACTGGATGTAACCCCACTGACCACTGCTCTCGGGGCCTGGCCACCCAGCCAGCTTTTACCCAGTGAGCTGGGTAAAAACCCCAGCCAAGCCATGAGCAGCCAGATTCTTCAGGAGAATGCTGTGGGAAACTGTCAAAGATTTTACTAAAGTTCAGATAAACAACATCCACAGCCTTTTCCTCATCCACTAAGTGGGACATCTTGCCATGAGAGGAGATCAGGTTAGTCAAGCAAGACCTACCTTTTGTAAGCCCATGCTGCCTGAGCCTGGTCCCCTGATTGTCCTGCATGTGCTGTGTGATGGCCCTCAAAGTGATCTGATTCATTCAGATCTTTTCTTCAGGGAATGCTTTCTGGGATGCCTACCTATCTACAAAGAGAAATGAATTTCTGGGGAAAAATGTTACTAAAAATCTCTTTAGAATTCTTTGATTCAGTTTTGTATTATGAGTGAAATAATTAATCTTGATGAAAGCAATATAAAGAAAAGTAGTGACAAAGTGACTATAGCTGCAAACGCCCTATAGTTACCATGTTTGCACAGTTGTGTTTTGGCTCGGATCACAGAATCCTGCAGGTCCTAAGTGGACCTAATATATGTTTCTGCGGCATGGGAAACAATAAAAGATATATGAGTTATAGGATGGCTTTTAAAAAACAAGCCTACGTGCAAGGAGGTTGGACTGTGAATAAAGTCTTATGACTGTTATTCTAAGGACTATACAAATATAAAAATTGCAAATTCTTATCTGATCTACGCTTTTTTTAAATGGCAGAACTGTCAAGTTAATTGGCAAAGGAAAACAATAACATTTTCTAGGAAATACACTCCCAAAGAGTGTAAACAAAATCAAATAAAAGTGCTGTCTTAAATACAGGATTTCCATTTTCTTAGCAGAATAAACTCTCTGCCTTGACTCTCTGTGCACTCACTGAAGTGGAGGTCATGGCTAGTGACAACTGGGAGCTGTTCCTGGAGGCTTTCTTGCCTTTTTAGGTTATGAGGGTCTCTGTGTGTTTCGGATAATATGATTGACAGCTCCACTCCGGCCCCAATTAGCACCCTATAATTTATTAGCTTCTGCTTTCAGATTATGCGTTAACTTCACAAATATTTCAACCACGGAAACAGCAGCTATCAAGTGTCTCTTTCCTGATCCAGCTCACTTGGACTGCAGTTAAATACAAGGAGGGAGCCGTGTAGGTCTGTCAAGAGAGAATAATCATTTGTGTCTGTGTGCAATTGGGGCTGTCACAGTTCTTTAGGACCCAGCTTCTGGAAAAAAGGAGTTGTTCCACTGGACCAGAATCAGGGGTTAGGGCTTGGTTCCTTCCACAGAGGTTCGGTGCAGAATTGAGTCCAGTGCACTGGCTCTTCCTGAAAAGGCCCATGTTTGTTCAACTCTGCTTATCACGTAAATACTGACTCCATGCAAACAAGTTTGTGTTCCTCCTAACACTGTTTCTTTGCTCCTTGCTGGTGTGGTGTGGGAGTACTAAGTGCAGGAGGGAAAAGCCTGGGTGAGGCAGGAGAGCAGAGAGGAAATGAAATGCAGGGTCCAGGCTGAGGACAGAAGTCAAGGAGAGGAGAAGTGGAGAAGTTGTTGTGAGTATGATGAGGGAGGAGGGGCACCTTGCAGCTGTACCCGGGCCAGGTAGGGCAGAAGGAAATGTGCCATGCCACAGGGAGCTGGAGTGCACTCAGTAATATCCTGTGTGGTACTAACGGGACAGCAATCCTGCCAGGTGTTTATCCTGCCTTTACCATGAATGAACAAGCACATACCTAAAGAAATGCTCCCGTTCTTGGCCAGCCTGTGCTTTTGCGGGCTGCAGCTGAGAATGGCAAATGGAAGTGCTCATGCATGAGACTGGGGCCAAGGAGAGTGCACACCTGCATCCTGCAGCCCAATGCCCTTGCACCCCTGAACCTCTGCACCCCTGCACTTCTGCACCTCTGCACACCTGCACTCCTACACTCCCGTACCCTACACGCCTGCATCCCTGCATCCTGCACTCTTACACTCCTACAGGCTTGCACGCTGCACACCTGCACGTCTGCATTTGTGCTGTCTGCATCCCTGCACTCCTGCACTCCTGAGTGGGCCTTTCCAGCATCTTTCCTATCTCTGCTGAGACCTGATGCAGAGAGGGCAGAGGCAGAAGGATGAGGACATAGCACCCCAGGGCCTCTCTGCTACAATTTGCATTTACAGCTTTGATGCACATTATTCCTGGGTTATACCTGGGTAAGGAGGCAGTAGAAAGTGCACTGCAAAAGTGCACAAAAGTGAGATTGGAAATGGACACGAAGAACCCAGGCTGAGTCACTTGTCACTACATTCAGATTAGATAAAAGTGTTACCATGCTGTCAACTAAATTAACAGTATGGTTGCCTAGGCTGTAGTCCCAAAGCTTGGGAAGTGACTGAAGGAAAACTTTTTTCCTCTTTTTTTTCCTCTTTTTCTTTTTCTTTTTTCTTTTCCTTTCTCTTTTCTCTTTTTCCTTTTTTGTGTCCTTTTTCCCCCATTCCTTTTTTCTTTTTTTTTTTTAAATGATCTCCTACTTGCATTTCCCTATGCAAAATAGCCTATCATACAAAATCAACGTCTCGCTCCTGAAAATAACCATAAGACTCTCTCCTTTCCCTGCTGCAACTGCTCCTCTGGGTGGCAGGCCTGGGAAGACAGCCAGGACACTACAATCCTCCACGGGAGCTGGCTTATCCTTCTGCAATCAAAAGGGCATGTTAATTACAACACTTGCCCAGAAAAAGATGCACAGCAACTGTCAGTTAGAGAACGCTGCTGCATCCAAAGCCACCAGCAGCGTATTCCTCCCTTCCAAGAAGGGCCCAACATTTAAGCCCTAGCTAGAGCTTGTCTTGTGAGCCTAAATATGACTTCAAAGGGAAGGCGGGATGGGTCGGCAGCTCCTGACCCAAGGAGGAGACAGGGCAGATACATTTCCCCAGAGGCAGCAGCACACAGCCTAGGGGACGCAAAAAAATTATTCAACCTCTCTTCCACCCTCTGTCCCCTCCACTCCTGCTGGGGGCTCCTATGGCAAACACACTGGAAAAGTAGACAAGAAGTAAGTAACACTACCCTAAAGGTCTCCAACATTAGACTGTAAGTGTAGGGACACATTCATGTATTTAAGAGTTTCATGCTTCATTCTTGCAACTGCAACCGTACTGAAGCAAAAACCTCATTAAAATAAAGTGGAGACTGCACCCACAAATACCATGCCCTATCCCCACCTCCATCCTTCCCTTGGCATGTCACTTTTAACCTCAGAGATCATTAAAACAGTACTCCTTCATGCTTTGCTAATTTTCAGCTATTTTCAGAAAGGAAGATAAATACCTGTGGTGAGTACATCCAGAGCTCATTTTGGAAACTCCTTGTGGAGAGGACGCTCTTGCTATTGGGCAGCAGCAGATACCCTTGTTATGTCCAGCACTGCCACGCTCTGCAGCAGATGCTGTCCCTCTGCCTCCTTCACTGGAGTCTGCATGAATGGGTTTGTGTCTGCTTGTGTCTGTTTGTCTGTCCCAGATGGGCCAGTCTGTTTGTCAGGTGGGCAGCTAGAGAGCACAGTGTGATGCATGACATTCAGAAAGGGGCAGCAGAAGGATCTGCTGTCCAGGCTGCAGAGATGGGGACTCACATCCCTTTCAGTGTGTGACAAGCATGTGACAGACAACATTTACGTAACATTTATGAGGAGTTTCTTTTGTAATTCCAGATTTTCTGCAAGCATTCGTGACTAAGGGAGTAATAACCTATGATGCAAAGGGAAATAAAACAGACTTGAGAAATGGCATGGAGGTCATGTGCACTGTTACTGCGTTAGGAGCTGTGGCCCCAGTCCTGCAAAGACTAATGTCCAAGCCTTCAAGGTTGGTGCTGTGAGTGCTCCTTCAGGAGTCAGAATAGCACAGTGAGCAAAACTGCAAGTATTAGCCAAAACAGGGCACGTGTACTTTCAGGCTGCAGTCCACCCAGAGCAGGAGCACTCTAAAAAAGTTGTTTGTACTTTGAGCACCTTGAGCCACTGTCTTGGCTTTTGTGTCTAGATGCTTTCATGACAAAACAGTAAAAAATGTACCCACAGAACAAATGCCAAAACCAGTATTCGTGGATCCATTGCATAAATTCTCATGCTTGAATACATTCACGGTCAAAATGAATTGTAAATGCCAGTGTAGCAAATGACTCATTTATGATTACGTGACTATTTCCAAATGTATTTGGGCTGCGTCACTCAGCCCTCCTTGTTAAGAATTGCAGAGAAGAGAGGAGTGAAAAAGAAAGAAAAAAGAAATAATTGTGGTGAAGCACCACCAATCATAGACTCAGATTTGTCTTTAAAAAAAAAAAACGAGCAAACCTTTAAACACAGCCTGAAAAAGCCCTCAGGAAAATGCTCACAAAATGACCCTGCTAACTTACAGACTCTGCAGTTGAACACCATTTTTAGCTACTTTTCTCCTGCAAAAAGCTGGTGCCTTCTTCCTTGATAAACACCTTGGAATGTTTTTGGTTTAACAAATAATGTAAATTCTGGGGTCATTCCCCTGCCCTTCACAGCTTGTCTGGTCTCTGGCTATTTGGAGGCTGAGGGAAAAATGCCCGTCGGGTTTGTCTGGCTGAAGGAATCACAGCAAGTCCTCCCCTGCCATTTGCCAAGCACTGGCAGAAGGTGCTCCTGGTCAGCTTCTCGCAGTATGTACTCACACTGCTTTGTCAAACTCTTTCTGTTAGGATTCCTATTCTTTCCCAGAAACTGAGTTATCACCAAGCCTAGGAGAAGCAAGTTTGGGTTATTCGTAACTCCACTCCTGATGCACTGTGACCATTACACCAAATTTTGTGAGAGTTCAGAAGGTGATAAATGTCATTGCAGCACAGAAGTTCATTTTCTACTGCTTCTCCTAGTATCAGGGGGTAATGTTAGGAATTTCCTACTATATGCTTTAAAATTTGTCAGCTTCAAAGACACTACATTAAGAAAAAAAGAAAAAAAAACAGCAAAAAATCCCCAAAACATGGTAGTACTGGAATCAGACATTTGTCTATTAAAAAAGTCAGCTTTTAAGTATAGGGTAAGTGCCATTTCTGCCCTGTTTCTGCCCTGTTTCATTAATTATTCATCCCTGTAATAACATTTTAATTTGCCACTGCAATAGCAATTCTATATGCTACAGTCCCCTCTTCTAGCTGAAGAAATACAGAGCAGCTCTCTTACTTCAACCAATCTTACAACCACACTACACTCTAAATCGTGGCACTGCAGTGGTCTCACATTTTCCTATCTTTTGTATTTATCTCTGTGTGTTTTAGTCACCAAGAAAATATTTTCAGCTGTTAGGATTTCTATTCATCTCTCATGCAAAATAATAAAATAACTCACTTCATCCACGTGAGAGATATGGTTTCTGCTTCATCCTGAAGTTTCTAGTTTGCCTCATTTCTCTGATTGAGCTTTAATTCTTCATTAAAGTATACAGGGTGAAAGAAGAGGATACCTTTAATACAGCTTTGCTACTGTTAAATATCTATTTCCCCCTTTCAAAAAACGCCAAACAAAACAACTACTAAAGTGGCAAAATGACAGCAACAAGTAGACAAAGGGAAGTGTTAGAGGCAACTCAGAAGTAATGTCCATCAAGTGCTTTTTGTTCTGGTGTTCCCTTTAAAGGCTGTTGGGTTGGAGGTGAGCCATTCTTCATCAGATTCCTTCCACACCCTGCTTTCAGAAGGTTTAACTTTCACCAGAAAATGTTTATTGTAAAAAGAAAAAAAAGAAAAAAAAAGAAAAAAAAGAAAAAAAAAAACAAAACACCAAAAAACAACAACAAAACAACCAAAACCAAACAAACAACCCGACCCCCAACAAAAAACTGTTATACAGCCAATGCAATGTGCCAAACTCTGAGAATTGCCACCTTGGTTTTCGTCTTTCTGCGATTTAAGCAGTTGTGAGGGGAACAGCTGCATGTCTGTAAGTCCAGGGCAGGTGGCCCCAGTCAGACACTTGCCACTCACAACCACAAAGCTGAAAAATCTGACCAGTTCCTTGATAGTCCAAAAATGTTCATGAGTTCCAGTTTCTTCTCCTTTTACTTTTCTATAATGCAAAATAAAAATCCAGTTCAAAACTGCTGAGTAGCTTTCCCATGGTTGCATTCAAGAAATAACTTTTACTGCCATAAAAAAATATTCACACCACTGAAAAACCTCCACAGTTTCCACTGTTGCCTGTATGAAGGCCAGTGGTTTTGCATCACCATCCGTGATGTCATTTGACTCTTTCAGAGTAGTCTGGCTGCAGGTCTGAGGTCTGCTTAAATAGAAGTTCAATGTCTTTGGCTCTCCTCTTGCAACAGAACGATTTTCCTTTCCGAAATAAGTCTTAAGTATCACCCTTGCAATGCCAGGTCCTTTTAAATCCTGTTGTCTTTTCCCGAGCAGCAGGGCCGCAGTGGGCTTGGAAAAGGGCAAGGGGGGATCTGAGAGTCTTTGAGTCAGCACATCAGCTCAGAAGGGATCCACCACAGAAGGAGTAACGGCGAGCTGCAAACCAAGATCAGAAGCTGTTACAAACTGACCCGATTTCAGCTCTGAATGCCACCACGTCTAACGGGTAGAGAGCTACAGGGGAGAGCCAGGGGAAGAAGAGTGAAGGACAGCTTTAAAACCAGTACAGATCCTTGCTTTTATCCTGAGGTTGCAAACCTGAGAATGGAGAGAAGAAAAAAAAAAAAAAAAGGAAGAAGAAAAATAGGTACAGGCGTTTAAGAACAGAAGAAAACAAATTGCATTTCTTGCCAGTTGAGATCAGTCTAAAACATGGGATCTCCAAAGCCCTAGAAGGCTGTGAAACAAGGAGAAGAGCCCAAGTCAGACTGGAGAAAGTCCCTCCTGCTTAAAGTGAGGACACCATGAGGAGCGGTTAGTGGCTGCAATAACGAAATCAGCATGGAGCAGACTTTCCTTCCCTTCACAACCACTGACTCAAGATCTGTCACTGCTGACTGTGCCTGTGTACCCATTTTTGTCAGCACTACAGCCATAGCCTTGGTTCCAGACACCCCACAGGCACCACCAGGGGAAGACCTCTACCTTTTTTGCTCAGCAAATGCAATTCTGCTTTCATCTCAAAAACTGGAAGAAAAAGGTAAATGAGGAGCTAGTCCATGAACCTGCATGGTGTGTAGAAATGACCCCTCAGGGCAGCACATGGATGGGGCCAAGCAGTGACCTTTGGGGCTGCTCCATTCTGCTCCTAGCTCTCACTGCTCAATGCAGGAGCAAGACCAGGGCCAGGAAAAAAGTAGCTCAAAGCAACTTATAGCCTCAGGGAATGCTGAGGGTGTCAGAAATTAAAATAATGTTGTGGAGATATGATGTGTTGGTCTGCCCCATCCTTCCACTCCCTTCCTCCCTTGCCTGGCCTGAGAACACCAAGAGCAACCAAGGCAGAGCTCAAGTGTCACACCCTCAGGCTTCCACCCTCACTTCATTCCCCCACAGCAGAACCTCAGCCACCCTCCATGAGTCCTTCGCTACTGCTATGGACGGCTATGATGGAATCAGGGAGCAGGGGTGCAGCTGAGCCAGGGGACCTGGAGGGACCGAGGGCAGCTCATTACCTGTGTCCACATTGAGGCCAATGCTCTGTGCCATGTCTCCTGTTGTGTTGGGAAAGGGGCCCGGCGTCGTCCAGGCCGCAGCAGCGCCCGCTTCGCTCTTGCCCAGTTCACAGGGGGGGCTGACTGGTGTGGATACGGAGGCGGGGGTGAGGCGGTGGGGGCGGACGGAGGCGGTGGGCACCAGGAGTGAGCCGTAGCGGGGGTCAAAGTGGGGCCCATAGACCTCGTGCATGGCGGAGGGGCGGGGGTAGGCCGTGCTCTGTGTCCCGATGTAGGGATGGTGGTGATGGTGGTGGTGGTGGTGGTGGTGAGCGTGGTGCCAGGGCTCGGGGCCGCCCTGGTGCAGGTGGCCGTGCAGAGAGGCGGGCGCGTAGGGGTCGGTGGCAGCGGCAAAGGGCAGCTCGCTGTGGGCGGCAGCTGCCAGGGGGCTGCTCAGGCTGGCTGGGACTGAGGAGGGCTGGTACGTGCTGTTCCAGAAGGATGGCGGGAAGATGCGCTGGCTCATTGGGAAGGAGCCGTCTGGGTGAAGGAAGTGGGAAAGAAAGTCAGCAATGAGCACCCCCCACAAGCCTTGGTCTCCTTTCCCTAGGGCTCTGTCCCTCCCTGATCCACCCAAAGCAGTCCTTTCATTCCCTTTATTCCACAAAAAACTGGCAAACATAAGAACTTGCTCCAAACAAATACAGATTCCTCTTCAACTAAACATCTAACACAGCTATTCTATGGCTTATCCATGAAGCTGCAACTATATCCTCCAGCTTTTTCTTTCTTTCTAGATGGGCAAAAGGTTGTTATCTTACGTGAGATAAATATCTCTTTTCTTCAGCAGTGGAAACTGAGAGCTACTATACACCACTTAAATTTTCAGGACTGGGTTTTTCTTGTTTGTTTTTGTAATAATCTCCTTGTCTAAGCATTTATGCCCAACGCTTCCTGGAAAGCAGCTACTGCCTCAGTGCAGAAGCAAAGTGGGCAGGAACAGTGAGAGATGTGACTAAAGGCAAGCTTGAATTACTCAAATGTCTGGGGGCAATTCTCCATCTATTACAGCTGTCTGTTTCTGAGGTATATTGTCAACCTGCCTGGGAAGCCCTCAGCAGAACTTTGGAGATTGGCAGGGCAAAGGACAAGGACTCTACACTTTTTTATCCCAGTTAGCAACATGCAAGATGGCCTGGTGATTATTAATGGCACAAATAGATGTTATGTATGATTAATTGGGAGTGCACATTGTTCCTGAAAGAATTAAAACTCTGTTCCTAATACTTCTTTGCCAGGGAAGTATGTCAGCTCTGAGCCTTGGCACTGCTTGGGAGAAGGGGAAGCAGTTCATGATGAGCAAAAAAACCTCCTCTACTGCCATCAATTCCAGCGCTGAATATCTCTCACCCGTGAAATATTCTTAGACACTACAGACAGCAATCCGTGCAAGGTCTGGGAAACCAGCCCTGGCCAAGCAGGTGGCCCTGTGAGGGAGGGTTACTAAGACTGCCCACAAGGAAGTGCCAGCCCTAACTCTCTAGCAGATGGAGTGTGGGGAAGGTTACTCCCCTCTGCTCCGACAGCCCTCACGGGCCTGTCCAGTGTGAATCAGACACAGAGAGCTGTGCATAAGCCACGGCCTTGGCTTTGACAGCACATGGCCATGGGCATGTCTGGGAGCCCTTGTTTTCAGACCTTAAGAGTCCTTGTCAGTGCTGCAGCAGCAGATACATGCAGGGCAAGATACAGGGACACACGCAATCATTTTTCTTAGAGGTGGGAAGCTGATGAGATTGTTCCCACATTTGCTTTTTGCTTTGTTCCTGTCACTATGACCACTCTAGACTGAAAGCTGGGGTCAACGGGGAATACACTGGTCACAGCCACTGTTTGGGAGTCACTCTGCGGCTAGCTGGATGGTAGCCCTCTCCAGGTAAAGCACCTGCAGTGAAAAGACAATTTGTTTTCCCCAACCGCCTCTCAGGCTGCTTTCTCCTTGGGCCATGGCCCCCCTGCTTGATTTGAAGGGCTTTATTCTTTCCTTTTTTACCCTAAAAGGGCCAAGCAGCTGGCAGCTCCTAGTCTGGGATCCCAGGGGATGCCCGCCGGGCACCAGCCGCTGGTGGGAGGGAGGAGGGAGCCGGGATGCGGACCCGAGGCAGGGACGAAGTGCCGGCGCAGAGGCCCCCGCATCCCCCGCGTCCCCCGCGCCGCGCTGGGCGCTCACCCCGCCAGGAGCCCGCGTTCCGCGCCGCCTTCGCGCTGCCGAGGGAGAAGCTGCTGGGCTGGCTGAGCGCCCGGCTGAAGTGCTCATCCACCACGGCGCTGATGTCCCCCTGGAAGTAGGTGAAGAGGACACAGCGGGAGCTGATGTACTCGGCCTCGGGGTGTCGCTCCTTCTCGGGGCTGCAGTCCTCCTCCTTGATGCTAGCCGCGGGGTGGCTGGAGAAGGAGCTGCCGGCGCTGGCGCTGCTGCCGCTCTCCGGGGCTTCCTGCATTTTGGAGTAAAAGGCGAGTTTCTGCAGGGAAGAAAAGAAAAAGGAGCAGGTCACGCAGCACACCAAGGTGCCATCCGGCGTGCAGCGCCGAGCCCTCTCCCGCGGTCTTTCCGAGGGGGTGCCAAAGTCTGGTCCTCGGCTGCCCGCCGTTCCCTCAGCGCAATCCCCACACCCCCATATCGCCCTCTGTAGTCCGGGGGCAGCGAAAGGACTGAAAATAAGACTTGGGGACCGAAAATAGGGCTGGGGGATCGAAGTCCACAGGTGCCGAAAGGGATGGAGCAAGACAGCCGCTAGGTGGGGAAGGCGCGGCCGGGCGGGGGTCACACCGCCGGGTCCCCCGCACCGAGCCCCGCAAAAAAGAGCTCTTTGCAGCTGGCTCCGGAGCGGACGGCGGCCGCCAAGGGGCTGCAATGAGGGGCCATGGGCGAGCGACGGCCGAGCACACACGGAACAGCGCCGGCAGCTGGGAAAAGGCGAGAGCCGCTCGGTCCCCGGTTCCCAAAATCTATTTGGTGCAAAGAGTGTCCTGTGACCCACTGCGGCGAAGTAGAACGAAAGAGGGGAAAAAAAGACTGACAGTCTCAAATACACTTCAGGGCAAAACTCGGCATTTCCCTGGACACCAAGAAGCTCCAGGTATTTACTACAAGATTAGTCTCCTTTTACTGGACTCCGCCGAGTGGGAAACCAGCGAGCGTTGTGAAGTTTGCGGGATGTTTCCCGTCTTCATGCGCGTTTTCGTGTCTGCAGCTGCTGAAAGTTTCTTAGCAATAAACGCTGGGACGCGGAGCCCGAGCTTGGCTGCTGCGGGCAGAACCTTGGGGCAGCCGGCGGGGGAAGAACCGAGGGGACGGGGTAGAGTCTTGGGCCAAGACACGCGATATATTTGATAATGTCACTCGTCGCGACGACCGCCTTTTCGCTTGGCTCCCTATTCGGCCATTGAGGTAATGACCATCCCCCTTAATAATGTCATAAGCCGGGGGTTGAGAGGGTGGTGGAAGGGAAGGCAAGGTGGGGGAAGGCACTATCGGCTATTTGTGACGCGTCCTGGGCCCCGCTGCCGGGCGCTGGAGGTGGCACAGGGACCGGCACGCCGCTGGCCCCTGCCCTCTGCACGACGGGGGCTGCACCCGCCTCGGGCCCGGGGCGCCGTTCTCTATATCCATCCCCTTTTTCGTTATGTTGGGGGAGGAAGGGATTAATTCTGGAAGGGGTGAGGACGAGGAAAAAACTGGGAACGCAGAGAGGTTAAAAGGAAAGCTGTGTGCGGCAGGTGCAGCCTGGGGAGCCGAGCCTGACCCACGCGGGACCGTGCCCGTCCCGGCGCCAGCAGACCCCCGAGCACCACGGGCCATGCGTGCCCGAAACATCCCCGCGGCCGGAGCGAACTTTTTGTTAAAACCTCGGGATTAGCTGATGCCCGCGACCGCCCGGACGGAGCTACACGCAACGAGACAGCGGGACGTGGTTGCAGCTCACGAAGCACCCGCGGGTCTCGCAGGCGACGGCCGCCGCCGGCAGCCGGGGGGCCCGGGGGACGTCCCGGGGTCCCGCCACCGCCGAGAGCGTCCCGGGAGAGGGGAGCATCCTGTAGCCCCTTGCTCCCCTTCGCGGCCGCCGTTTCCTCCCGCCATCGCCAAACCGGGGAAACACCGCAGCCTCCCGTCTCTCTCGCCTCCCCCAGTTCCAGAGCGTAACTCCGGAGCACCCCTCCGAGGCGGCTGCAAAATCTCTGCACCAAGCGGCTTCCGTGGCAGCGGCCGGGATGCCGGCGCGCAGGGGTGAGCCATGCCCCAGGAAGCCCGGCCTCGCAGCTCCCGACGGTCCCCACACACATCGCTGCCCCGACCCGCCGCGCTCGGAAGTAGCCCGTCCCGGTAAAGAAAACAAACAGGCAAACATTTTAAGACACACAAACAAGCAAACAAACCCCCTAAAAATCCTTCCGAGGGTTAAAATCGCGCCCTCTCTGCCAAGGCATCCCGTAGCCCGTCGTTTGCCGCCGGGGTACGTACCCTGCCGAGCCCCGCGCCAAGGTGGGATGCGGTTCTGCTTCGCTCACCATCGCAGGCTCCCAGATCTCCCCCCTTCCCGCCCCCCCTTTCCCCTCCCCTTCTCCTTTTCCCTTTTTCCCTTTGGTGAGGCCCCAGATGGCCATCCTCCAGACGATACCCCTCCCACCTTCTGCCTCTTCACCGCTGTCCCCCACACGTACCTGGTGGTAGGGGCTGTAGGCTGCTGCGAAGTAGGGCTGGGAAGGACCGTAGACTTGGTACATAACATCCAAACAGCTCATGGCTGGCCGCGGCCGAGAAGTATTTTTTTTCTCATCAACTCGTGTTCTGCAAAGTGGAGTAATGCTTCGGGGGAGGGAGGTTCCCGGGGGTTAAGAGGCACCACGCACTGGTGGGAGGAGTGAGGGGGGATGAGGCCGCGCTGGGCTGTGCTGACACCCCCTCCCTGCCTTCTTTCCCTGCCTTCCGCCCTTCCTATAGCGTGGCTCCCTCCCGCAAATACGCCGGGACTGGAGGGGCTCCCCGGCCGCGGGGGGAATTTCAGCCCCGGGCCCGGCGCCTGGCAGAGGCGGAGGGAGCAGGAAGACCCCGGTTCCGCAGCCGGGACTGCCCGGGAACGGCGGGGTGCGAGGCGCAGGGGGAGCTCCGGCCACGCAGGAGGCTGCCGGGGTGCAGGGAGAACCGGGGGTCGACGGAAGATAGGGGCTTACCCAGCGAGCCAACCCGTCTCCCGCTGCTTTTTATTTTATTTCCTTTACTTCATTACATTCCACGTGCCTCCTGTGCCGGGCGCTGCCCCGCTGCCCCCGAGGAGGATGCCCCTGCCGCCCCCCACCTCGTCGGCCCCCGCTCCTGGCCCGTGCTAAGTGAAGCTCCGGGCAAGGCAGGGATCTGGGTCACCCCATCCAAATCCCACCAAGCCCGGTGTCCGCCGGAAAATGCCACCACCAAAGCCACAGGAGTTGAGAGGGCTGATAAACGGAAGGAGGAAAAACCGGTTGATCCCGAGGAGGAATCTCTCCAGAAACTTTTAAATCGTTACAAATCCCGGGAACGGCGATGCTTTTGCATCTAATAGAAATTAAAACAACACCAAGGGCAAAGTAATGTCAAAACAACAAATTATCGCGAAGGTAAACTGGATTTACTCTCTGGCTTTCTGCTGAGTACGACACGCAAATTTGTAAATAGGTGAATGTACCTTCACTGCTCATTTTAAAGGAGTTGCATAGAAGGCAGGTTATTCTTTAACAGAGATGTAAGTTCTCATTTCAATATCAACTTTTTGAAATGTTCAGCTTCATGGTACGGGTCGCAACTACTGTGAGAAGAGACTCATTTTGTTTTGTTTTAAGCACCTGTAATAAAGCAGAAAAAATATAAAAAACACAAGAGAAAGAATATTCCTCAGTTTTCAAATGTTGATTGGTTATGGAAGTATTGGGAAAAATCTGAAAAGAATGAACACTTTGAATTTTGAAGACCTGAAAATATTTAAACTAATTTTAGCAGAAAAACCTCATATTTAAAACTAAACATTGATTCTATTTTGTTCTCTTAAAAATGCAATTTTTATATTCCAAGTGCTAGAAATTGTTTTGAATGCCTGTTGTTCACCAAAATAATATTTCAACACCTGATGATCAAGTTTCAATGTTTTCTGCACCAGGTGCAAGGTTTAAAATTCATATTTAAACAAATTTCTTTCTCTGTATTATTGGGAGTTTGAGAAATTAGTTTTTCATACTGCAGTGCAGCCTGAAACACTGTGGTTGTGGGTTCTGCCTCAGTGTTGCTTCTTCCCCCCCTTCAGAGCCAATTTTGTGTTGGTGGTCAAGAAAATGAGGGGATGACCTCTGGGTATTAGGCATTAAAACAAGAAATGTAACTTATAATCTGTATTTTTATTTATCCTGAGCAGTACGCAAATAATCACAGCAGAGGGAAGGGCTCATTCTGTGGCTGGTGTCCAAATTAAAGCAGTCAGCTAAAGAACAGCCCTTCCCTCCTCACGGCGCAGGATCTCACTTGGGACAACGGGATCTCACTTCTCCTCTGTGTCCCTGCTTGTGAGGGGTAGGAAGCTTCCCCAGCACACACAGACCTGTGCCTGTTTCAAAGGTGATAGTGTGCTGGGCAGGGTACCAAAAAAAGCCCATTTCTCAGAGGGTAAGTCCAATGAACACCTGCTCCAAAGACACAGCATGCCTTCCTGCTCTTCAGACCAGCCCTTCCCCAGGACTCCGTGCTGTAGCAAAGGCAGGACCTGACGCTGGCCAAGGCTGAGCATTCACTTGTGTGCAAAACCCCAAAGTGTAACAGCAACGTGTGTGACTGGGTGCTGCCATGTGGGAGATGGTCCAGCTTGTGTACCCTGGAGAATCTCTCCTTGAGGGTTGATTCAGGGATTTCACCTCATGCTCAAGTATATGCTGGGGAAATAGGCTCTGATGTGGCTTGGTATGAATTAAGCCTCTTTCATAGACAGTTATTCGACTGCAAAACTGTGCACTGTAAGACACAAGTAAACTTCAGTGTCTTAATGCAGAGCAATACAAACATTCATGCAAAAATGCTGGCAGTATTTTGCCTCTTTGGTGCATCTGTGAAATTAGTCCTGGTAAAGGAAATTATCCTGGGAACCAAGGGTCAGAAACTACATTCACTAATGACCTCACTGTGTATTTACAATTATACAAAAACAATCTTCCTTGGTCTTAACTGAAGAATTTTAGGTGGGTTGAGTCACATAAGGAATTACAAAAACTTGGAAAGAAACAGCTGAGTTACCTCAGAGAGAAAATTATGACAGCAGTAAAGGAAAGCACAATTTTCAAAAGGACATGGGTTAAGAACTGACAGTGTACCATCACAGCACTGGCATGGGCCTACTCCTAAGCCATACACTGGTAAATATTTCACAGCAGTAATATGAAAACAAATCTTGTTCAGAATAAAGAATGGTAAGTTCTAATAAACAGCGAGATGCAGAAAATTACAACTTACCTCAGAAAACATTCCTATAAAGCAAGTCAATGTTATCTTCTAGCTAAGCCGGAACTTTTTACAAAACAAGGATGGGGTACTACTGTGAATGGTTCATCAGACAAGCAAACAGATCATGAAACAAAACATCAACATTCAGAAAGACTGGGACAAAACCATGGTAGCACTGATCACATTCGTTGCTCACCTTCCATGGAAATCCTGCATCCAGTGCTAGCCTGTCAGCCCCTGGTGTGTGAAAGTTTGAGCACAGAGCATTTTGTTCAATTAAAGGATTAAATATTTATCATCCAGAAGGGACATTTCTGGTTTTTCAATCATACCACATGTATCGTTCTGTTCATAATATACTTCTTTAGAAGCTCAGGGAGACTTTCACTGTTTCCAGTAAGGCATGCTTTTCCAAATAGAAGATACCATGAGGTGGGTGGAGAATCCAGCCCTTGCTGCAGCCATTTGCCGCTCTGCTTAGCAGTCTTCAGTGTTTTTCTCTTCCAGCTTGGGTTGGCTTGGCTTCAGCCTCCAGCTGTTGGTTCATGTAGAGCCTTAGTTCACTTATCTAAACAGTCCTTTTGTATGTAATATTTTCTCTTATGAAATTGATTTTATTCCATATAATATTTTTTCCTGCCAAAATAAATGGAACTCCTTAACTTTCTACTGCAATTCCTGTAATAATTTTTGTACCATTTATTTGCAACCTATGCCATTTTTCAACATTGTTTTAAAAATATTGAGGCACGAATTTGTTATTTTTCTAATGTTTCTCTTGCTGAAAGTATACACAAAGTAAAATACCTTCCTTGCAACTGAAGGTGTTATAACTGTTGGGGTTTTTTGCCATAACACAATTTTATAAACACCGTACTGATGTGCTCTCCCACTGTGATGACCACTGTATTTTCAGTTTTGATACTACAAGTACATAAAAGACAAGGACTGCTTGGTGGTGAGGAGCTGATGGTATTTGGAACCTCCTGGAATTTCTTCTAAACTCTTACATGTCTGACTGAGATTACAAGTAACTTGGCTGAAAACTGTGATGATCCCATGTGAGCCTATGACACCTGCTCATGATGCCTTGGACAGTCATCCTTTCTAAGACATTTTCCATCACTTCCATCGTCTTCCTTGGTCGTAGATGTGCAACTCTTCAAACAGCTCCATTCATGTGCTATTTGTTCTTGAAAATGCCAAGAGACTCAGCAATGGACTCAGGTATTGCCAAATGTCCAAATTCTCACTTTACTCGCAAGTCTTCTTGTTACTATGTTACCCACTAAATTTATTGGTGTGATTTCATATCAACTTTCAAGTTACTGATGATCATCTTGCACGGTCCACAAACAAACTAATACAAATATTCCTATATGGTGTTCATATGCTGTGCTCCTATGTGGCAGTAGTCATATTTCTAAATACTGAAGATTGTGTGTTGACTCGTTTCTTGTAATTGTTGTCCGTTTGCTGTGTGTATCACTTATATTGTGCAGTGCCTCCTCCATGAGATGACAAGTTCAGTTTCATTAGCCTTCCTATTCCTGCTCTCTCCTTTAATCTCTAATGCTTCAATCTGCCTGTAGGACTCAGCACATAACTTACAGCTGAGTGCACTACTTGTGAGTTTACACAGGTCAAATTTGGCTGAAATGAATTAAGATAGATAATGCTGTTCCTCTTTCTTAGATAATGCTGTTCCTCTTTCTTATCTTTCCAGTCTTTGCGCTCCACATCCCTAAAAGCTTTTTGTTTTTTGGGGCTTGGCAACTGTTACCATGGTGTTCTCAGGGATGTTCTTGAGGTCCAGCCTCTGGGTCAGTATTAATGCAGAAGACTTTAGGCTCAAAAGCTTCTGTCTTGGTAGTTTTTGTGGATACTGAGTAAACTGACAGTAAAGATAAAAATCAGTGTTATGAATAAAGTAAAACACAAAGTAAAAATCAGGAGACACATATTACTGACTTCATTGTCTCCTTCACTGTCCTGAAAAGCCTGTGTTTTAATCTCGGCGAGCTTGTATAGTTAATTTTGATCTTCCTTTGAAGGAACGATTCTTTCCCCCTTTTCCTTTTTCCCCCACACCTCTGAGGACTAACTGTTAGCTGCTAATTAACCACACGCACGGACACTGTTTGGTGCGCATTTGTGCGTGTGACAGCGCGTCTGCTCCAGTGACACGCTGTGCAGCAGCTGGAACGTGTGTGCTGATTCTTACTCCATGATGTATTTCCAGGGGAGCTGCAGCCCAGCTCAGGGCGCAGCATCTGGCGCGTGTCACTCAGCCGTCCTGCCCAGCCCTGACGGGCCAGAGGCATCACCTGTCTCTCCTCTACTGATGGCGGCAGATGAAGAGATCATTATGCAGAGCTGGAAGGGAAATCCAGAGCTGTCATGAGGGAATACATTCACACGCGTGAGAACACACTGAATGCATTGAATTCAGCGCTTGATTTTGCAAGAGGAAAGTTCATGGAAGTTTTTTCCCAAGTCAGCACAGGAAGAGACTCTGTTTTGCCCTCAGAGGCAGAGGCAGCAGCTTTTCCGATACAGGTGTTTTGGCACACTCAGATCTGATCTGAATCAGCGTGCACCTCTTTCCCCTCCTCAGCGCTGACCCACCAGAAGATGAATCTGGCTTGTTCTGAGATTCATTCAACAAGATATATATTTTTTGTATTTATATATAAGATCTACAACACATATTTTCTTTCTGCTCAGAGCAGGAAGGTAATTTCAGTGAAAATTTTCCTTAAAAATCACCTCCATGCACAAAATAGGGGGGGACTTACATATTATTTTACTTTTTAAAAAAATTGCTTTCATGCAAAAGCAGAAAAAGGTTGTGTCTGCACTATTTTGAGGTTTCTTAAGCACCAGCCCTATTAATGCAGGCACTAAACTCCTGATGTAATTGTGATATATAGATCCTCTGCAATGTCCAGTCTCAGAGCTTTTGATTGCACAGTCATACCTTTGCACATTTTGTTTTTAAAAAGAAAGTGGTTTTATACAAAGGCTTTAATTCCTGTAAATGCTTTCATTTTATCAGCGTCTTTCTTTCCACTCTTTTAGACAATATTCAGGCAGAGGGAGGTAGGTGGCAGAGGAAGACTGCAGCTTGAGAGAGTAAGAGGCTCGATGCAAGGAACAACAAGAAAATCAGGTTTTCAGCAGAGCACAAACTGCTAAGGTATGTGTCTTTTAATGTCTGTACAGACTTTATTATACTGCCAGCAGTATGAAGCTGGGATGAGGAAAATAAAGGCTCTCATTTACTTCTGTGATTAATTCTTCCTCAAGTGGAAACTTTAATTGCTCAGAGTGGGCAATATTATATCATGCAGAAGGGGCTCACTGCTTCACTTCTGTTTTATTCAGTGTGTATTTGGCTAAGCTTTGAGAGAATGACACTAGAAAATGGTAACAGAGTATATTTTAAGCAACAGAATTGCAAAATAAAACAAAAAAGAAAATTCATAGCAAAATACTGGAGGTGGAGCCATGCTACAGGGAATTGTGTTCTCTTTGCCTGGAATTGTCCCAAATAATGTAGCTCCTGGGTTAAGTGTAAATAGGTGTGATTTCAGAGCCTGGAAAATAGCCTGATTCTGTGAAACTGCACAGAGCCTACATTTAATTTCTTTTAATGGTTATATTTAATAGAGAACTTAGTCCTCACAGCTGCAAAATCCAACTCCATCTTCAGAAACGAGGCTGGAAAAACAAACAAGAAGGAAGTGAGGAAAACAATAAGAAAAGAATGAACAAACATACTGACACTATAGGTATGCACTGTGTGAGGGTGAAGGGGACAAAATAATATGCCATTTGATTTTCATAGTATCTAGATATTGCAGTCCAGTCCACTGAAACACAGTGTATACATACTCATATGGGAATTCTGACTTAGTTTCATATTGGTATCTGTGTAAATTTACCTCTTTTAATATGGAAAGATAAGATATTAGTACGCAGATGACTTATTTGTAATAAATAGCAATGCTGCAGGCTCTATGGAGGATATGTAGTGGTGTCCCATGCCCTTGCTTGCACACAAAATTATTAAAATAAGGATGAATGAAATGAAATCCCATATCAAAAGCACACCCTCAAAGGCAAATCATAACACTCATATCAGGGCTCATGTGCTGGGATCTTCATGCAGGATGCATCCTTTACTTTTTAAAGAAGAATCTCTTCTCATGCTGAGGTGGGCACTTCCCTGAACTGCAAAGTGTTTTATACATACGCATGAATCAGTCAGTGAGCTGGCACAGGAGGTAAGAGCCATGAGCCTAGAGAAAGGAAGCCATTCTCATACCTCTGCTGAAGGAGGTTTGTGTGCATTAAAGAACTTCTTGTTTACTGAGTTAAATTGATGGAGATACTATTCTAACAAATCAAGTTTTTGAAAAGCAGATCCAGTTTTTATGGCAAGGTAACAGAATGAAATTTTCATTTCAGAAAGATAACCCAGCTGAAGAAAATATTAAAAAATACCTTTCAATTTTTGTTGAGGTTCTGTATATAGCTGGTAAGAGCCAAGCACATGGTTTGGCACATACTTGGAGTTGCTGCTGCACAAGAAATTAGTAGACAGGACTAATTTAGCCTCAGAATTTGGTATAATTTTTGAATGAAATTTTTCACAAATTGATACAGACAGTTCTGTGGTGAGATGGGAGCATAGTTTATTGTAAAGGAGGGTATGAAAGCTGAAGAGCTGGCCAAATGCAGAGGGCAGCAAGGAAGGCACCTCAAAGCTATTTCTGCACCCCTGTCTGTTGAAATAATATAACTGCTGCATTAAATAAACTGGCTTGTCCACCATTAAGGCATCAATATTTGTTATACTGTCTATTGCTGATCACAGGGACGATCTTACCAGTCTATTGTCCCGATTTGCTCCTTTACTTCCAGCCTGGGAATAGGCTGGGACCTGGCTTTACTGGTTTTGCTGTGCAGGGTTGCTGCTGCCTTCAGGAAACCTTGTGCACCTTCCTGGGGCGGAAGGAAGGGGCACCTTCCTTGTGCACCTTCCAGGCAGCTGAAGCAGGGAACGAGGGTGATTTCCAGGGAAAACGCTCAAGAAAAAGCTGCTGGGGAAAGCCTGCCATCAGCTCCACGCTCCAGAGGAAGATCAGGGTGTTCAGGAACCCCTTACATCTCATTTCTCTCCCCCAGGCGGTGTGCCTTGTCCCAGGGACAGGAGCTTGTCTCTCAGCGTGTCGCTCCAGCCGCACGTGCGAAACCGTATTTCAGCCCCTCGCCTTCCCGCACCAAGCAAACCCCAGAGTCCTCGCATTCCTGCCGCATGGGACACCCTGCTCCTGCCTCTTCCCAGACGGAGCACGGCTTGCCGCCATGCTCGGGAGAAACCACACACCGATTATTGGGTGTTGTGCTCTTTCCCAGGTGAGTGTGTTCTCATGGTGGAGGACAAATTTCATCATTCAGCAAAACACACCAGGTGCCACGCTCCAATGACCTGCAAGTGCAGTTACAGCGTCTGAAGCCACTGTCACAAAAGATGTCATATAACCTATTCGCTCCTATGCTCTCTCTTGCCCTGCAATCTACATGTGCAGAATTATGCTTACACTGCTTCTTTTCTGCATCCAGCCAGGTTGGGGTGGGTGTCCTGCGCTTCCCTGGAGCTTCAGAAGTTGGCTGCAAGTTCTCTCTCATGTTACTTTTGTGCATTGCCCTGGCACAGTGTCAAAAGTCAGTTACCCCAGAGAAATAGGGCCTGTCAGTTCAGTGTTCTCCAGCTTGCCCTGCTCAGGGATCCTTCCACCACGATCCTAAAGACAACTGCCTCGTGGCACCCTTCTGTGTGCTCCTCTTATTTGAGAAAAGCCAGATGACTCCTACTCCATGAATTGTATGTGTTAATCTCCTAAATCAGCCATGCTGCCTCACAGCTTTTGCATAGATGAGAGAAAGCTGGTACAAGGGTAAAATGAATTTTCCAAAGGGTATTTGGGGCATCCTGGCACTGTGTGTTTTTATCCAACTAGTTCTATGTGCTTTAGCCAGAACCATGTTTTCTTCTGCATCCCAGAGAACACATGCTAAAGCAGTGATTTCACACATACATGAAACACTAAGCAGAAGAAATTACCATCCTCACTGACTTAGTAAAAAGGCAATTACCTCTTTACCAACACATTTGTTTCTTCAGCTGTGTTCTTCTGAACTCACAATTCGTCCTAAAATGCAAATCATTTACAAATTTCTTTATCAACAAAAAGAATCAATACTTTTGCTTTTAAGAGAGAATAAGAAATATTTAAAGTATGTGTGAAAATATGCCCAAAATATATAGTGTTTTTCACACTGAAGAGCTCCAAATGTTTTGAAAGGTGTAATTTATGTGTATGCTAGACTATTCCTACAAAGATTATTTATCAATTTAATATGGATAAATATTAATAATTAATATTTTACCTACCCACTAGCCTATTATACAAATTTCTCAAAATGATCAAATACCTTAGCAGAGACAATTTGAGAGGGATATCATGGAAAGAGAGATGAACAGCTAATATCTATAAGCCAAACCTTCATATCTAAGGGATATGATCGGGAAAAATTCTAAATCAGGGACTGGAAAGAGCATTTTGTCTTTTGGGGGCATTGGGTAGCCTGAAAGCTAATATGCAGCAGTTTCATGGACAAAATTCACCTCCAATCTCCTTGAGGGACTCATAAAGTTTCCACGTTGCTGTTGTCTATTGTAGAAACACTTGACCAAAACCTAAGACACTAATTTCCCACAGTTCTACTGAGTTAATACTTTTCTCTCATTTTTTAAAAATTCATTTTCAAGAAGGACTGGAAATCTACATGTATTTGGAACTTTTAGAACACCTTTAAAAATCCCTATCACAAATGAATTACTATAAGCACGATAAGTGATCACCATTTAGTTCTGTTGTATTTGATAGTTTTGACAGAGTTTTCCCTGATGCTGTTGCTTTTTGGTGATGATCCTTCTGTCACAGGGGGGAAATTTCAGCTTATGTTTCCCTTCTCTGCCAGAGTCCTCCTTTCCACCCTTTTTCCTGGAGCCAGCTGGCGATCCCAGTGTGGTTCCTTCAGTTTCTGTGGTGAGACTTCACTCTGTGTGTGCCTTCAGCAGGTGTACTTCACTTCTGCAGGCCCAGTTTGGATTTGGACATTTTCCTAGGAAGCTGCACCCTCATCTCAGCCCTGCATAAGCAGCATTCCTGGTGTGGATGGCCAGCTGGCTGTTACAACCTTTTTTCACACCATGCTATGTAAAACTACACAGGGCAGGTCTTGTTGATGTGTGAAAAATGCTTCTAACAGCCTGCTCCCATGTGCACTGAGGTTTCCGGCGTCATAGACTCGCTGGCCCCCAGTGAGCAACAGTGCTGGAAACAAGGAAATGTTTTGCTATAGGCAGGGAAGGGAGAAGAAAATGAGTGCAGGAATAGGCTTGGTTTTCAGAAGAACAGAAGTTTCCAGAAGCATGCTGATTGAGGGTTAGCACTGTGGGCCAACAGAAAGTGCAGTGAGAATGAGCCTAAAGAAGCATTTGTTATATGCACAGCTCTTTTAAAAGACTGTTTTACTGATCGGTTTACATGCATTGACAACTTTCCACTGATCAGCTTGTATACAATACATGTCCATTTGGCTTTTCTGGGTAAATGGGGCTTGTGACTGCTCAGAATGGAACACCACTGGTGTATCAGTCACATGGGATGTAAGACTAGATAAACATATTCTGACCCGCAGTCACAGACGGACAGTTCATTGTGAAGGAGGCAGTAAAAGCAGTTAAAAAGTGCATGCATGTTCATGTATGCAAATATACATGCACACACATATGTGTACGCAAACATAATAGATAGATAGATAGATAGATAGATAGATATACACACAAATATTCTTTTTCCTTCTTTGACAACCACAATGAAAATCTGAAGATGAAGGTTTTCATAAACTACGAATTGATTCAGTAAAAACTGGGAAAGGGGTGCTTTTCTTAAAAAAAAATTTGTAAAACGTAACATTCAGTTGAAGAACTGCCTCAACTGGCCAGGCCAGCAGTTGACGCTCCTCTGAAACCAGAAGATGCCAGAAGCAGGTCTTTCTTTGTCTCCTAGGGGTCATGGAAAGCAGGTGTTCCCAGAAAGCCCCTGCAAGAGACCACTTCCAATCCCCTCAGACTGCAGCTGCTTCTGCACCACACACAACTGGATGATTGGAGACTTTGGCCAAAACCTGTATGGAAAAACCCAAAAGCACTGCTCATGTTCGTGTGAGAATGTCTGGTGGAAGTGTAACAGTGGCACACACTTTGAAGGAAACCTAGTCTCTGTCTGTTTTCTACAAATCTAATCAGATGTCTATGCCATGAAAAATTCACTCCCAAAATCTAATTTTTTGTTATTACAAAATCCAAGGCAGCTGGGGCTAGAAATATTTGCATCTGTTCACGAATATTCTGGACTTTAAAATGTCATTAATCTGTCGTGATAAATTTTTGTTTCTTTTTCTTTAGTTTTTGCTTACCTCTAGAGCAGTTTGGAATGCTTCAGTTTTTTTCCTCGGCCAAATTTTTAAACAGATAGGAAAATACTGAGCAAATATGGAAATATTGTGGAAAAAATATTCCAGTCTCATTTCACCTCTGGAAAACTCTTTCACTGATCAGTCTCACTTGTGCTAGAAGATTACATCTGTTAGCGTGTGAAGTTCTTGGAAATAAACTCTCAGTGTATATGGCACAACCTTAATCTAAAAATGAATTGTTAATTGAGACAGGCCCAGGGCTGCATTGGGTTAGGAAAGAAATGGGATTCATTGGGAAAGGAATAATTCATAATTAATGCGGTGGAAGGTCATGCAGCTATAAAAATAGTTTTTAGTCACTTCTCCTTATTACACTTTTCTGAACCTGCCTGTTTGCCTCTGGTGTGCTGTGAGTGTGGTATGAACAGAGCTCTGGATGCAAAATAGAGTGGCTGGGCAATTGGTCATGGCATGGGACAGCCCTCAGAAAACTGTTCCTCTGGATAAGCTTGTTGGAGAGAATATATTTGGATTACAATCTCTTATGGTTTATGGCAGCACTCTCTTTATTAGATCTCAGCTGCTTCTCATTGTGGGAAAACCATCAGATCCAAAGAAGAACTATGTTTTTGCAGACCTCCCAGGTCCAAAGGAGGCTTTGGTAAGGTAAAGGGTTTATTCCAGTCATCTAGCATGGCATCTCTAAATACTCACGTGTCAACTGGAAGCTGTGGAACATGATCCTGTTAGATTTGGATATGCAGTGGAGACAGACCTGTCAAGGATTGATAGGGAATACGTTGTATGGGTCATAATTGTGCCTTGCTACAGGCTTTTAAAAAAATTACGATGAGGAGATTTCTATTTCATTACTAGTTTGGAGGCGTCGAGAATAAAAACATTTTGACTCTTTGCCATTGGGACAAAATCAGGAACAAAGAGAAAAATTTAATCTACATTTACTTTAATTCAAGATACAATCCCATGTTTTATGAAGTCCTGGTCCTAGAAGCCTGGATGCAGATGTGTCTTGGAAAGCAATCCTGTAGCCCTGGATTTACCCCCAGCGAGCAGAGTCTCATCCACTGACTCCCCAAAGGCTATTTTAGAAAGAAATGCTTGAAGCAAGATATAGAGATGGGGATCTCTGTAAAATGTCCTCTTAAAGACAGTCTTGTATACATCGGTTTCATGTTATATAATGGCATGTCAGACACGGTCTGTCCCAGTCTGAGGACTGAGCCCTTTTCACTCAGCATGCACAGTCTCGGGCTGGTAACAGCTCCGTGCCTTGCATAGATGGCATATTTTGGTAGACAGTGAGAGGCTGGACTCAGAGCTAATATAGAGAAAATAAGAAAGACGCAATGTGTAAAAGAGTATTTCACGCACGTCCAAAACACCTCTGTAAAAAATATTCTTGTGAGAAAAATAGCACAGTGCAGGGAGAAAGGAGAGTGCAGTGTGGTGGGTTGGACAAAGAGCCAGCTCAGGCAAGCCTGGCTGAACAGCGGTTACTATGCTGTAAAAAATGGACATGGCAAATGTACTGCATTTGCTAAAGGCTCCATGAAACTCCAGGGAAAACAGAGCATTCACAGAGCGGCTCTGCCGCCAGCAAGAAAGTTTCATTATTATTAGTCATATGCTGAGGATGTCAAGGAATTTTAAGGCCGCACTCTTTGCATTTTTAGAGGTTATTAATGAAATAGCATAGCAAGGTGAATTACATTAAAATATTTTTCTAACCATTCCAGAAATCTTGGTCCAAGTTGGCATAGGGGGCTGGCAAGTGGTGAACTTTTGACCTAAGCTCAGATTGCTGGGAGACACATCCTCCTTGTTAGTTTCGGGTGACAGTTCACTGTACTAGAGGGATCCACTTGTGTGTAAAGAGGCAAGTGGGGGAGGAAGATTTAGCGCTGCATTTTCACAGTGGCAAGAAATTCCATCCAGCTCAAATGTGTTTTGGCCCACTGCCCGGCTCCTTGTCAGACATATGACCATCACTCGGCTTCCTATTTCTGGCCCAGGGTAAGCAAGCCCCACTAGTGGTTAAAATTAGGCAACTGACCTGTGACAACACATGTTGACTCTCCAACGGAGGGTAGACATATTTAAAAACCAGAAAAGAGCTAGACACACCAAGATTTAATGTCAGCGCCATGTGTAATTCATCAGTTTGGGCTACTATAATTCAGATAGCAGCTGATCTACTCCATGGAGAAGACTTAGCGGGATTTTCTGGCTTCCTTCTGACCAAAGACTTCTTATAATGATCACTAAAGAGAAGATTATGCAATTTTTTTTTTCATGGTAGAGTCCATAGCTAAGTCTCCTCACCCTGTCATTATGCAGTTGCATGATGGAAAATTTCTGAGAATAACAAACCAGGACATCTGGTTTACACAGAGCTGCACTTTTGTTGGGAAAGTTTATTTTCAATTGAAACAGCAACAGACTAGGTGGTTAACAAGAAGGCATTTTCCATTTGTCAAAAACAGGTCAGTCAAAATGTTTGTGCACATTTGGACGACTTTCTTGAATGCAGTACTCTTATAGCCATTACACTTGTTTCTGCTGTTATCACACCTACCTTCGTCTGCTTGGCCAATGACACTGGCCACGGCAGCCTGTCTGTCAAGATCTCATACAGTTCTCTGGGCTTTATTGCACTCCACTAGAGTCTGAGATACCCTCCTTGAATCCATTCATGAAGACTACTGGCTGTCCTTGAAATCCCTTCCTAAGCCTTTTCTACATGTTGTTTCTACATACCAAAAAAATCAGCCAGGGAATATTAGGCTGGGTAAGCAGGCTATGGTGGTGGTTGATGTCTTAATAATTGTAGAGAGCTTAAGAAATGAACATGCATTTTCATATATCCACTGTAACTGTCCTTCACCACACTTGACNTCCTACATTGCTCAAGCAGAAATTTCCAAGAGATCTTCAGCTATAGCACGAAGCAGGATACTTGAGATTAATAAGAAATACACTTACTACACAACAGAGCAGTAACAAACTGTGCTTTTGCAAATGTTTGTTGCTATTAACAGTCTGGTATTTTAAATTATTCCAGTCTAACAAAAGCTTTGAAGCCACTGCAAGTGCATCTGTTACTCATGGGCTGCTTACTCTTTGTGGGTGTAAGTGATGTTGCAGGGGCAGAGGAACTCCAGGTGCCAACTCAGGTGTGACAATACGTGCTACCCTTTGGATGGGAGGATGCTGAGACAGATCTATGTCAGACAATTCAGCACAGTGAGGTGCAGCTGACTCTACGTCTGCACCCTGTGTGGTTCTCATGCTAACTAAGCCCAGGCAGAGCCAGACGGAAGGATGTGGGGACTAAAGCACTAGCCACAACCCCAAGGAAGTAATTTAGACCTTTTGGTTGTCTAGGATATTCCTGCCTTCTACTTGGCGCCATGGAGAAGTGGATGTGACTGTTGGCACCCGAATTTACTTATTGCTGAATGTCAACATATATGTGGGTGTTTTAACACCTTGTTACTGCAGTCAGGTTCATCAATATGGTCCAGGCAGAAAATGGCTCATGGGTTGGTTACTAATTTGTACAGAAAATAAAACGTTAGACCTTCAGGTCTGGTGGAAAAACCTCCTCCCTTTTCTTTCTCTTTACAGTGTTCTTCACTCTGTTAGCAGGGTCTCACCTGGCTTTTCTGCTCTTCTCCATCACATTCTCTGTCTGACCCACAATATGCCAGCAAATTCCCACACTTGCAGGGTGCCAACAGCTGTCACTCAGGAAAGAAGATCAAGAAAATTCCAGGCAAGGCAGAAGTAACCTGTCCAGTTGGCAAAGTGACTGTGACCAAGTGGAGCAGGCTTAGAGGACTGACAGAGTTGGACCCAGTTTGTGATTATAATTACGTCCTCATTGGTGAGATGTTAAATCTTAAGATTTAAATATTTTGGTCTGTATGTTTCAGTCAAGTAATATAGAATGTTTTAATAGAATAGAATATAGAGTTTTAAAAAAGTGGGTATGGTTGGAAGGGACGACAGCAATCATGTGGTCCAACCTCTCTGCCCAAGCAGAGTCAACCTAGAGCACATGGAACAGGATTATGTCCAGGTGATGCTTGAATGTGTCCAACGAGAAAGACTCTATAACCTCTTTGAGCAACTTGTTCTGCTACTCAGTCACCTGCACAGTAAGGAAGTTCTTCCTCACACTCACATGGNTGAACATGCATTTTCATATATCCACTGTAACTGTCCTTCACCACACTTGACATCTGTGTTGCTCAATAACAGTGCTGAACCAAGGAGTCTGGTGGTGATGTCCTGCCAGCTGATCCCTTCTGTCACGTAATGGGCCCTTGCATTGCACAACTAACCAATCAAGTCAGCCTTTTAAATCTTTTAATAGCTCAATTTAATACATCCTCCTCTCCTCTCCTCTCCTCTCCTCTCCTCTCCTCTCCTC